>NQII01000186.1:943337-1002552 GCA_002778355.1 Clitarchus hookeri | reverse complement strand
CCACCCTCCCTGCCTCCACCGATGCGCGATCCCTCCACACTACATTTAATACAGCCAACTCCATTTTCTCACAATTAATCAACCTCCTTCGCCTCACCATTATATTTCATTGGCTATTTCGTTGGCCCATCACCACGTCACCAATGCACTAGTGGTAATGCAACATCGCTACTTCTGCAGATAAATAATGTAGCCAAGGCGACAGATGAAGATAGTTCATTTTCTATGTCCTGAACTTCGTAGCTATCGTTCTGGTAAAATTCATATTGGGTTCGAATCTTCCATCATAGTATGCATGTTATTACCGGTAGTACTCATATTTGAATCGGTATATGCTAAAAGGGCCTTAGTCATGCAAAGTCCAAAACAGAGTTAAGCACGATTAGTTGACACTTATGGATAGTCTCAATAGTTTTTACAAAAGGACCTTTGTCATATGTGTTGTTGTTATGGTAGAAAACATAACAAGAAAAGTATGTTACCTGCTATAAGATCTTCAGTCATAACTGAAGACCTTTAAGCATCTTCTGCTGGTAGACATGAATTGTTGTGTGTTTTTTTAGGCAGACATGTGCTTAGCTGTGTGTGTTATGATTGATGCGGGAGAGAGCAACAGTGTACTGACAGACATTCGTTGTTATAAGGTGCATTTTGAAGTGTACAAGATTGCGTATTCAGAAGATGGACATAGAAGTAATTGAGTTCAGTTGTAGAAAGAAAATGTAATCCAAAAGCATAGAAGAGAAATGCCAAAAAAAGGGACAGAGTGAACGATGAAGCATACACTGATTACAAAGGGAAAAGTGTACCAACAGGAAAAAAAGGTCCCAGAGTGCAGGTAATAACGCTGCAGTATTACTCCATGAAATTCGTTTGTGGTACTGTAAAAGCTGTTACAAGTAATGTGTTTTTCCAGATACTTCACAACATTGTAAACATAAATTCTATGCATGTGTAGGTGCAACAGTTAAATATAACATCTATGCAAAGTTATTTGCAACAGAATTAACATATCCTCTATAGGCTACTGAAATGTGTAAAATATTTATAACTACTGAAGGGTAGTTTAGTCAGTAAATGGTGATTTGTAAAATAAAGGAATACATTTGTATTTGCAGGTGCAACGGAAATAAGTGTTTCTGACAAATGAGTACCGTGCAGATATTTTAACTCTTTTCCATGACGTACAAACGAAAGATGAGCAAAATATAATTTTCCAACCAATAATAGATTTCGCACAAGTGAAACAGCGGGGAACTCGTTAACAAGATGGTGCCAGAAGAAATAGCCATTCATACAGATATCATGTCTTAGATGGTGATCAACGGATACAGATATGTCTGCAAGAAATTGTATACCTTTATGCCATCACATCAAAGAGAGTAAAATAACTAAAGCAGTTGAAGGTTTTTTGGTAAAAGTCCAAAAGATAAAAATGGTAAACACATCAAGGCAAGATTTGCACCAGGAACAAAACAGGCTATCAGGGAACACAATAAAAGTCTTCCACTGTAAGAAAGTCACTATACAGGAAATAATATAAAATACCTAGATACTCGGCCAAACATCAAAACAATGTATCAGCTTCTTAATGACAGGCATCCCCAGTCAAAGACCATCTATCAGTTTTATGCACATTACATCAAAAAACATTTTATTTGCATTTCGGTCGTCCGCAATATATTGCAACTGCATATGTGAATAGTTGAGGTTGAAATTACGAAGCCCTCGCGTAAATGCTCCTGCGAAGAGATCTGCAGCTTCAGAGCTAACGGTCCACAACAAAAGAGCAAATCAGTTTTATACTATGCCTTCTGAAGAATGTCAAAAGAACCATTTAATCCATAGCTAGTTCTTAGTTTTTATTACATGCAAAATGTACAGACACCAGAGATTCCCACCCAGGAAACGTTTTATCTATGACAACTGGCATCACATGTGTTTTGTATTCATGACAATAAAAAACAATAATACACACATGTATTTATACAACGAAGGGAATGAAAAAAAAGACCCAATGAAGTATGTTTTTTCCTCTACGAGTACCATCGGTATGTTCCTCCACACATTACTGAGTAAAATCTGAATACAGATAACTTCAGAGCACAGAACAAAAATCACATTCTCGTGAGACTCTTACTAGCCTTGACTGACTGTAAGCAATTCAATAAAATTTAACATTATTTTCATGTGAGAGGACTTTCTTTTCTTCCTTATGACAGGGATTTTAGTATCGTAAAGAGTGAAATGGAAAAGCATGATCGGTTATACACGGTACATGAGCCTAAACTTAATCATACGTTGTAGTAAATCTCCGAAGTTCACTGTGACGGAAATAACTGCAAAATATACACTGAAGAGCCAAAAAAACTGGTAAAGGCGTGCGTATGCAAATAACAGAGATATGGAACCAATCAGAGTAACGCGATGCGGTAGCAGCTAGACCGGTTACTGCTGCTACAATGGCAGGTTATCAAGATTTAAGTGAGTATGAACGTGGTGTTATAGTCGGTGCACGAGAGATGGGACATGGCATCTCCGAGGTAGCGATAACATTTGGATGTTCGCGTACGACCATTTCACGAGTGTACCGTGAATATCGGGAATCCAGTAAAACATCACATCTTCGACATCGCTGTGGCCGGAAAAAGATCGTGAAAAACGGGAAAAACGACGACTGACGATAATCATTAAACGTGACAGACGTGAAACCCTTTCTCAAATTGGCGCAGATTGGATTTGTGGACTACCCTGCAGGATTAATTGTGTGAATTGCCTCCTGCATACCTTCAGACATTAGTCGAGTCCATGCCACATCGTCTTGTGGCACTTCTGCATGCTCGGGGGGCCCTACACGATATTATGTAGGTGTACCAGTTTTTTTGGCTCTTCATTGTATATTGAACTTCAAAATATCGTGGCAGCGATTTTACAAGGAAAAAACTGTTTCAGAAGAAACACGCTGAAAAATATGTTCCAAAATAATTACCAAGTTCTGTTTCTGATCAGCACTATGTCTCATATTCCATACAGTGCAGATATTTCTGAATTCATAGTAACACTGGAACATTTCTATTCCATTGTGACCCACACATTTCGTCTCAGTGTCCCTGGAAGACCTAATGTGACATTTCCTTCTGTACTTGCATATTTAGCAGGAAAGGTGCCCGTGAAGTTGGTGAAGATACACAACATTCAGAGAATATTTTGCTATGTGCATAATGAATACCAGCATTTCTATGAAGACATACTTCAGTGGACAACATGTTGAAATTTTATATAAATGATAGAAGCATTTATGTTTTAATGCCTGCTTTTTAGCATATTTGTAACTGTCAATATTTACAGAAACGTTTGCATTAAATAGAAGCTACCAAGTAAATTGTCGTCATTGAGTTGAAAAACATCTAAACTTTCTAAAACGTCATTAGTCACACACATTTACGAATTTTGTACAGGTAAACAACAGATCACAAAACACAAAAATTTGGACGTAGATAACTAAATTAATTTTGTTCATACTGGTATTTTTTAAAAATGAAACTGTGTGGTATTTTAAACGTAGAAAATTTTCCCTTGAGTATGTACAAAGTTAAAAGAATTGGCTTAGGCCCTTCTAGAATGTGACGATTCGATTACGCAAATATACCGGCAACAAATTAAAAATATGTTAAAATTTATGTACTTCCTGGAACCAGCGAGCTATTTGAGAGTAGAGATAATGCTAAAACATTAATTTAATATTACGCCTGGGAGCACACATCCCAACTTCGTCTTTGGTGGTACCATTGCTGATGTCAGATGGAATGCCTACATTGCAGTCGATACCATTCACATGCCATTGGTATTAGGCCCTCTATTCTTGGGCTGTACAATGCCAGCATAGCTGAATCAGCTCGATATATATGACTTTGTCTATGCTCTTTATAGTCATATTTGGCTAATGTTTTCGAAACATTGGTGATAAAGCCACATTAAAACAGACCAACCGAAAACACGAACTAACCATACCAACCAATCATACTCGCCAACCACACGAACCAGCCACACCAGACAACAAGACGAACCAATAATAAAAGTCAGCAATACCAGCTAGCAATACGAACCGACCATATAAGCTGGTAATAAAATCCAACTATGTGAACCGGCCATTCCAGCTGAAAATACAAACAAACCATCTTTCCGACCATACGAACAACCCATACTAGCCAGCCATACGAACCAACCATACCAGGCAACCAGACGATCCAACCATATTAGCAAATCATTAACGTTAACAATACCAGCTGGCCATACGAACCGACAATACCAGCCGACCGTAAGAACCTCTCATACCAGCCGACCATATGAACCAACCATACAAGCTAACAATACGAACAATACACAACAGCCAAATAAAAAATCCAACTATACTAGGCTACCATACGAATCAGCCATACTAGCTGACGCCACATATAGAGCATACCAGATGCCCATATAAATTGACCATCCCAGCCGAACATTGGAATCCACCATACCAACTAGTCAAATGAATCGACCATACCAGCCTTCTATTTGAATCGAGTATAGTTGCCTACCAAAAGAACCGACCTTACCAATAAACTATATGTAACAGTCCACCAGCCTGCTATAGGAACTATCCATGCGACCACAAAAACCATACATTCAAGACTCCCATTATTGACCATTAAAACAGATCATATCAACCGACTATATTAACTGGACATACCAACTGATGATACAAACAGACCATACATGCCGGCCATATTCTCAGAAAATGAGCCATCCATACCAAACGCCCATTCCTCCCAACCAGACCAATAGCCGGGCAAGACCAGCAAAACCGATTGGAACACCAATGAACAAGACCAACTATACACACCAACCATACGAGATAAACATACCAGGCTACCATACAAACCGACCATACCAACGAACCAAACGAATTAGCCATACGAGCCAGCAATAAGAACCGACTATACCAACCAACCATACGAACTGTCCATACAGCCAACAATACGAACCGGCAATACCAGGAAACCATATGAACCGGCATTACCAGAAAACCATATGAAGCTGCAACACCAGGAAAACCATACGAACAAAACATACGAACCAAAGATACGAGCCATCCATACCAAACACATTACACCCAACCAGGCCAAAATCCCAGGAAAATATAATAGGTATACCAATGGGCAGGACGAGCCATAGGAACTATCCATACGAGCCACCAATAACAGCCGAACATACGAAAAGGTTATTGCAAATCCAATTAGCACACATCATAACACCCGGAAGACAGATTTTACAGCAGAAAGAAAACTATTGTGTAACATCTTTGTTTGTAAGCAATATGATTAGAAAATTACTAGATGGAGATATTTGGACATTCGCCATTGCGATGCAGACGTCTGTCATGGAAAAACAAGACTGAACACAAAATGTACTTAAATAAGACAAGTAACGTATGGATGAGGAAATATATATATATATATATATGTATACAACACTGGAAAATTCAAAGAGGGAATAGAGTCAAAAACCGGACAGCAACTAGTAATTATATATATATAACACATAGATAACATAGAAAACCACTCAGGCTAGAAACCTGCTTAAAAAATTAGGACAACACAGAAATAATATGCAGGAACAAAATGGGACAACACAACAAAGAAAATCACGACAGAGTGCGATGTTTCGGAAACATCTATCTGTTTCTGAAACGTCGCATTTTGTCGTGTCTGGGAAAACTACTGTGTTTGTGCGAGTTTCTTCGTTGTCTTTGTTTGCCAGTGTTGTCATATTTGCGTAAGTAGATTACTAGTCTGTGTCGCCTTCGATGTGTTGTCTGTTGCTCATATTTAGATTTCCGTGTGTGTGTGTGTGTGTATATATATATATATATATATATATATATATATATATATATTTTTTTAAATCAGTTTTTGGCATTTAGCTTACTGTCCTGTTTTATTTGGCTCGATTACATCATGGAATTTTCTGGTTTTGTACATATATATTCTTGACTACAGTATACCTGGTTAGCATTCTGTCGTGCCTGATAAACTGCGGTTGTTAAGTGTGTTTTCTTTGCTGTGATGTCCCAATTTGTTCCTACATATTTTGTCTGTTTTGTCTTAATTTTTTCAAGCAGGTTTATAGACTGTGTTGTTTTCTATCTTCCATATGTTGGTCATGGGTATATATATATATACATTTATATACATTTATATACATATATATATATCGTAACTAGTTGCTGTCCTGTTTTCTGACTCTATACCCTCTGGGAATTTTCCAGTGTTGAATACATATATATCTCTTTTCTCGTCCATAAGTTACTTGTCTTATTTAATTATTTATCGTACTCAGTCTTGTTTTTCCATTACAGACACCTACATCACAATAGCGAATGTCCAAAAATCTCCATCAAGTCATTGACCCCCATTGAACTTGTGGCCGATACGCCGAGACGTCGACTGTCCCCTGGGTCCAACTAAAAACACTCAGAGAACACCCGCTCTCTCAATGCATCAGAACCACTGTTCCTCTTCATCACTCGTAGGCTAAAGGAGAACCGGAACTTAGAAATTGGATTAGGATAAACCATTTGAAACCTAAAGATTTTTTGTGGTAACCCTTTTTAGTTTTCTCTGTTTTATTTGTTGCGGGATGGGGATAAATACCCCAAAATCTTTTATGATGGTAACCCACTTCATAAAAATGAATTCGAAATTATATATAAGCATAAAATTAATTTATTATGTGCGCTATCAAAATCAACGTGCATGTTTCACACAATATTTAAGTCTGAATAATTACAAAGTACATTCCCATTAAAAACCCATTATGGTGTTACAGTGCCCAAAATTTGCATATCCCGTTAAATAAAAAAATTCTATAAAAATTCTAGAAGTGATAGCAAAAATGATAAAAAAAATATTTGCACCCAGTAATAATAAAAATATTATTATAGTAAATTGTAGCCATTCAGGAACACAGTCTTTATTTTAAACTCCTACGGCGCCAGTAAAACACGTCTCAACTGACTGTGACGACAGGTGGTGTGGAGATGTGAGGAGGGAAGGGGACCTAGCCGGCTGTGCCCACGAGCATGGCGCCGTAACGAGCCGAGCTGTCGTGGTATTAACATCGTGCTCGTGGCTGCTCTCTCTCCGGGATCTTCCCGCCCCTTGGGACCAGCGAAGGCGAGGGGTTTCTGCGAGTATGGCGGGACTATGGTAGCTTGGGTGCGGCGAATACTCCGCAACTCGTCGCGTCACCAGGTGGCAGATAGGGGATCCCCAGACTCTGGGGTGGCTTGAAATCTTCCATTACCAGCCCTTGGACCAACTGGCTGGTGCGAAAGCACCGTCGTCGTGGACGTCGGGAACCTGGGTGGCTCAGTACGAGATGGCGAAGCGCGTTATGCATGAAGCAGCCCAACGATCAAGGGGGATCTCGAGGTGCCACAAGGGTGAAGTGTAGCGAAGCTTACTACTGGATTCTGCGGGCTGCCGACTGCGGACGCGTGAGGAATGGAATGAAATGCATCGGACCTTGTAAGCGTTCCTGACGACAGCATCCACTCTTGTGCCAGCAGATTCGCCACTATCACTGGCAGGTTTCGGATATCCCTCCGAGCTATTTTAATAGCTCACCAAGACCGACGGACTATTTTGGAGAATGGGTAGGGGGTGGCTGCCACTTTATACTCCCCGCCTTCACCCACGGCGCGGAGAACCTGATGTCGGCGCGGAAGAACGAAGATGGAGTAGGTGCCATGACTGAGATGCCAAGTTTTCCGACGCACTCGACGAGATGCAGTGGAGCCCTGCATTCAATATTGGTGCTGTAAATATTGCTGTACTGGTTCACCTGCACAGAAATATCGACAGCCGCTCAAACTCAAGGGCGCTTGCGACCACATGCCTCGCTCCCTCTATTCTAGATTTTCAACTTCCCATTAAAGATCATGGAATCCTCACCAGCTGTCTCCCGTAGCATTTTAAATAATGTATAAATTAGTTTTGAACTTCTTTCCTGTCGGAAGGGGGTTTTACGGTGCCTATGCCGGTCTTTCCCTTCCCCCTTCTTAGCTATAGCCACAGCTATAGGTACACTCGGGGAGGCAATTCATGGCCCCAATTGCGGTCATGGCTGCCTTAATCCCTCTCTGCCATGATGCACGCCCCCTTGCATGCAATTTCCTCTCCTGTAGGCGTATGGTGCCTAGTCCTGAGACGCACTTAACTCCCGTCTCTACCGCGGGCTCAAACCTAACACTCATTTTTAGAGTAGGCTAAAAAAAAATCGTGGCGCTGTACTTTGAGTTTAACTCCCATGCGTGGAGGTTATGCTGCCACGCCTCGAACCAGCGTCGCTCCGCCCCATCAAACATGTGAATTGCATCGATGTTGACAAAACCCATTGGGCAGGTAGGGACGTTTCGTTATATTTTAATGTGACACTGTTACATCCTCCCCTCCAAACATTTACTGTGGTGGGTTTTGCAGGAATGAAACCCTCGATGAGGTGGCCAGTCCCATCCAAGACTCCAGTGCCGCATCCCAACCGCGTATCACCAAATCACGTAGTCTCATCGGTGGCTTCCCCAGAGTAGATCTTCTCCCCGAAGATGAATTTACCCGTGCTAAAAAATGTGCGGAGCAATTTTCAGCATAAAAATCGGAGCAGAGATAGGTAGAACCAGAGGATTTACACTGCTTCTCTAAAGTAAGATTAAAATACAATATTTCCACTTAATTCTCTTTAAAATTTAATTCTTAAATGGGGTTGGAGGGTAGCAAAACACCATACTTAGAAATAACATATGGTTTTAAGTAAGAAATATGAGCTTTAAATTGTTTTGTAAAATCTTGGGGATCTTGAAGTACAACAGTTACAGATGTTAATAAACGTACAATTTTGTATGAGCCTGCCCAACCTGGTGCTAACTTAGCTGTAAAATAATCCACTACACTACTAAGGTGGTGTGCACATAACTAAACTAAATCACCAATATTATATGAACATCGTGGTTATTTACATAATAACAGGCTGCCAATCTTTTATGATGTTGCATTAAATTTATAGACACTCCAAACCAAACAGTTGACATGGTTTTGTTGTAATATTTTCCAAATACAATTTGTGCAGTGCCCTACTATTTATAAGCGTATGAAGTAATTTCCTCGCAAGAAATATTTTGGCAGGTGCAAACTTTGTGGCTTCACTAACCACATTATTAAAACATAACTGCAAATCATACAAAACTTCAAACTTCATTCCATTTATGTTGTGTATCAGAATGGAAAAACCTTAAAGCTATTTTTAAAAACCTATAACATATTTTTACTATGTAGGCCTACATTAGCCTGTGGATAGTATGGTGAAGTTTGTACCAACTTGACCCCCAACTGAAACATCAAGTCACGGAACTCTTCAGAGGTACAATACGTAGCATTATCAGTAACCACATTATACGGAGACCCGAAAAAGGCAAACAAGCATTGACTTATCACCTTGCATATTTAAATTGCTTTAATAGTACATTGTGGGAAGAAAAAACTAATCTTGCTGAAACTGTCTACAGTCTACACCTACCAGCACATACAAATAGCCAGACGTACTTCGCGGCAACGGTCCCACATTATTCAAGTATAAACTCTCCCATGGATATTCCGTCACAGAACCTGAATATTTCCGTTGCGGCGAGGTATTTGTATGCTTAGCTCTCTGATGTGATTCGCAATTCCTGACCCATTCCTCTAAACTTTCCACACATTAGGCCATGTAAAATATTCCAATACACAGGTTGTGGTTTTTTCTCTGCATATGTGACCTCCTAAATAATACTCGTGAAGGTATTTAAATATCGTAGGGCGTAAGTATTTCGGTGCTAACACACAAAATTTCTTTTTTTTTTTGGTCCATTCACCAAAAAATCCATGATATAATTCATACTTTGATTTACCATTAGTAATATTTGCTAACACTTTCGCGCATTCCACGTCATTGCGTTGATAATTCTTCAAATTTACAAACACCTTAAGAAAATGTTATAAAACCTGTATATTTAAATGATAATCCCTATTACACACTCCACCACAGAAACAGTACAATTGTCTTGTACTGGTTGAAACTCCTCCTTGAAAAACATGCATAATAACGCCTCGGTTACTGTATTTTCGGTTCCACGTACATAATGTATACTAAACCGAAATCGTGACAATCTAACCAACCACCTGGCTAGACGACCCACGGGTTTTTGCGATACGAGTAGCCAACTCAGAGTTTGGTTGTCAGTACAAAGCTCAAATAGAGCATGCTCTAAATATTCTTCAAACAGTTTCATTCCCCATAAACACACAATACATTCCTTTTCATTAATGGTTAACTTACTTTCTGCGGCTGTTAAATATCTGCTAGCATATGCAACCGGTACAAACAAACCCTCCTTATTTTGACTAAGTACAGCTCCTGTAGCTACGGAATTATTATCAGCATGCAAATGAAAAGTTTTTCAAAATCTGGTAAATATAATACAGGTGAGTTAACTAAACATTCCTTTAAAGTCTGAAAAGCTTGCTGCTGTTCAGGTAACCACATGAAATCAACATCCTTACATTAAAAAAAATTTAAAGATTTTGAATTCTTGGAAAAATTCGGAATAATTTTAGCATAAAATGCCACTATCCCCAAAAATCTTCGTACTCCTCTTATATGTTTGGGTACCGGGAAATTAACAATAGCTTTGACCTTTTCAGGATCAGTTCGTAACTGACCTTTTGAAATCATAAACCCTATATACAGAACATATTGTTCCGCCCAACTGATCTTACTCGAGTTTACAGTTAATCCAGCATTGTGTAAAGATTGCAGCACTTTGCGAATGTGTTCAAAATGCTCGCCAACATACAATTATATACACAAGTCGTCATAGTAGGTGAAAACAAAGTCTTACAAAAATTTACCCAAAACCTGGAAAATAATCCTGGACATTACTTCGGGTCGACAATTTACTGTCATAATCAAATAAGTCTATTGAAATAAACTAAACGGTGTAATAATTACCAGTGGCTCAGGTGAACCAAAATGTAACTCACATTGAAGCAAAGCTGAGTTTAAATCTAAGATCCTGAAATTCTTAGTCTGATTCAAATGTTGAAAAACTATGTCAAGCAAAGGTATGGGTTATGGATTTAATACAGCTTTTTATTGATCTTTCGATAATCACAAATAACAGGAAAATCACATGGTGTCTTTTTCGATGATAAAAACGATGGACTGCCATAAGAACTAACATAATATTCTACAGTGGCCTGTTCTTTCATCTCATTAATAAAACGTTTGAAAATTTCCAATCATGAAGGAGGTGTACGATACGGAACTGCTGTTACTGAGTTTTTATCTTTCAATTTTAATAATACCAGAAATTGCTTACAATACCCTAATTTTAATGTCACCACATCTGAAAATTCCTCAAATATTTCTTCAATTTTATCCTTAACATTTACATCAGATTGGGCAACATGTATTCTGCAAAACGAATAAGGTTTCGTTGGAAATGTTACCGGAGCATCCGGAGAAAACCCGAAACAAAACTGCTTATTAGCAACATCTGCCAAACATTTTTGGCAAAAAAATATATGCCTGACAACATGGCATGAGACAGATTAATAAGTATCCTGAATTGACATTTCCAAGAAAAACCTTAGATTTTAATTTATGCGCTAGTACGTTATGTTATCATACATACATCAGCTAATGAAAAATCCATACTAGTATCCTAAGTTATATTAATGCTACCAACAGGATTTGTCGGCATTAACATATTTATGCAGCCTTGTGATACAAAAGAAAATGACGCACCCGAATCAATTAAAGTGCTCAACTTTACTTCTCTGACCAAAACTGTCGCAGAAATCTATCATTTTTTCACTCTTACGCTAAATGTGCTTACCGTTCATACACCTGCGGATTTTTTTTAACGGATAATGGTACGAAAGATGACCTTGACATCCACATAAAAACACGTTATTGATTTCCGCATATACTGCTTTTCATTTTCCGTTCCTACACCTACACTTCGCTTACTCTTTTCCCCATCAGAATTTACTGTTTAAATTTATCGATCCCATCTTGCTTCCTGTTATACCTTTTCCCGTCCTTTCCTTTACCTTCAACCATACTCAACCATCTCGCGTTCCTATTGTATTTCCCTACCTTACCCTTCTGAAAAAAATTATCTGCTACATGTCTAAAACGTAAACAGACCATACACTGTACTTTCTATTTTTCTACATTATTAATTTTATGATGCTCCTCCCCTATAGTCAATTCAACTTGCGTGACAAGTTGCAGCAATTCTGACAAGGTAACTGTTTTTTTTACAGATGTAACAAATCTACTTTACTCTGGCCGTAAAATGAAAAACACAATTTACGCATAAGCGAATTCCTCAAACAGCAGTCCTATTACTTTCACATATGATATTATATTTGACACAAATTCCTGTGTAGTTTCGCCCATCTTGTGAAACCATTCTAATAAGCTGAAATGGAACTTAGTCACTGCAATGCTCGACCCTACTTGATATAATAAAGCGACACAATGGCGTGCAAAATCCCATTGCGCAATCACTGACGAACTAATACTTTTCTGCAAATTTTTGTCGCGTTCATTAAAGCTATTGAAAATACATCACATGGAGAACAAAGTCCCAAGTATACTATTTTGCCTACTTCTACCAGAAATGCAAAAACTTTCGACAAAGTTACTTCGGTAACTACGGGTATCCTACTTTCCAAATGACCAGGGAAATTGTTTACAAGTTTTGAAATCGGGACAAACTGATTCTCCTCTCCACACACCAAGGCTTGGGCATGCCACCACAACACATCCAGACTATCCTCGGCTGCGTGTTATACCCTAGCATCTGTCAACATTTCTTGAAGAAACTCTTTACTAAGGTGCTGTATCCAGGCCATCCCCACAGACGATCCTGCTGAAAACATCCTTCGTTAGAAACAAATGCAACACCATAGACAACAATTTCCCGGAACATATATTGACATGCCTAATTCAAGTCTGTTTCCCAGTATGGCCGAACAAGGGAGACATCCTTCACATTATACCGACATATTCCTTCCCTATTTCCTTATAATTTGCACTTAACTGTCACCACGCGCATTTTAACACATACTTTCGGCTACGAGGCACAACAGCTGCCCACCGATATACGCACCAGAGTATACTGACCGGCTAAACACTTGTGGTCAACAGACGAAACTGCTGGCGCCCGATATTCCCACCACCGCAGACTGACCGGCGACACCCTGGCGGCCACGAGGCAAAACAACAGCGTCCTACCATTTTCTGAACCATAGCGGACTGACTGACGACACCCTGGCAGTCATGAGGCAAAACAATCGTGGGTAGACACATCACGCACAATTCAAACTGAATGACACAGTGCCAAGAGAATTTCACAATTATATTTCGTTAAAATGTAACTCAATACAGTAATATTGATATAAGTTAATATGAAATAAAATGGTTACAGCAAACAGGAGTATAAAATGTGACCTCACAATATGCATCATTGAACTCAGCATAGCATATAAAGTAAAAAATTTAAATAAATATAATATATTACAATATGACATCAGTGTGCTGTCGTGACCTCTTGCACCTCCGCAGTCACTTACACCACCTAGCCGACACCGGGCCGAAGCGAAAACCCGGCCACGAGTACGTTAGTATGGCTCGGCGAGAACGGAACGCACCCGCCTCGTCGTCATGTAATACGTGACTCAAGTCACCGTCTTGCTTTATTTACCTCAAGAGGTAAATCTTGGGGGGAAATAACAAGCGTTCAAAAAGATGTCCCTCCGACTGCCACAACCGTCAGGCACCCCATCAATTGAAGGGAACTTCGGTGCAGCTCGCGCCGCGACGCCCGGCGTCCTCCCCATCTACGTGACGTCGACCAACTTGCTGGCTAGGACATCAGTGCTACGTGACCCCGAGTGGGTTTAAACCGTCGGGAATTAAATCCCAAAGACACCAAAAGTATCACAAACACCGTAGCCAAACAATTTTATATAATTTGTCTCTTAAATTATAAATCGAGCAGGGCTACCCACACCCCTTTTTAGGGATGGACTCGTGCAGCCCACCCAGGCAGGAATACTTGGACTCGCCCATCGGTGAAGCATAGCGGAAACGGTATGGCATTTATTACAACCGTTATTTTGCTAATTTTAATCATTTCAATTTTTTTTATTATGTAAAAATGTGCTTGTGTATTTCCTTTCCAGCAGACTGCCTACCATGGCTCCAGATTCTTTATTTAATTTCTCTAGGGTGGTGACATGCCCCGTGACGTCACAGTCACAGACTAAATAAACATTGAATTAAACACGGGGATGTCACCATTGTGTATTTTACCATATAATTGTATTATGTAACACTTTATTTAGTCATAAGAGGGTTCATGTAATTTTTCCACTTAATTTTGGCACCGGCTTCGACCACCATTAGCGGAAGCCGACGCCATGATGTTAGTCTGACCTCAGCACTCGGGACGGCCGGCAGCAAGGGAGTTTCGCTCCGCGCGGACCCCCTCGGCACCTTCAACTTTTGGCTGTAATCACATTATTTTCAATGGTAACTTAATCCACTGGAACATTTTGATTATGTAGTGCCGAGGGGACGACCGTCTGTCTTCCTAACTTTAAAACGTGTGATCACCACGAATCGTCCATGGCTTCGGCAGCTTTGTTCTGTACTGGTCACCGGCAGACCTAGTGCCGGGTCCGTATCAGTTCGGTACATAGTAGCTTAAGTGCATATGTACGACAAGGACAAGTGAACGTCTTGAACAACCACGAGTGTTTTATTGGTTTTACGCCTCTGGATACTTCGGGCGCTGCACCCAATTGCAGCAACCAAAAGTGTAAATAAGGCGTGCGAGGTGGCCTACACCCCCGCCAGCATAAAGAGTGAAACAACTAGGTATGTTAAATTACTGGGAACTTCGCCATCTTGAAGCACCGCAGATCAACAGAGGAATCCAGGGACCCACTGGCAGTCGACCGCACGACCCTCACTAACTCATGCTCATTGAGTTAGGGCGCCGGGAAACTTCATCAGTTTCCACCTTAATCTGGTAAGCCAGGTAAGGTGGGGACCCAAATCAACACCCCTGGAACCCCCTACACGTCCTCCTTAAGGGCAATCATTAAAATCTGTGAAGAAATCGGGGAAGAAATTCCAAAATATGACAAATTGTTAAATGAGATGGTATAACTTCCATTTGCTAGAATATCTCCTTCTTTCTATCTCAAATAATACAAACAAATCTATTGACAATGTAATATTAAGTTTCTTAAAATGTGTAGTAAAGATGTGTCTCATGAACAATTCTGTAGTTCGTTTTTTGACTTTCTAAATCTTCCCAATGACACTGCAGAAAATTTTACTGTTACCTCATTTCTTAAATGTCTTCATATTTACTCCTGAATTTTATGTATCTTTATCGTATATATGCGCATATCTATACAACAGTACTGCTACTGAAATATGAGCTTTAAGAGTTGAACTATTTAACTATGTTAAATTACTTGCTTTACACATTTTTAATGTTTAAGTGTACAGCTAGGGTTGTATTGATATACTATTAAATGTACTATATTAAATTTGGTAGAAATTAACAGGTATAAAATTACTGGAATTAACATACCTGTACTTGCGTTTGTGGTGCCGTTACATGGGAAGCAGTGGTCCTCGGGGCCTGCAACCATTTCAAAGACAGAAAACTTTCAATACAATACATAGTAAAACATGTAGATTATTAATGACAAATATTATTGATAAAAAATAATAGATACTAGAAAGAAATTTTGTGAAATGTGTATCGCTAAACTCACTGTCGTAAAAATTGTGAACCATGTAAAATTCATTCGGTAACCATTAAAAATATGCACAGTGATTCATGATATCTAAACGATTAACTTACGTGCAACGGAGTATGAACATGCGTCATATAACAGTGTTGTTGGGGCCACGGTGGCTGAGCGGTTAGACTGCTCGCCTGCCACCAAGGCGAACCGGGTTCAATACCCGACCGGTTCACTCCTTTTTTTCGCAAGTGGGAATCGTGCCGGATGGCGGCTTTTCTCGGGGATCTCCCACTTCCCTCGCCCTTTCATTCCGGCGCTGCTCCATACTAACTTCACTTCACCCTCATCGGCTCTCCAGACCTCACTGTTAAGGGCCGCCCAACTCTCTTCACTCACTCATATATGGGTGTGTTGCCTTCGCCCTTTATGTGGCATACGTAATCAGTCGTTAAAACAGCGCATGCGAAGTGAAATGCGCGATATTTGTAGGTGTGATTAATATTTGATTGACATTATGTGATGTGCACATTACAGAGTTTTAGAGGGGCCTGTAAAAGAGCTGCAAGAGATAGAACTGATGGTGCGTATATTGTCAAACATTTGAGTTGTTCGGAATTCGCAACCAGATTGTATTAGCAGCAATAGATTCGTGAAGATACACACACACACACACAACAGTTTCAGAGAAGCACAAACACAGACACCAACTTACTTGCCTACCAACCAGCAACACAAGGCAGCTTCATTATAAAATACTTTATCAGAAACATTTCCAAATGCCTAGCATAGGCAAATCTGCACTGCCATTTAATTTTACCTGTTTTGCCACTAACACCTCACCTATCGTTTGTAGTTATGTCAGCAGAGAGCTACACGGAATAATGCAGATAGGAATTTTTCTTACGTACAAATCACGCATTTCATTCGGAATGGATGGCCACTGTGCTGTAGGTGAGCACTACAATCCAGCCTTCACGTTACAGGTGGCACTCATCCTTTCCTACCTGTATGATGGTCTGGGGAGTCACAGAATATGATCATTGTTTGTCACGGCAATGATACGCGTGTCGTTGAAAACACAACAGTGAAATGAAGATATCCGGCGGCCCCATGTGGTACTTTATCTGGCTGAGTACCAGGAAGCTATTTTTCAGCAAGACAGTAATACAAATCATGTTTAAAAACTCTATTGCCGGCCCATTAACATGACTTCTTGTCCACGCATTTTTGGGACAAGCGGGAATCCCAACTTACTCCATGTCGAAGTGTATCTGATTTGGAGCATAATTTGCATCAAATGTGTGCAATTTTTCTGCCTGCGCAATAATGTATTGCATTTTCCTGATTCAATACCTTATCGTATCGATGCATGTATCTAGGCACGAGGTGGTCAGATGAGATACCACATCTGACCTGTGCCAAAGGTTGTCGGAACTTTGCCTTTATGTAAAGCTATTTAAATCAGTTCTTTCTTTTGCCTGTTCCGCCATAATTATGAAATTTCATTTGAATGTAAATGTGGCCACGAGAGTGCATACATATAGTTATAAACATGACCATAACATGTCATTACATTCATATGCATACTACTGTTAGGATATACTCAGTCAAAATAGTATTGATGTGAAATACAGTACCCAATATGTTGGTACCACTTACAATCCTCACACCTGAACAACCCAGAGGAATTTGGCTCCAAACCCTATCTGAAGTGAGGCCAGGATGCAAACATCAGAAGGGAGGATGGAAACGTCTAAACAAACGAACTCGCAAAAGGACCTGACAAGCTGGCTCCCAGCAGTGGCGAACTTACATTGTTAAGGGGGGGAGGGGGGGTGGAAACGGACAACCCTCCCCCAATCCAGGAGCCAATAAAAATAAGGTTTTTTTTCACAGTATTTCTCGGAATTGAAATCTATGTGGTAAAAATATTACACAGTTGCAAATAACTAGTTTCAAGATAATAACTATGTGCATTTATGTACGCAACACAAACATATCTTACCATCCTACTAATATTATAAATGCGAAAATCTGTATGTGTGTGTGCATGTTTGTTACCACTCAGCTCCATAACGGCTGAACGGATTTTGATGAAATTTGGTATGTAGGTACTTTAGGTCCTGGAATAGGACATAGGATACTTTTTATCCTGGAAAATTGTACGGTTCCTGTAGATTAACAACAAAACATAATTCTGCAACGGCTGGGAACGTGACCGAAACATTTTTTTCCTCTGGTGTCAGAGTTTATCAGGCCACCCAAGGACCTCTGAAATGGCTTAACAACTGCTATCAATCGATAAAAACGGGACCAAATATTTAGCGTACCCTCCGAAGCCCGGAAGCGCTCAGATGTTATGCCACTAAACGGTCACCCATCCAAATGTGCGCCGCTGGGAACGTTGCTTAATTTTGGTGATGGATTAATTATTTGCTGATCCAAACCCTGGATGAGGCAATTCTTGCGGTCATCACTTTCATTCAATATTTAATGTAGACCTCGAGGTCGGAAAATTTTAATTCAAGCTGTTTGAGTTGGTCGCTATTTTCATGTCTTTGATCAGGAGACTACTTACATCAGCAAATGCGATTTGCGATTGAATAATTTAATTAAATGTAAAGTCATTTAATGTCACTAATATCACTTGTGTTATCTTGCTTCGTTGCATAAGATTGATCATTGAATTGGATCAGTATTTATAGCATTGCCTGTGTCATTACTGCTGGATAATGTGCTCTGCATTTTTAATCTATAATGATTACTAAACTGTTAACAGAACATTACTCCTTCGGTATTTTGGGAAAAAGAAAATCATTTTCTTTGCTTTAATTTTAACTCACGCACAGTTGCGTCGCTATTAACATGTACTGCGGTACATACTGACTCTTAATTTTTGCAGACATATGTTCCGGCACAACAAATCTTGATGGTACTTCGGTCAGACCATTCAAACGATACTACGTTTGGCTTTATCACATCAAGCACGCGAAAGAAAAAACAAAGTTACCCGAAAGAAGATTTTAGGATCACCTAACCATTCGTCTTAAGTGAGTTTGTCGTACTGACTCGGCACTTTTCAATATAGAGTATGAAGAAATTCATGCTGAATAGACCAGATATCTGATATTATATTTCCAAGGCGCGGGTATTAATTAATATGAAGGAGGAGATGCAGAGTCGATAATGAATATGGCAACAAAATTTTCACATTTTTGAAGTTATACTTTTTTTGGCGCGTTAAGGGTAAAAGTTTAGTGTGAAACGGAAGTTGTGCGCGCTCGGTGAAATGAAATTTGAGAGGGAATGTGGTAGGTGTGTGACCCAACGCGCATGCGCTTATCGTCTAGCTATATACAAATGCAAGGTACACAACATAGCACGTGGTTATATTTAAAACCGACAGAAAATCAGTTCATGTAATAAGCCAATTGAAAAAAAATTCATTTATATTAGTAATTCATTGTGAATATATATATATATATATATATATATATATATATATATATAAAATATTAATTAATTTTACATACATTGTGCGGTGAATAATTTTTTAGTGACAAAAATTGTATACTTAAATTTTGAAAGTGTTTTCAAGTATTTGAGGTTATGCGTGAAACTTTTATTTTAGTCACGCCAATGAAGTATAACTTCTAACGCGCGTACATAAGTACACGCACTCCCTTTCTTTTATTACGCTGCTTGCTAGCCTTAACCAGTCATATCAAGCTGCACNATAACACAGACGACCTTCTAATCTGCACATTGAGCATTGAGGAACACAGATTTGGTTCATCTTGATTGGTCAAATCTTAATTTAATGCATAATTTTTAGAATGTTAGTCCACGTTCACCCGGAAAAGTGTCCCACGGGATTTTGTGTCACAGTACTGTTTTAACCTATATACGACAAGTATTGTCTGTTAAAGAAATGTTTAGAAATTTAGAAAACTGATAATAACTATGTTCTAAGGAACAAACTTACAATACTGAGCTACTTAACTATTAAATATATTTTAAGCTAAAAACACTTAAAATTAATCCAGGGGTAAAATGTAATGGTTTCTGCAATAGTTCACTGCTCACTCACAGCATTTCTAAAAAAATTGTTTAAATAAAATTATTTATAAAACTATAATTTTTTGAATTAAAATAGTTTACAGGCTGTAACATTTGGATTGCTTTAGTCCCGAGTAGCACTTGAGATAAGCGATTATCTGACAAATAGTCAATAGAAAATACCATTTAAATATAACTTTTGTTAGAATTGTCCTATAAAATTTTTTCAAACTTCCATTTATTTTTAATATAAGCATAGTGTGATGTGTGTATTGGTAATAATGATAAGTAAATATTTTCAACTTTAATATTTTATGTTAGAGAGTATGCGGGAAAGCAGAAAAAAGTTATAATTGATGGCGTCATGGTAGCCAATCCGCTCTTTTGTGACGGACCAACATTTTGTGACTTTCTCGAGAGAGGAATAAAAAGGATGTCAGCTTTCACAGTTGTGTGGGAGAGAACCTACACACCCAGTAGGCGGGGCAAACAAGGACCCCTACAGAGACATTAAGAATTAATATTATACATATTGATGTTATAATGAAACTGTTTGATATGTATGTAGACAAGTATATAAATGTAAACATGTTAAAGTTTAATTAATGTGCAATAAACAGGGCACCCGAAACCGACAGGGAAGTTCACTATTGTCTGCACCGGGAGCGCCTGATTGACTGAGACGTTCGCCGTGCTTCGGAGCCGCGGTCTGAGGAATTCGGTTGCATTTTTAACACTCGTCGTCTGAGAGTTACGTTACGTTGTCGAGCTTCTCGTATTAGCACAAGACGCGCGCTTTATTGTAGTTGATTAACACTTGCGTTTGGAGAGTCGCTCGGCGAGGCCGGGGGTTTCTTGCGAGGCCGCAATATTTTGTTTTTTTCCGCTGGTTGATAGGCGCTCCGAGTGTTCCGGGGCGGCTAGTGGGAGAGCGGTGTCTCCGGTCATTAAATAACAATAATTTATACTCTCGCGCTCGAGAGGTTGGCCTGACAGGCCGAGTTTCTGAGTAGAGAAACGGACCAGCTCGCGCGTTGTCGCGACATTGTAGAAATTTGAGACGAACAATAGTGCACCGACTTTCGTCTTCTGGGTTACCGCTATGAAAAATCGGCGTGTTTGATTTATAACTTCACCTTATATAGACACCGTGAAAGTTAATTAATCACTTAGGTGATGGATGACATTTTATATTTGAAGTTTAATGGTAATGGTGGCAGCGCTGTCTGTCCTGTTTTGTAATACTAAGTTGAGCGTATGTATTTTTGTCGTTTTAATTATACGTATTTGTTTCCTAATGACAAGGAAACAATTTTTCCTAATAATCTGTCTTTAGTGTTTAAAATTTTTTTTTGTCCTGCTGAGTTCTGCGTGTGTGTGCGATTATTATTTTGTCTCATGGTCGGCAATGGACACAGTTCAATAACACCATCACAATAGTCGTGCATGTCTCACGGAAAACCTGGATCCCTTCATGTGTTGGAAAGCGATCATCACACTTGTAAAAAAAAACCTGTCAGAAATGTTGTAACATGAGCGGACTCTTCTCCTAATGCATACAATTAATTGCGTTGTTTATGTTGAATGGTATAGCAATTTTGTACATATCTGAATATTACTAAAGTAACAGTGTAGAGCCAATGTAAACCATATTTTTGAAATGCTAGCAGTAATAATGATTATTGCATTAAAAATTTATACTTCTAGGTTTTATTCGCAGGTGTTCCACATTCGTCACTAACCATTTAGGTTCAATACACTGTGAAACACCTCTGCAAGTTGATTATAACAGCATCGATATTATGTAGTGAGATAGTGCGAGATTATCCAGCCTCTCATATAAATAACTCGGTATTCTGTATAATTTCCGTGCAATACAACCAGTCATCTGCAAGTTACGTTCATTGGAAGTAGGGGCATACTTCAAATAAAAAATTATGTACCGGCTAGATTGATTAAAGTCTTATATTACGAAATACACCACAATACATACAGTCTATATCTAAACAACTGCTATTTTGTATTTTGCTGACTCCCTTATTTTAGTAAAACAAATGGCTGTTCTAAATTTCAGTTAAAAATATTTATAGACGGTTATAAATTGTTATTACAACTTGCATGGAAAATTGTTAAATTACCTGGCCTGGAGAGAAAGGAGGAGTAGGGGCTCAAAAACTGTTGTTTGCCCCAGGCCCCGAGAAACCTCTGTGCAGCCCTGAGGTTTTGTAATAAAATGAATTAGTTCGGAAAGTGTTATCACTTTTTGATTTATTATTCTCAAAATCATAGTAATATTTCACCGTTCTTCTTACTGACTTCTTCATAACTTAACACCAACACACTAATCAAATTAATTTATTAATATATAACATTTTAAATTAATAATCAAATATTCAATTTAACAAGTAATAGTACTGTATTAAAATAGAAACTTCATTATGATATTCATCATATTGAATATAACATTGCGTTCTTTATATTTCATATTTACATACTTAACACATAACATAAATACCAATACTACCACAGTTGTTATTAGAAACAAAGAAATTGTTATTCCAAAATGTTAATATGATATTGACTTTTCAAAATAAATGGTCAATTTGTACAAAAATTTCAATAATGATAAAATTATTTTTGAATCAGGTATTGTAACTAACAGTAAATTTATCATCAAGTTTGATGACATATTATCAGATATGTTAGGTTTTTGACAGAAACATGATAATTAAAAATTCACTTAGTAAAATACCCCATTTTAACTCATTCAAAACAAATAAGTGACCCATGTAACTTCGCCTATTTAACGTTTATCAAATATTTCTAATCTAATCACCTAGGAACTCATATATTTCCAAATTTTGAACCAAAACCAATGTTTGGGGTTGGAGATTCCATTATATATAAATATGTAAACATTTTATTTTCGAAAATAAAAAAAACAATGTGTTTAATAACATTATTTTCGAAACAAGAGATGAAATTGATAATCTAAATGAGTTTAATGGTTTTAATTTTGATGTTATAATGGAGATGAAACACGTATAAATATAAATGTATGCAGGATGAGTTACTTAAGCTGTTGACGTCTAATGCACTACTCAAAATAAAAAAGTTGTCATGACTTTGCATGGATATATTGTATCTATTCGGTACCACTCTGCTGGCACTAAAGATATAAAAATTCTCAAGGTTTCCGAAAACTAAAACAATACAGAATTTGTAAAGGAACACTTTTTGTACCTTTTATCGCTAAATTAAGGTAATGATGTGTAAAACATAAATTATTCTTGAACCAACTGAAAACCGATTGTGGTAATTGTGCACTCGTGTGGACTGTCAATAAGCTGTGTTGCCACCTCTTGCCTGCATCACTGCAGCACAGCGTCTTGGCATACTCCTAACCAGTCTTCGGATACACGTTTGTGGAATGTGTTTCCACTCCTCTCACACAGCTTCCTCTAACTGAGCAAGTGTTTGGGGAGGGTCTGTACGTCATCAACTTGCATTTACAGATGATCCCATAGGTGCTCTATCAGGATCAGATCAGTGATAGATCACCTATGAGATCATCTTAAAATGCAAGTTGAGGACGTCCAGACCCTCCCCAAAAATACTTGCCCAGCTAGAGGACGTCCTACGAGAAGAGTGGCTCAGATTTTTTTTTTATCTAAGAAACTACAAAACAAATTTCAACTTAACTTTGTGTGCTGCCAGTATCAATTACATCCATCAAAATTGCCTATGCAAAGCCTCTTTTCTCCGCTATTTTGTTAGGTTTCTCTACATAAAATAATAAAGTTTTACGTCGTATCTCGGTAAACAATCATCCGATTTATTTCAAATTAAGCTAAAAAGTTTTATGTACTGTGGTAGGCCATATTAATTTATATGTTTTAAGTGTGTAGTCCTCTTATTTTCCGAATGGCACCTACACAAACATTTTAAATTAGTGTGCTCTATATAAGACATTATGTATTAATTACAAAAAATATCATTTATGCATAGAGAGACTTTCTTTTGCCGGATTTTTGCATAACATTGTCAGGTGAGAAAATTGAACATTTTGCCATACTACAGGAACAATTCAACAAATATCCACCAAAATTTTCACACCTACAGAACTACAGAACCTAACAACTTCGTTAAAATATATTTTCACCAATGTAGAGGATACTAAGCTCATTAGTTATCAGTATTTTCTTGTTTCCTTAAATAATTAGTTTTCTCCCATAAAAAAATTCACATTTTGCCACAAATTTCCCCTTTTCACTCAGGACTTCCGAAATTCACAAAACTCTGCAAAAATAATGCTTAATCCAACTGCACCACTCTCCCCGCATATTGCATGGTATACCTAATGGTCATAATAATGCGAAGTGATCCTCAGTGACGAAAAGGATGGGAACACCTGCCCTATGTTCTCACATTTTCATCACTTATCTTACACATTCTATTTACAATCAGTCATAAAAATACATTTTAAAGTAGAGGTAAATTAATGGATGAGACAAAAAATGTAAAATCTGATTTTCTGCATCGTGAGGAAGTTTCAAATGCAATTTAAAACAAAATGTATTACGTGGCCTGGTCACTTTTCGCAGTATACTCACGATATTCAGCTAGGTTTACCACTTTGCATAGATATATGGATAAAATAAATATTTTATTAACATATTATATTTATTAAATATTGTTTCAGTTTCCATCAGACGATAATGAGCCTATTAAAATAAACCGTAAGAAAGGCAGCGGGTAAATAAAACACGTTTCCTTAATACAAATTCTCTCATTCATTTACATATTATGGCTATTTATTAGATGTTACACAGCAATAATAATTAACATTTGCGTCAAACCAAGCCAGAAAATTATTTTAACGCTCTAATGCTCACAAGAATTCAACTCTACAGTAAAATGTGCTAATTTGTTTATCAGATTAATTAAGAAACAATATGTTACTTATATAATGAGCCTATTTTCCTCTACATGGGTGCAATTAATTCTTTAATAATTTCTTGAAAACTGAGTTGGTAAGAAGGACTTGATTTCTCTTTGAAAGCAATAACTTTATAAATGAAACCAGAGACTTATGCAACAGTAGTGAGACAGTTATAAATACACACATGTCTTACCCGGGATTTAAACCCAGAAAACTTCGTTCTATATGCTAGCGTGATATCCAATGCATTACGTAAGTTGGATTCGGAGCATCAACTTCGGATTGAAACAGTCTAATGTTTCGAATGATAGGGTTTACTAACCTAAAATATTTACAGGGATTTTATTTCGAAAATAAGTGACTAGGCCACATGGAACTAGTACTTTACATGACCTACCGTAGTACTACTTGTGTGAAGAATTTTATGGAAATCGGTTGTTTGGTACATAATATATGACTTAAAAAAATTAAATTTTCTTATTTGATACTATTGTACAGAATTGCCAGAAAAAGAGACTCTATATACGATGTTTCTAATACATGCTGTCAACATACAAATTGTAGTTTATTTGGTTTAATTGTTTAATATATGCCAAACTTACCTTAATAATTTATAAAGCTGCAATTTTGAACATCGTTATCTGACCATTTAAAGCATGAAATATTACATGGTCTTCTCTAGCATTTATGGTGTGCACAATTTTGTACAAATTTATTTGAAATGCTCTGGTATAAATTTGGTGCGAATCGGCTGATTGGCCATCGTGACATGACATACAACCTCCATGATTTTCATGTGACGATCTTCATTAATGGAGTACAACAAAGAAAGGTAGTAGCAATTTCGATGATTTTATATGGCTTATATAAGAAGTTATGTAGATATCGCCCACAAATATAAAATGATTTTATAGCCACAATTCTGAAAATAAGTGTGTGTTACTATTAAAAAATTACATTTATTATTATGGTCTACCACGGTACAACATTTCTGCCAAAATTTTGTATGAATGGGTTGATTGTTTCACGAGATACCAGATAAAATCATTATTTTTTATTGGTAGGGCTATCATACAAAATGGTAGAGGAATAAGGCTCTGAATATACAAATTTGGTTGTTGTAATAGGTACTGCCAGCTTACAAGGTTAAGTTGAAATTTGTTTCGTTAGTAAATTATAATGAGCAAAAATATTTTTGTATCCACCATTTTGAAAATCAATGCCTGACCTACACAAAGCAAACCAGTTTACACCATATGGTGTAGTACCATTTGTTTGCCACATTTGGAAGGAAGCTGTCAATTTTTTCCCGAGATAACGAAAAATTGAATTTTCTCGCAAACCACTATTTAAAAAAAAAAGTACAAAAAATGCTCTTTGTACATAAAGCTAATAGTTGTAATATCTGCTCTTAGGATAAAGAGTTTTGTTGAGATTGATTACATGGTTAGATTTTTTACCAATATGACATAACTTTATTTATTCTTACGGCACTAGCTTCCAAAATGTCCCACAATAATAGTTATGTGTTGGTATATATGATGATCTTAACATATACTTTCAGTAAACAAAATTTGGTCGAAATTGTTTAAATAGTATGGTAGATATACCAAATAAAACATGAAAATTTGTATGATCGCCATTTTCAAGTTAGTTCCTTATTAAGTTAAATCACTTACGTTTACTTGTCCTAACATATAATTACATACCTGTCAAATTGTGAGAATTGGTTACATAGTTTTCGAGATATAATGAAAAAGCTTTATTTATTTGGTGCTATCTTACAAATGGCTGATCAACAACACTATCCATATCAAAATTTAATGCATACTCGATGCTCTGCCAGCATACAAAACTTGGTTAGAATCTGTTGAATGGTTTCCGAGATATGACATCACCCTATATATTACAGTGGCCGCCATTTTGAAAATACGTTCCTGACGTGGTTTAAAACTATAAAAGTCAGGTGTCCTTACTAAATATTATATGTGTGGCAAGTTTGGTGAAATTCGGTGCACGCGTTAAAAATTTTTAAACGGGGGGGACACACACAGCACACACAATACACGCACATACATATACACACATACTCACACAGAGACAATACAAAGATCTCAAAAGCCTTTCTTTTCTTCGGAAAGTAGGCTAAAACCAGAAGTAACTGATATAACTAATAAGCCTACTTTCCTCAACTTGGGAGAAATAAAATTTTAAATAAGTTCTTAAAAGCTGAGTTGGTAGGTAGGACTTGACATCTCTTTGAAATCAATAACAATAGAAATGAAACCAGAAATGTATCCAGCATTAGTAAGACAATTACAAATACGCACGTGCCTTTCCCAGGACTTGAACCAGAAAACCTTTTACAATAAGCTAGTGCGCAATGCACTGCATTATGGAGGTCGGATGCGGAGCATCATTTTCGGATTTTATCAGTTTAATGTTTCGAATTATGGGGTTTACAAACCTAAAATATTTAGAAAATATTGGAAAAAAGTCACTAAGCCACTTAAAACATCAGTTTTTACATGCCCTACCATAGCACTACATGTTTTACGAATTTGGTGAAATTCGGTTGTTTGGTCCCTAATATATGCCATAAAAATTGTATTTTCTTTTTTTATTCTATCGTACAAATTTTCCAAAAATTCATTCAAAATTTGGATGAATTTGGTTAAATTATTTAATATATGTGGCAACCTTACCTAAATTATTTATAATTTTCACCATCTTTATCTGATCCATTTAAATCATGAATGTTTACATGAACTTCTGTAGAATTTATAGTATGCACAATTTGCTAAAAATTAGTTAAAATGTTTGAGTGCAACATTTGTGGGGAACGGTTGATTGGTCGTCGAGATATAGCATAAAACCTCCATTATTTTGATATGTCGATCTTCAAAAATGGAGGACGAAAATGTAATGTAGAAGTACATTCGATGATTGTATAATGACAATATACAAAGTTATGTTAAATATATTACATAACTTCGTCGATATACCACAAAAATCTGAAATGATTTTATAGTCGCCATTCTAAAAATAAATGTTGTACTTTAAAAACTACATATATTAATATGGCCTAACAGAGTACAAAATCTTCGCCAAATTTAGTATTAATGGGTTTATTGTTTCCTGAGACATGAGATAAATAATGCATTTTTTATTGGTGGGACTATTTTACAAAATGGCAGAGAAATGAGACTCTACATAGACATATTTGATGGTTGTAATACGCACTGCTTAAAATTGAATTTTTTCGTTGATTAAATATACTGGGCTAAAATATATGCATACTCGATGCTCTGCCAGCATACAAAATTTGGTTAGAATTGGTTTAATGGTTCCCGAAATATAACATTTCACCTTAAATATTAAAATGGCAGCAATTTTGAAAGTAAGTGCCCAACGTGATCAAAAACTATAAAAGTCAGGTGTCCTTACTAAGTTTGTTGGAATTCGGCGAATGCGTTCAAAAATCGAAACCGGGGGACACGCACAGATACACGCACACACATACACTTATAAATGTGATCTCATAGGCCTTTCTTTCCTTCGGAAAGTAGGCTAAAAAATACGAAAACTGCAGTCGTGTGATAACAATCCACTTTTTTTAGTGACAAAATGGTTCAGTTGGGTCACTTGAGCTTGCATAATCTTGTAAATGGATTATTATAGGTTGATATAAAAATTACCAAAGATGGTTTGTTTATAAAAAAAACGGCGTGATTAAAAATAAATAGTATTAACCAGTCTGTAATTGATCACACATTTATTTACTTACGTGAAAAGGCATAGGTCCTAACGTCCCAGGTTGGGGAGACAAGCTACCTGGAGCCGCAGGGCTTGAGACAGTTGGCAATGCTGCCTTTATAAGACCGGCAGCATTTAGAGCATTCCTGAAATAAAGAAACTTGGCGTATCTCATCTGCTATCAATTGTTACATAAACAGCAAAAATATGTTAAATTGTTATGCTATGTTAGTAGATAAAATAAAATTATTATTATTAAGGACAAATTAAACATCATATGCCAGGCCTATATGCTTAACAAAGCTAATGTACTGATTCTAGTTGAAAATAGGTTTCCCCAGCCCAAGGATATAGTGTAGGCGATTGAGCGGTGGAACCGCCCACTATATTGGATTCTGTGTAATGTCACAGCTGCCATTTTGTTTCAAAATGTTACGTTTTTACTTTTAAAATGGCAAAATTAATGCATATAAATTTTTACATCGTGATTTTAAAAACCTATGGACATATTTAGAGCATGTAACTATATTTCGGATGCAATTTTTTGAGACATTTTCGAATACAACTTTAATTAGTCAATCTATTACTTACCCATCCACGCACTCTATGTATATTTGGATTCGATACGCATAACTATATAATACGAATTTTAAAAGCAGCTATGACAAGTATAATGTTATTAGCTGTGTCTTATTGACACTTAATTAATGTAGTGGTAAGACTGCTTGCCTTCCACATAAGCGTACCGGGTTCGTAAAGTGCTTACATTTCTAGCCAGAACTATAAATTATACGTATTCAAAATAAGTCCATGTCTATAATATTTTAAACGAAATAAATTGTAACCTTGTTATGTATAGTTGAATTACTCTCGTCATGCGAAGTGTATGTGTGACTTGGGTGGGTCGCCACCCTGGAGCCTGGCATGCCTCTCGGCTAGTGTATCAACCATCCCTTCGAATTGCTGCGACCTGCTAGGTGCCTAAATCATCGGCCGGTCAACTGGCAGCCTTACAGACTCTCGAGATGTTAGTTTATATCACATCAGACTAGGTGGATGCGTTCCACTGCTAGTGTTGCGTGTTGTAAGTGTTGGATGTAATCTGAATTTTATGTTTTCATTTCAATCTGTTCGTAAGGAAATCCTCTGCCATTCTGATATACTAACCAGGTCTACCTGGTCAGTTTACAGATGGATGGTCCTGTCTAGCTTCGTCTAGCGCAAAGTACAGCGCCCGATACCTGCTCAATATGCATCGGTTGGTATGTGCGAATAATTATTTTCCTTTACATTTATTTTTTATGTCTGTTTGCATCAGTTTGGAGCAGTGGCGCCTTTCTTGTACGGCAAATGGTTTAAAATAATGTGGTTTAGCGGCAAGCAAAGGAACACAGTCTTATAAGTCGTGTAATGTGTTCTTCACTTGTCCCATTGTAAACATTAGTTAAGGGTATTTTTTGTATTGCGGCCTGATATGACATCGTGCTCGCAGCCCACTTGTGTTTATGTTGGTCCTTTATTATAAGTTATGTGACTTTTTTTATGTACGGGAAGGTTTCATAATGTTACATGTGATTCCCCCATACCCTCATGTTTCGCTGATGGTGTTTATTTAACACGTGACTTTGTGCGCCTTGCTTACGATGAAATTGATAATATTGTTTTATTTATCAATGTATGACTGGTTTTTGTGCGCTAACAAGGCTTCGTGCCACCGGCCCTCGTGTTAGGCTGATGGTATTTATTTACATTGTTATATGATAATTTCTTTTACTGTAACCCACGACTATGAGCGCCATGATCACACTGCAATTGTATACATCTTCATTTTTTCAATGTATGGCTGGTTGCTACATGTTAGCCGAGCTAACGAGGTCGAAGGCTGCCGGTCCTTGTATTAGACTGGTGGTGTTTGTTTATATTACTAACTATGTTTTTCTTTTACTGTAACCCATTACTATGTACAACATGCTAACAGCACAATTGAATATACCTTAAATGTTTTCATTTAATTAGGTTTTGCATGTTACCTGTGAGAACATTTATTTTGTGTATATATTTTCGATTTCATTACAACTTTTATATAATGCCTGTACGAAGAGCAGCTTACAGTATAACTGGCCATTTTGCCTTGGTCGGGGTTTGGAGTGGTGGCTATGATATGAATTGGATAGCTAAGATTTAGTGGATGGTAAATGGCAGCCGACTATGCTTACAAGAGGGGTTAGGCCATAACTGAACATACCACTCTGGTCTACATCGGGAGAGATGCCTATGATATAAATTTTATGGCTATAGCTTCGGCAGATGGAAAATATTGGTCAACTAGGGCTTAAGGCCCCCACCTTCTGCTCGTCGTCGGATGTGAAGTCTATGATATGAATTTGGTAGCTATAGCTTCAGCAAATAGGAAATGGTGGCCAAGTATACTTATAAGAGGGTTAAGGTGTTATATCCGTGCCGTCCTGATCGTCATCAGGGGTGACGACTGTGATATGAATTTAGTGGCTATAGCTTCGGTGGATGGGTAACGGCAGCGAACGTGGCTTATAAGTGGGCTTAAGGCTTAATTTACCCTGCCACTATGCTAGATGTTGGGAGCGAAGCCTTTGATATTAATTTGGCGACTATTTATTAAACAGTTCTGAAATTGTAACTAACTATGTTTTTAAAAGCGGGTAAGGCCAAATTGACCCTGCCACCCCTCGAAATTCGGTGCGATGCCTAGATATGAATTTGACGACTATAAATTTAACTGTTATAAAATTGAAGCTAACTAAGCTTATAAGAGGGGTAAAGGCATAAATGAACATGCTGCCTTACTTGATATTGGGAGCGATTTTTATGATATGAATTGGCGACTATAAATTAAACAGTTCGGAAATTTTAACCAACTAACCTTATAAGCCAGGTTAAGGCATAATTGCCCTGCTGCTCTGATCGTCATCAGGGAATTATGTATATGATATGAATTTGGTGGATATAGCTTCAGTGGATTGCAAAATGGCATCCGATTATTCTTATAAGAGACTGGCCGCATATGCCAGAAACGATGCAGACGATGGTGGCACTCTCTAGAAGACAACATAGGTGCTCCTGGCCGGACTATGTTGGACTACCACAGCGCCCTTAGCAGATGTTCGAGGAAATGAAGATGGTGGTGGTGGCATTCATAGGTGACGATAGAAGTGCCCTGGTGGGCGAATGGGGAAATGCATGTATGCTACTCACTAGTGTGCATTAACAGTAGTTTGGAGGTGAGAAAACCAAGATGGCAGGGAACGGGTAGACGATGGTGACGATGAAGGCAAGATCGCAGGTGACTGACGTGTGTGATATGCATATCCATGATTAGTATTTGTACAATAAGCATATGTGTGATAAGCATAGGCATTGTTAGCATATACATACTTGGTGTCGGCCGTAGAATATATATATTTTAACAAGGCTGAATGACAGAACATAATGCTGTGTGATGGGAGAATGAACTGGAACATTCTTGAGAGAAGATTGTTGGTGTTGACATGGAATCATAGTGTGTGATGTGGTGGGATGTAATAGATTGCACAACCCGACTAATACTCGCACGATTTCTGCTGTATTCTGCCGGATTTTGCAAATAGTGCTAATATCAGCCAGAGTGTACAAAGCAAAATTTTTACAGTAAACTTGAGGGGGAAAAAGGGAATTTTTTAGGGAAATTCTGGCGATTTTGAGCATTTTGAGGGAACAGAGCCATTTTGAGGGGAAAGGGGAAAAAAAAGGAAATTCAAAGATGGTGGCTCGGCACCCCGGCACAACACCAGGATTCCAGATGGCGCAGAACCTGGATTTCTCTACTACTAACTGTATTCATAATGTGGAATGTGCCACTTTCGCACGTGAAAAATGCGAATCGCAGTTTGGTCGGCGAAGTGACAACCTCTACCAGTCTCCCTTCGCTGCCTGCTAAGCATTATCTGCCAACTTTGCATCGGAGTTTTACAGGGATGGTAACTGACGCGACACACACTAGACATATGGAAGCATAAAAAAATCAGCTGTGAATGCCATGGGCGGTTCGTTGATTCCTTCAAGTCTCCCATGCACCTACTGCGAACACACTTTCGCAAATGCTAATGGAGCATGAAGACATAAAAACATCGCATGTGTAAGGAGTACCATAAGCACGACATATCGATGTGAAAAGTATCATAAACAGTTTGCGCGCACCAGCAGTTTAAAAAGGCATCGTAAACAGCGTGAACTAGCTGTACCATACTCTGATGTTGACCAAGTGGTCCATATTTCCTCTTTGCAGTTTACAGCAAAGAAAGGCTGGTCCCAGTGCAACTTCGACCCACGAATCAAAAGTTACACTTAACCAATTCGTCAAATCCTGCATCGCAACCTAAGAAAGTAAACTGCGAGATAAAGCCGAATGTAAACGAATTTTTCCTGAAGGAATCAGAATTCAGAGGTATTTTGAAAACGTATGTAGCTCAAAATCTGACTTCTTTGTCGAAAGATGTTTGTTTATTTCTGATGTGTATGAAACAAAATCTAACGAACTAACTTACAGAGGTGGTAGAGAACTACATTGCTGTGAAATGTATTATATGCATGGTTGGAAAGTATCAATAGTAAACAGGAGCCATACTATGATGAGCACAAAAAGGGAGCATTGAAGACCTCGAATGTACCTGCATATAATGCGGATAATATCGAAGCCAGTGTTGAAAAACGCATAAAGAAGGTACGCCGTGACGAAGAAGAAACGGTATTTAAAGGTTCTGGCTTGACACTCGATTTGGTGGATCATCTGCAGCTGAAAACAAATGACATCAGTCCACTCAAAGCATAGAAGATATATTGGAACCTTCATCCTCGATGCCAATTACGGGCATTAAAAATATTCACAATTCGTGTTATGAAAATTTACATTCAGTTTTCATGAAGTGTATATACACAAAGGGGACTAGGCATGTGAGAAAACTATGTTTTAATGATAGTTATGACTCCAATAAGCCTGCAGTGCTGGAAATAATTTTATATTCGGGTTGCAGCAACCTCTACTGAGTGTGTGTTTGAACACAGTAATGTCGTTTCGTACCTATACCCCCTTCCCACAATGCAAAGCCTATGATGAGTACGAATGCTGCACTCGACAACTCATCGTCAAACAATGCATTTTCCATCGCCTCCCACAATGCACCACAACATCTGCATGATGTCATAAGCAGAGGCAGCCAGGTTCGAGTAAAGGAGCTTGTTTGATAGTGACTGAGGTGAAAGGTACATGGTCGAAGCAGGTGATGGTAACTGACATAAATATTATGGAGACTCAAGTCGTGGGTCCAGCAGTAGCACCCTCGACCAAGGTTGTTACGATGCCATCGACTTCTTCAGTTGAGACATCTTCACTGTTTTCGACGGAGTCAACCGCACATTCGGACGAACTGATAGCAGCATTGTTGTACTGCAACATCTGTTTCTTCAGCTGTACCATCCAGTTCTCTGACTGACCCGTCTCTGGCAGAGTTCGGGTCGTTGGCTGTATCACCTCCTCTAGAGAAAACGTATCCCTGCAGCTACTGCGACAAGGTATTTTCGTACCAACACATCGCACGACAGCATGAAATTCATGGCTATATAAACAATCCCAACAGCATTAAATATATATGCTTACGACGTGGGTCGCTGTTATACCGCAACGATACTTACTAAAAACATATTAGGTCATGCAAAGTTAAACTGCAGTCCTCGTCGATGCTTCGGTGCCAGTTCTGTAACACAGAGTTCTTGAGGCCTCCATCGGCAGTGTGATGGATGCTAAATTTTATCATATGGCCCCTTTTCCCAAAATCTGCTGCGACTGGTATAAACGACGAGCCTGCCAATTCATCACCAGGAGCAACATCTCTTTCCATAAAGACATATTAATCCCTTGTGCCTGCTCCTTCCGACATGACGACATCCAAATCATCCGAGTGTACTAGTGTATCATCTACATAAATTTCAAGGGCATATCGGCGTCGCTTCTGCTGCAAGGACTTAGCTTTCAAGCTTAGTGCATGGCGGTACGAAGACCATGAATGTCTGAATAGTTGGTTTCATGATTAACGAATTAGAACTGAAGGTGAAGTACATATTTAGGGATGCAAACTTTAGGCAGACGAACATAAATAATTTTTTAGCTACAATTTAATAAATTTTAAAAATTAAAATATTTAAATGTTTCATTTCTTACTTTTCTCCTATAACGTTACCTACCTGTTATACACTGATTTTCTTAAAAAAGAGCACTTTCATTCATATTTTTTATTTAGCTAACCACTATGTCTATAAATGGTTGTAAAACTTATAAACACATATATTACTGGAGCTATAAATGATGCTTGCAAACTGAATTTCACAAGCCTGGACCTAAGAAATTGCAAATTATATTTGCCTATGCCAATAAATACGATCCCTATGATAGGTCCCTTGCCTTTAAATGTTCTTAAAATTAAAAAAAACAATAAATTTACTATGAATTTTTATTAAAAAAATATACTAATCAGAATAGTTCTTGAAATTAATGTGATTGGGGGTTTGCTCTAAACCAATAATGAATCATACCAATATTATAAATGCGGAAGTCTGTGTATGGGTGTGTGTGTATGTTGAACGGATTTTGATGTAACTTGGTGTGTAGGTACTTTAGGACCTGGAAAATTGTAGGTTGTTGTGGAATAATAACAATATAACGTAATTCTGCAACGGCTGGGAACGTGACCGAAGTGCCAGAGTTTATCAGGCCACCAAAAGACCTCTGAAATTGCGCGTCGCGTCTGGCATATAGAGCGACGAGATACGGTGGCCATAGTTTCCAAGGTCCATTGTCTTCAAGCTCTATGTCAATCAAATATCTTGATCAAAGGATAGTCAACGAGATACAGTGGCCGTAGTTCCCAAGGTCCATGTCTTCAAGCTCTATAAAACCTAATATCTTGATCAAAGGATAGTCAACGTTTACTTTTCCGGGAAGTTTTTTTTAAAAAGAGCCCCTTGTAATGCTAATACCGAGCTTCACATAAATGGCTTAACGACCGCTATCAATCGATGAAAACCGGGATCGAATATTTAATGTGCCCTCCGAAGCCCGGAAGCGCTCAGATGTTATGCCACTAAACTGTCACCCATTCAAATGTGTGCCGCTGGGAACGTTGCTTAATTTTGGTGATCGATTAAGATCCCTCAGCAAAGCGCAAAAAGTAGTACCTAGGTACACTTATTTCTAAATCTACAACTTGATGAAACTAACGTTTTGATTTTCATACATCGACGCTGGCAAGCGGAAATGTGGTGACTACACATAGATGCACAGATACACTCCAAAAACAATACCCTACTTCTTGGCTATCGGGTAAAAAATATTACCTTCATTTTGGGTTGCCGTAATCAGTTAAAAACCTAGGCCAACATAGTATAATTTTATAATTGTGTTTTCACATAAATGAATTGTATTTCCCAATTTATTTATTAGTGTATCATTGTAAAACTCAATTGCACCCAGGCGAAGCCGAGGCGGTTCGCTAGTTGATTATAAGATAATGAGAATGTAAATAATTTATGGGAGAAAAAATATATGTATCATGTAAAATACACAAAAAAAAATAAAATATTGGTTAAATAAAATGTGTGGGGATTGATTTGGATTATTCGTATACGAAATTTTAATGGGTGTGTGCATAGAGGAGGATATTAAAAGTGGGAAAGGGAAGGATGGAAGTGGGAGTGGGAGGATGGTTGTTGAGGGAGTTGGGGGAGGGGATAGGGGTTAAAGAGGGGTGGTTGTGGAAGGGAAGTGCATTGATATGTGTGAGGGAGGGAGTTGGGGAGGGAGTGTTGGAGAAGGGAAGGAATGTAGTGGGTGGAGGAGTGGTTAAGGGAGTGGATGTGGTTGGTAAAAGAGCGATAGAGCTAGAGGAGGGTAGGATTTATGGAGGGTAGCGGTTGGTGGAGGGGGAAATGGTGTATTATGGGGGTTTTGTGAAGGGGAGGGGGTAGGGTGAGTGAAGAGATTTGGGCGGCTTTTAACATCGAGGTCTTGAGAGCCGAAGAGGGCGAAGTGAGGTTAGTATGAAGCAGCACTGTAATGAAGGGTAGGGGAAATGAGAGATCCCGAGAAAACCCGCTGACCAGTGGTATCGTCTGGCATGATTCCCACATACGAAAATCTGGAGTGAACAGGACGGGAAATAAACCTGGTTCGCCTTGGTAGGATGCGCAGGCTAACCGCTCAGCCACCGTGGACCCTGGGAGGGGTAGATTTTGTGGACGGNTGGTGGAGCGTGCGGGTGGTGGTGGTTTTGGTGAGATTTTGGAATTGTTGTGGGGTTGACGGGGGAATCAATACATCCTCCGATGCTCTGGGTCGTGACAACATTAATCGCTTGTGTTAAAAAAAATAATTAAAACTTTAAAAGTGTAGAAAATTTAATTACGATCTGCAGTGAAACTGTCTTTATTTTTTTTTTAGGAAAATCAAAATCATTATTAAAAATATAGAATGGCAAGCCGATATTTTTGTTATTTTTTTTATAATTTTTATTGACATAATTTATATCAAATTATTTTTTTTACTTTTTTTTTATTAAAATTGTTGATTAAAATTTTTTTATTAAAATAATGTATAGGGTTATGGGTTGTCAGAGAGAGGAGGGGGGCGAACATCCAAAATGGCCACCGGCAGCGAGCCCTTGCATTGACGTCAATCAAGGTGGTTGATAAATCGGACATCCAAATTATGATTCATGTTCCCGTATCCCCATTTTCCTACTACAAGAAGACCCTTACCTAATTTTGAAGTAATAAAGTGATACTTCATTGCAGATTTGTCATCAAAGTTGCCCGGAGGATATGTCTATGGTGGTTCACATAGACCGAATAGTACTCTACGAAGGTCCTAATATTGGATAGTCCATTCTGTACGGACATACTTGAAGAGGGAACAGTGTTATGCGCGGCGAGTCTCTGCGCAGTGAGGGGTGACTCACCTTGACCGCCTCTCCCGTAAGCCAACCCAGCCACCGCTATGCCGCCATGCCGACAGGGGTAATGATTAACAGCTGACATGGACTGATGTCACTGCCCCAACCTGCTGGAGGAGTCGACATATTGAGACAATTTGCAAGAACCTTCCAGCTAACACTTCCGTCGAAATAACTCAAGGTTTGAAGAAGGTTTTGTGTAAGAGCGCAATAATATAAATACGACTGCAGCCGGTGAGTCGGGTAGTCTGTGATAACTAACTGACATGAGTCCGACAAGTGTCTAACGAAGATCAGGGCATCAAGGGACTTGGAAGAAAAGGACCGGTAGTGAAAGAAGTTATGAGAGAATGTGGTGGACGAGCGGGTGTGCGGCGGCCGACTGAGTGTGCGCAAGTGCTGCGGAGGGCGAAATATCCGATGAGTGGAGGGCTACTGTTTACGGTAATGCTCAGGATGCTCCAGAACATTCTGCACAGGAAAGACTTGTGATATTTGAACTAAAACAAGGTAGGTCTGAATAAACAACTGATAGAGATTTTATTGGTTTTAATAAACTTGCAGTAGTCTGGTTTTAAACATTTTAATTGTATTAATTTCTGTAAGGTGATTATTATGTTTAGTATTAAATATCAAGTGATAGACAGTATTGTCGAGATACTAAATATGGTGAATATTTTGGATTCCTTATACATAAATATGAAATTATTATTCGCTCTCTTATTTAACCAAGGCATCCATGCAATAAAAAAAAGCAATGCCAACATATTTAGAAAAATTGTATAATTGTTATGCATGCTTCTAGAAAGTTTTTAGCACACAGGTGCGTGCTAATTCCACATGGAACATATTGTTTTGATATTGTGAGAAATTCTGAATAAATAAATAAATAATATTAATTTATGTACAAAATGGATCATAATTAATGTGCCAAACTCCAACAGGTGATTCCTTGTGGAAAATATGTACAGGTGTACATTGAAAACACTATCATGTGGTATATATTAAGGGGGGTACGCAGTGTAAAAAACAGCATTTTTAAATGCATAAAAGTAAATATTGCAGGAAGTACATGAGATGGAGTGACCAAAATAGGAATGGTGTTCACGAATCGGAGATCGTAAATCTGTGTAAATTTGGTTGGTCACATCGTCCCTTTCATTGCGTAAGAAGTGGTAGTCATCCTCTTTTCGCAGGGAATTTTGGAACACTAAGCGGTAAAGAAAAATTTGAGGCACATTATGACACACCATGGCACAGTGAAGACAAAACGTCTCCTTGTCCGAACTCGCTCCGGTAAACTGTTTCCGAAAAAACGCCAATCAAATTTCTTAAAATGCGGTGTAGCCCTGCGGGGGTAGGCAACATATCTGCCACCCATGCAATTCTATGTGGATGTACATCCACATGTAATCGGTAATGTAAATGAGGACTTTCATAGGGAACAAGAAACGGCGTGCAGATAGGAGTATTGCATGATACATGTGTAAATAGTACTTTTTTATTAATGGCAGCATTTACAACAACTGCCCGAGTTGCATTCCCCCAACTTAAATACACAAATGGCAACGGCGGATCAGGTTGGCATAGACTCATGCATAAACGTCTGGTATGGCGCATAAATAATCAAGGCGACTATCACACGTGCGATGATATCTTCCTCACTAGCCACAGGCGTCTTGTAGAACAGGGAGTTGCATGACCCCGTATAAAGAAATCAAGCGGAGTCAGGTCTGGAGATCGGGCTAGCCAATGGATGAGACCACGTCTGCCAATCCAGCAGCCTGGAAATATGACGTAAAGATGTCAGCATATGGCAGCAGGAAAATGTGATGGTGCCCCATCATTCTGAAACTAAGTGGTGTGGTGAATGGCAAGAGGTAATTCTTCCAGCAAGTCCGGCAATACCTCATGCAGGAACTTCAGGTAGCAGGCTCCAGTGAGGTGGTCGGATAGCAAATAAGGCCCCAAAAAAGGATTGTTGACAATGCCGGCCCACATGTTGACACTGCAGTGCACTTGGTTACGTATGGGGTGCGTGTGATGGGGATTAGCATGCGCCCAGACGTGGATGCTCCTCCTGTTGAAGATTCCCTCCCTGGTGAAATGGGCCACATCTGTGAAGAGTACAGTCAATTTAAAGTTTGACCGTACATTTTTTTCTTAAAATAACCATTCGCAGAATGTAACACGTGGCATGTAATCGTGTTCGCTAAGAATGTGGACCTTCCTTGCGTGGGAGAGGTACATGCGTTGAATGGCTAACATCCACAACAAGGCCCACAGCCCATGAACTAACATACAGTTCCTTCCACACACAGCAAAGGACATCCTCGTCAAATGCCTTGTCTGTGGTGCTCCAGCATTTGGCCTCGCCAGTATCGTTGAACCTTCAATCCGCAATCTTTGATGAAGCCCTACAAATGTCGCATGGGAGGGTTGACGTTGCGCTGGGTAGCGCAGCCGGTACAGCTCCACTGCTCGCCTTGCGTTCTTGTTGGTTGCTCCATACACGAGTTGCATGTCAGCTAGCGCTGCTCAGGCAAAACGTTTCATGCTTCCACGACAAGCTGCAGGCACATACTGACTTTCCAGCAGCCAAGGTCACCTCCACGCAAGCACTGATTACATCCTCGCCTTTTTTCTCCGCCACATGCATGACGCAGGTGGCAAATGTGTTGCCTACTCCCACATGCCTACATTGCACCTTCGAAATTTGGAGTGGAGTTTTCTCGAAAACTGTTTACCGGAGCGAACTTGGACAAGAGAGCCTTTTGTCTTCATGTCTTCATTGTAGCATGGTGGGTCATAACGTGCCCCGACTTTTTCTTTACCGCCTAGTGTTCCAAAGTTCCCTATGAAGAGAGGGTGGCTCCCCCAACTTACGGAATGAAGGCGGATGATTTTAACAACCAGATGTACACATATTTACGATCTCTGATTCGTGAATCACCATTCATATTTTTGTCGCTCCATCTCAAGTACTTCATGCAGTATTTACATTCATGCATTTCAAAATTTGATTTTCAACAACATGTACCTCCCTTAATATTCACCACATGATAGTGTTGTCAATGTATACCCCACCTTGTTTTGCACAAGGGATCACCTCCTGGAGTTTGGCAAATTATTTCTGGTTAACGTTCTATACAGACACACACATATCGTTCTAAACACAAATGAGCGTATCTAAAAAATCAACGACTTTGAGTTACGACCATTCTCGAATGTCCCAAAAAGTAAATTTTACTGTTGCAAAATGGGATAAATCACTGCGGCGAATGATTTAAAGTTACCATGAAATAACGCTTCGTAATTTCTCAATATTGACTGTTTAGCACAAGTTCAAAAAGGCGTATCTAACTTTTCGCCTGCTCGTGTTTGAAATTTATTTTCAACATTATGGATCCTTCAGCGAAAACTGTTGTATCTTAATTACGCCTCTTTGTGGTTGCGCATGAATGTGTTATCTTCAATTACCCCTGATATTTTCTTTTTGTCTTTCAGGTAGTTTGCTTATTAATAATGGACGTCTTAGTACAGTTTGCCTTCGACTTTTTCTATTTAGTAATACCATGTTTTATTTTGTTTCAGATAGAGTCTTAATGTGGAATTAAAAATACATACGCATGCATTCTTTAAAATCTGCTAATGTAAATATTCAAAACGTTAAGTGGATGGAAATTACAGAACTGCTAGTGAAGAAAACTGGCAGGCAAAAGATTATCTTCAAGCACATCCTCCAGAGAAAAATAGCACAAACGCCTTTCACTAAAAAAGCTAAGTGCATTTATATAAATAAATAAATAAATATATATATATACGCATTTTAAAACTACCAAAGCGACTTGTGGAGTTACCTAAACTGCCCGGCAATAAATATCACGATCTGCTACGCTTGTGTGAAGGAACATCATAAGTGTCAAGATCCGACATCCACAAAGATAATTGCAGGTAACTACCTCACGAAGAGTAATGATAGCATCAAAACAGTGTTAATGATATGAGTGACAGTTTCAGTGATATGATTTCGAACACTGAAATTTTAAGATGATATTCTAATTGGAATTGTTTCTAATCATGTAGTATTTAATTTTTTATGACTAATTTCTTACCCCAGAGTCACATATTTTTTCTGAAGTTGTTCTTAATTTTATTTATTCAGCTTAATTATTAGTAAAATCGTTTTTTTTTTCTATTATTCTGTTTGTTTTGAAGAATGTAACGAATTATGGTTTTTACATCATTTATATCTACAACTTTTGATTCCTTATTCTTAATAGCACTCTCTCCTTTCCATTTATATAAAAAATACTAGCTAAATACAAGTAAAACTTGTTTGTATACTCAGGGTCTATATGAGCGTATCTAAATAATCACACAAAATAAACATTTATATACAAGCAAAAACAATGCGTATAGCGGGTTTTTATAAAAACTTAGCTAAAAAATTTATTTAGTGCCATAAATTACACATTTTGTTATCGAATGCTATACTTCTGTCATACTTTAAAAGAAAAACAGAAACAAATAGATTTACAGTTTGTACATAAGGAAAGGTAGATCAACTGCTTAAAACTTCAAAATGTTCTCCTGATAAAGAAGAGTTATCAAGTTACGCCCCTTTGTTTTTGGAGGGGTAATACAAAAACACAAAAGCAAGAGTTCGGTTTCCTGAAATACGTATAAACTATTAGGTAGATAACATAAATTTTGCAATTAATAGTAAATAAAAAGATAAATATCTGTGAACCAAAGTTAACAATCAAATCCTCATAATGTACATTTCAGACGGTCGAACACTGGTCACTTGCAAATTGTGTATGCTCTATTTAACTTTAACTTTTTTATTGTGCTTGTCATTCGCCCGGAAAAGGAAGGCGACATGCCACCACGCCGACTACCATTAGGACAACTGTACCATAATCCGTAATTAATATTAACATTATATACTGTTACTTGCAAAATTTACGTTCACTGCAGTCATACATAACTATCTCCGAAAACAATGAAAGGTGGTTATTCAGCTGACGTAGATTTATTTTATTCACCATGAGCCATGTTTCACCACTCAGAACATGGCAGTTTCCTTGTAGAACAACATTGCGTAAGACACCTTTTTTAATAATAACAAACTTATTCAATTAAGTCATATTTGCGTCACAGAGTACGGTTACGCCGAAAACCATTAATTACTTTCGTAAATACCTATGGCAAAAAAAAATACGAGCATTTGTAATCTACAACCAACTATTTTTTTACTCAAACTTTTAAATACTCACGGTGGTATAGTGATTGGTTCAAGATTTGAATACGAAGTGGTTTGCCTGGCAACTAATTTGGCATGAACATCACAGTATAACTTCTCATTGATTCTGTAGTACCCAACATTTTTCAAAGAAGATCCACAGGTGGCGCACTTGAAACATTCCACATGGAGGTTCTTGTCTTTTATGCGAACAAACACGCCCCTGTTAAGAACAAAAAACAGAAACCAATCATATTTTGATACCTAAACGAAATATTAGAAATATCATCAGATAACAATCATAATATTTCCTCTCCTACAACAACACTGTGCAAACACAAACATGATTTTGAAAACACTGACTTAAAAAACCAGCAGCAGAATCTTGATGTAATCATAAAAACCAAGGAAACGAAAACAGTGGTTGCAGCTTAAATTGGGGAAAAATAATTATTTTGCTAATCATTACCTGTAACGCTCAATAAAATATTACATTTTCATTTAACAAGCATGTATGTATATATATATTTATATTTATTTATTTATTTATAATTTGTGCATTTTGAGACATCCTCACATTTCTGTAAGCATATTTAACTGTATACTAAATATAATTACCTTAATTTAAAAACCAAGTAATTAAAACTGTATTATTTAAAATATATGGTATATAATACTGCCACATTTAACATAATTGTACAAATTTTAAGTATATTACTTTTCGAAATCATATAAAATACGTACACGCACTAATCCGTGAATACACAGAGTAAGTACACAGGTTATTACGGAATAACCCTTCTAACCCCCTTCTAACGCATGTTTGAACGTTCATGGAGAAAATAATCAGTCGAAAATGTGACATACAACTTACGGTCTAATGTTATTCTCAACGGCAATATACATATTTCAATATGCAAAAAAACCACTAGTTCATTATACATATTGGAGAAAGTATTTGAGGTTAACACTGCCGGCCTCTGTAATGTACAATTGAACGGATGTTTACGACCGATGCTAAACCTAGCGCTGTCATAAAATAATTTAATAGAGATAACACATGTCTATATGGTTGTTTGGCAATAAATTCTGTGACCCGGAGGTGTAAAGGTTTTTTAACGGCATATTAAATTTGGTCTCCACGTCAAAGTCAAAGAAAATGGCTGCCTTGTACTATCTATGTAAATAATATCGTTCCAGACTAAATCATAAATTTAAAACATAACTGAAATTTATGCAGGTTGATAACATGCATTGACTCGTATACCTTGTGGATGTAAAATATGCACTGGTCTTACGGCAATCTTACTCCCTCGAGTGAATTGCTAATTGCCTACCTGCAGGCGTTCTTTTTTTTTTTTTTTAAGAATAAACATGCGAATTCTTAGAAAAAATTTAGTGAATTTTCGAGATATAAAACTAGCCAATCTTTTCGTTTATTAGTCATGCTGCTTAAAATGATTTCTGTATATCCCAATACGTTTCGGCGTACCGAAATTTAACGTAAACTAATCAAAGCCAAACGTTAATATTTCCACTAAAGAATTTTATCACTCCAACAGGATTTGTAGTGGTCGAAGTTCTCTGCTCAATCACAAATTACATAAACTATCAGGGTTTTGCCTGTAATACTTTTCGTAATATGTATAATAGTGGTTCAGCTCCAACTTTACATGCGTATACTGGCCGCGGTTGATGTTGGAACGAAAGTCGTAACAAAATGTTTTTACTGAAGTTATACTTCTTTTGGCACGTTGAGGGTAAGAGTTTAGTGTGCAACGGAAGTTTCGCGTGCACAGTGTAACGAAATTCGACAGTAAACGTGGTAGGGGTATGACCCAACGCGCATGCGCGTATCGTCTAGCTATATGCAAACGTAAGGCACACGAGTATTTGAGGTTATGCGTTTATCGTCTGTGTCGTGATAAATTTGTTAGTGAAAAAAAATGTATAATACATTTTTTTAATGTTTTCAAGTATTCGAGGTTATGCGCGTATCCTCTAGCTATATATAATTGTACACAACATAGCACGTGGTTATATTTTAAACCTACAGAAAATCAGTTAATGTAATAAGCATATTGAAAATGTTTTTATTTATTTTTGTAATTCATTGTGAATATGTGTATATCTTATTAATTAATTTTATTTACATTGTGCAGTAAAATTTTTGTTAGTGACAAAAATTGTGTAATAGAATTTTTAAATTGTTTTCAAGTATTTGAGGTTATGCGCGAAAATTTTATTTTAGTCACGCCAAAGAAGTATAACTTCTAAAGCGCGTACATAAGTACACGCACCCCCTTTTTTTTGTATTTAGTAATGAACCTACAGCCGCAGTTTGTCGGTGTAAATCCAATTACATTTATGTAAAAAAATTGAAGGGAATGGAGATAAAAATTATAGCTACGAAATACTTTAAGAAGTGTAATGATTTGGTATTACTTGTCACCTTGTTTTCGTTTCACTAATATGTATAATTAAAAAATAGCTTAAAAGTTTAATTTATTTCTATATAATGCGAAGTTAACAAATTTTATGCTAATCTGTAAAATAAAATATGTTTATGATTAAATTGGTGAATTAACATCGTGTTATGTACCGCTTCCTAAAAAAAAACTATAGTTTAAAGTAATTTTTTAGATAAAATACATTTGTATCGAAAACTGATTGCCATATAGGAACACATAATTCCAATCATAATTGTTCTGAATAACTCTAAAAATACTAACCGGAACAAAAATCTTTAGTCTGTACCAAATTCTCTTAAAGACCATGCACAGTAAAGTGATCACTATTAAGAGCCATGCTTAAATTAATTAATTTATTTGTACGATTCTGCCATGTGTAAAGATTCTCTGCCATGTGTAAACATTACCATGTTCTGTAATTATACAAGAAAATTATATCTTTTCACTGCTCTGAAAATTGTAGTATATATGTATTTACTCAATAAATACAGGAGTGATAAATAATATGAATATTATACATACCTACATATTAGTGCCCATAAAATAGCGGTTTTCTTACACTGGTATTTTGTTTGAATTTTTTTTTATGTAGGCTTATTAAATCATCCGAATGTCTGTTTTGATGTAAGTAGCAGATGGCAATACAATTTTGTATGAATATGTTGACACTAACGATCATCATGGCGCAACCTTTCACAAAAGCACATCTTCTGTATTTTCAAAACTCTGTAAGTGCAAACTTCTGAGTGTAAATGTATCATTCCACGACGTTATGCATCCACATTTTGTGTCCCAAGGATGCTGCACAATCTACATGATGGCTCGTGAATAGACTGTAACGTACCGGTCAGTAATTGAGCGACAACAGAACGGCCCAGAAATTATGATGTGAGAGGTACCGCCCTGTGCGTGTTTTCCCTCTTTCCCCGTCCTTGTTTTTATTACGCGCACCTTACCCTGTGCGATTTAATAAGATACACGCCGCCTAAATTAGCTTACGGCAAGCGGCAATGTAAAGTGCGATAATCACCTACAAATTGTTATAATTACTTACGCGAATTGTGGTTATTATACAGTTGTGCCACACGCACTGTTAGTAACAATTTCAGATATATAAACAAATATGGTTAAAACATTTTCACATGACATTTATTACAAAATATACGAGTACAAATTATCCATCATTGTTGTGCTAAAATATAGTAATACATTACAGACAAACAACGGACAATTTGCTCATTTATACGAGAAAGCCTTACGGTTTTGTCATATCTTATCAAATTCTTTTCATAAATGCATTTAGTCGGAATACAATAGAAGTTACCCATATAATAAGAACTCTGAATTTTTTTCGTTTACCATCTACTAAACAGATGGTCTAGGGATAAGCAGGACACTGTCCTCTATCAAGATACAATAACATCTTTGGTGACTAGTTTCAAAAATTGTTTGTAACACATATAGGAATATTTAACTTTGCACATTAAATTTTGGTATCGTTAGCGGGTGCACTTATACGCCTATATAACCATATGTAGAAACCTTTTTAATAGCGGACTGCATCATAATATTGAAACAAAAAAAATATGTGAAACTATAGTGAAAAATTAAAAACTAGGCCAGGAATAATGTCAGAACGCTATGAAACAGTTCAGTAACATAAATTATTCTGATGTGACAGGTTGTCACTTTGACGAGTGGTTTGTCTGATCGGTGAGATGCGCTGTCTTCCTAGGTTCTTTGGTTATAACTAATACCTGCGACTTTTGAATGTATGTTATTTGGTTTTTGTAGTAAAATGTAATCTGGTAATAATTTGTTAGTAAAGATTATTATAATGTTTAATTAAGGTTGTATTTTGTTCTGTAAGCAGCTGCGCTATTTTTTTGTAATTTAAATTAATGGCTTGGTACAGATGGTTCTGGGAGCTTCCTTAGAGTGCTGCAAAGTGCGGTAGATCTGTGGATTGCAGTGCGTCACGCCACCAAATGGCTCGGTTGAGGAGTACGACAAAGGAGGGAGGTAGAGTTGAGCTGGGAGTGTGCGGCCAGGCGGTGATGGCAGCAAAGAGCGGAAAGCTTATGCTCGGAGAGAGGGGTATGAGCGCCCTAGGTAACGAGGCCTAAATCTGGGATGCGTTTGCCAACTGTGCAGCGCCTGCTGCCACGTGGATGGCTTGTGTAGTTGCTCTTGCCGTCATGAACATTGCTAATAGTTGGTTATACAATTGTTATATTTCTTCTGATTCTACGTAAGTTTATTCAGAGTGTGTGTGTGGAAGAGTGTATAAGCCTTAACACAGCGGCTTCTCCAGAGTATGAAGAATGCAGCTTGATTCGTGTTTTGCAGTGCATATTGTGGGGCAAGAGATTAACGGACGCCATCCAAACCGTAACACTGGACATGCTGACAAGAGTGTGGAACGAGTTTGATTACCGCTTAGATGTCGTTTGGGCCGCTCGTGGTGGTCACATTGAACATTTATGAATGTATTGTAAACAAACTTCATGGTTCCACGGTTTATTTGATTGGTCAATCAAGGTTGTAGGTTGTTTGGTTTTGATATTATAGACCTTCAAATTTGGGGTATTCTTTTATACTCAACCTGCAGTACAGTACAGACACCCGACTTACATAAATTTTGACCACACTGAGTACTTATTTTTTAAATTTTGGGCACTATATAATAACAGTGCATCAAGTAACCTATAAATTAAGGGATGAATAGTTTTATTGGTCCTCTATTTTGGAAGATAACACTACAAAAATGAAGTTTGTAAGATCTACCTCCGAAAATAATATACCTATTCCCACTAAATTTTCCATGCAAGTAACATTAAGTTGCGACATGTAAACGTATTCAATTTAAATGGATAAAGCACTTATTTGCAAAATGACAGCCCGATAAATATTTTAGGTAGGTTTAACCCAATATAACCAAACTTTGTGTGCTGAAAATATATATTACATGTATATGACATACAGTAAAAAGCCTCTTTTGTGCATCATTTTGTAAGGTAGCACTAAGTAACAAAATAAAGTTTTTTTAAATTTGGTTATCTAAAAGAGGTTTCGAAAAGTTCCTCATTGACACAGTTATTAGTTGTCAAATCATATTAGTTTTTAAAATATAACACTCAAAAGTCGTAACTTCCTGAATTATTGAGCATACAAGGATTTGCTCCTAATTTTTTTCCAGTAAAATCGCACGTAATGCATATGGTGTGCAGAACATACTGATTCAGTATGAGTGCCATTTAAAATCAGGTGGGCGAGTATTGGCGCTCTGAATTTCGTTGCAAAAAAGTGTCAGACTTTTCGTCGATATTTTTTGGTTCATTCAAGCGAAACTGTTAACATTCATTCAATAAATAATTCAAACCATAAACTGTAGAGGAAAGTGGTTTTGGTTCCCTTCATATCTTGTAACACAAGGGCAGTATGCCTCGCTTAGACTCTACATTCAACACTTTGAACCTGCCTATACACTCTTGTGTCAGAATGTACCACAGTTAGGCCAGTGTTGTACGCGCCCAGGTCCATTCCTTGCGCAGTTGGGATTCTCCCTCCTTTCAAATTCGTGGAAAGCAGTTACCCTAAACCGAAGGGGGCTAATCTAGCTTCTTCCTAATCTCCCTGTAGGTCATATGAAACCCCGTTGGGTGGTAAAAGGTCCCTCACGGGGCCTGATAAACCACCGCCCTGAGCTTTGGCAATGATGAAAAACGGTGGTGGTCTTGTCTGTGTCCGGGGGGAAACCGGGAGTGAAGTGTAAATACTGGCTCGTAATTAACAAGCTTTAGCAGTGGGAAGCTAATGGGAAACGAATACTGTTTTAAATTTGAAGACAACAGCACTATTTCGTGTGTGAAAATGGGTATAGACTATGCATGGGAAAGTGAGCCCTTTTCAAAGCCCGCTCATTAAAAATAATATTCTATAAATATATTTTTTTGTGACTTTAGGTTTTAATTTTTGAATCCGATGTACTATATATATTGTGTGTATTACTTACATGGCAATATTTATTTTAAAAAGTGGTGGAAGGATAAAACAAATGGCTAATAAGAAAGAGGTTACTAGGCCTCAAAAGTGTTCACATAATGCGTGAACAGCCTATAAAAATATCCGGTAAACTGCGGTCATCTTATCCGCGTAAAAGAAACAAACGGGCAAAGACTGCGAATAAAGTGTGGCAGCAATAAGAGCAGACATCGCCGAGAAGAATGAAGTAAGGTAAAAGGAAACAATTACATATATGAGTCGACTGGGAAATAAACTTCGAACTGGATGTGGTTAATATTAATATTTTTGAAGTAAATTTTGTTGTGTTTTATGTCATTAAATGCAAAATAAAGTAATAATAGATGCAGTAAGAAATTATAATTTACTTAATATTATTTTATTCCTAACCGATGCGGATCAGACATGAAAACGCAAATTACACTCACACACACACACACACACACACACACACACACACACACACACACACACATATATATATATATATATATATATATATATATATATATATATACTTATAAAGACACCTACATACACAACACATAGGCCTACTTCATGTAGGTATATGCATTCCAGAAGAATGCTCTGGATTCTTTTTGCGCTAAAAATTTGACAACATATTTGTAATAATGTTCTTATAAAGCATTAATAAATAATAAATAATAAAAATATAAGTTGACATTAGAATTCAATAAATTAAATAATAAGTTTTTATGTTTTCTGGAAAAGTCACATTTATTTGTAAATTAAATATTGTAAATACCAACTTTTTAAGTAATATTTCTTTCCGTCACGTGCGGAAATTACGACTGTTTCGTTGTCTAAGAATCTGCACTTTGCGTCAGTTGCAGCTGTAAATTACTCGAAAATCGCACACAACTAATAGAGCTCCTTCCTGTTATCTATAAATAAATATCTGTTACGATATTTGATATCCATCACGATTGCTAGGTGCCATAACATTTATTATGGTAGCTGCAGAATTATAATTAGAACATGTTACCCGGCAATATTTTTCGTAATACATATGCAAATTAGTCGTCAGACATAGGTCAATTTAAGCGAAAACACTATTAATGTTGTAGTATAGTGTTTCAACAGCTATAAAACGCAATCATTTATTTGCCATTCGTTTTATGCCAACCCCTTCGTGACGTAGTTGGTTGGAAGATAATCTTATTGGAATGGAGGTTGTGGGTTAGAATCTCGGATAAGGCTTAGAATGTGTTACGTTAATGTTGTTGGTCTGGATCAATTATTTTTATATTTAATTTAGTCTGTAAGACGACACATGACACGCCCCCGGATTAAAGTAAGGTAATGAGAAAGTTGTATAAGTAATTTTAATTCATTTTTACAGCGTGATTCATAAAATAAATGAATAAATAAAATTACGTTTATATAATTTAATGTAGCACAAATCTTTGTTTAATAGAAATAATGAAAATGTTAGACGTTAAGTGCACAAAAATGTAAAAAAAGAAAAAGTCGCTGCTAGCATGGGAAAAATAACCTAATGGGATTGCAAGTCGATTTCTCGTTTATTTAAAATCACATAGATATAATTGGAACTAATGTACGAAAATGAAATCTTTTGACTACTGAATTGCTGTTTGTACATATTTTACTTAAAAAAAAAAAAAACTGAAGTAGGCTTCAGCTATGCAGTACTATAGGAAATTTTCACTTGTATTTTCGCGTTGTATTGTATTTCAGCTTACTGCGATGCTTTACATTAATCGGATTAATGCATAATACAGAAAATGTTTTTGCATGGAAAGTATGGTACGTACTAATAACGCAACTATGCATGTTGTGTGTTTAAATGTATGACTCCGAATTTTGAATTCGTCACATTGTTTGAAAGTATATTTCATACATTAATTATTCAAAAGGACGAATGGCTACAAGGTAGAAATTTGGAACCACTGTAAATATTTTTCGGCATGAGATTGTATCATGCTTTTAAATGTCAGTGTGCGACATAGTGTTTTGTATTTTTCATTGTAATTATACTTTTGCTTTCGGATCAGTCATTCCTTAGAAGTGTATAGGAACTGCCTGTGCAGGATAAATTCAGAAATATAAAATTGACTGTATTGCACATAAGTGTCCTACAGTTTTTCACCAACATAGGCCAAGCAAAAATTGGGATGAAAAGTATATAAAAGTCTTGACTGAGAAACAAACACAATTTAATGCTCACATTAAATTGTTTGCAATTAAATGTTTTAATTCATACAAAACCAAAATATTTTATTTTCAGTTGATAGTGTACCTGTATTTACTACAACTTTTCCTGTAAATCTACAATTTTACAGTTTGAAACTTTTGAAGACTAAACGACACTCGTAATCTGACATTTTTAATAGCCTATTTAAGACTCGGTTACATTAAAGCCATTTGACAATCACAAATATAATAATATTTGAAGTTAGTCATGCTCAAATTAGTACATTTTTTAAGGGGATATATTAAAAGAAATGTATTTTCAAATTGACACATTTGACATACGAACTGTATAATAATCCCAAATCAGGACGTAAAACTGGTAGAATGCATATTACGCATTATTTTAGCAACATCACACACCATTGTTAATATATTATGCGGTAATTGAAAATAAACATCACAGTTTTATGAAAATGCATTTACAACTTCATAGTTTGACCCCACATACCTGTCCAGTCTTTCCAATGCTGGTTACTTTTACAATATTTGGGTCTACATTACTATCAAAAATGTACCTATTACTCTTTTTCATATATTACGATAACTTGCAGCAGCAATCCTGGAATAAAGTAATGTCACCAGTAATATCGTTAAGACTTGTTTTTATATTTTCATGTATTACGTTAAATGTAGTGAAAAGAACATGGGTTTAAAAATTACTTACTGACTACTTTTATATTGTCCTATTTCAATGGTGCATTTTCTTCGCGGTGGGTAATAAATAAAGTGCGACTTCCTATTTTATTTTTACTTTTCTATGAAGCCGATGAACGATTTGCTGATGCCAAATATAGTGACGCCTAAATATAACGCCATACTGTTAGCATGGGTCTCAAGCAATATTTTCAGTAAAACATCAATTAAATCAATAATTCATCAGTTAATCGATACGGTGTTTAAATGTATACAGATGCATAAGCAACACGTTTCTAGTAATGACAACATTTTTAAACTAGATTCGTAATACTAAATATTATGGAATAACAGGTCTCCTAAAACAGTAATACGGTGTATATTAATGACATATTAAACCCTGCCGAGAACGAATATTTGCAACATAAAGCTAAAAAATTATATTATAATGCACAAGTAGGCTTGACAGACTAGTCACAGCAATTCAAAAATATTTCGGTAGATAGTTCAATAATACTGTATTTTCGCTCGTACTGCGGCAGTCGCATATCTTTCCCACCACTATTTCCAACATATTTGATGTCTGTCATGGTTCGAATCAGGACGTGCAACTGGAAGAATGCGCCTCTGTAAAGTTATAAAAAAAGTGTACACTGTTTTCCATTACTTACGCGATAATAGTAAATAATCGTTACAGTTGTTGGAAGTGTTCCAATTTTTACATGGTTGAAATTGTAACGAGAAAGCATTAGATATCTGGTATATTGCTTTCGGGGAAAATAAATAACAGAGTCCCAATTTTTTTTCATTTTGACAACAATTTTAATGTACTTGGTTTAGTTTAAATAAAATTACACACTGAATTTCCCGTCTCTTTTTAAAAACTTGCCTTTGGTAGATCGCTGTTTGTGGCACCTACCGAACATGAATTACATGTCTGTCTTGTTAGGATATTGGATAATGAATGAAACACATAGTTCGATATTTCCTTGTGCCAGAGACGATCGCAATCACCGCGCACATTCCCGAAGGAATTGCTTAGAAATAGCTTGGCGAACTGTTTGTCTGCACCAGAGTAGCGCGACGACGCTGCTGGTTGCTTTAGTAACAGCATTGAAGGGCCTGTGTTGGGGTTTATTATTACCAGTGTTGGAGGGAGGGTCATAAGTGGTCTCGTCAGCTTCGTCTCAATTTCGCAAATACATATCTGACATCCTCGGTCGTTTTGGTGGCACTCCTGAGGGACCCTGCACGCTAGTATTTGGAGCACCATAACTTCTTTCCTGGTGATCCGATTCTCTTAATTTTTTCTTCTCGCTTTACCTGCGGCTTCGTTCTGCCGAAGTTAATGGCGGTTGTCGGTTTTGTGGCGGATTTCGACTCGGATCCTTGCCCTTCTTTCGCGGAATGACGCTGTTTAACGAGTTCAAAGCGCAGCTGCTCCGAAAATTGTCATAGTAGATCAGTGGTTGTTGCGTTAAAAGGAGGGCCCTTTCAAGCCCTTTCAAATAAGCTGTCACTCGCGTCCATGGTACTTGTAGTTTCGGAGCAATGGCGCGCGAAAGAATAAAAGTTCTGCAAATTACGCCGAAATTTGTCTCAAACTCGATGACGCACCACCGGAAGCGATAAGGTGAACGTTATAAAAAAATGTATTTATAATGTGCGGGCAACCTTGCTCCGTCGATCGGTCATGTGCAAGGTCTGGCGTGCGTACGGGGACTGAGTGGCGGGGCGAGGCGCAGTAGATGTTTTCGTGACGGCGAGTGCGGCGCACATTACCCCCCGAGCAAGAAAGACATGTAATCCATGTCAAAAAGTGTTCGTAGCGCAGATTGGCCGATCATTACTGCAGTGACTGACCCGCTTGATGCAGTGAGTGAGCTGGCCAGCACACGCATATATCGACTGTGACGTGTAGAAAAGCCAGTGAGTGCGTGCCTCACACTGCAGGTAGTCTGGTGGAGGAGTGTTCGGGTACGGAAGTAGTGGTGGTGGCGTAGGAGGGCAGCAGAGAGTGGCACATTCGTGCCTAAAACATTGTTGGTGAGCAATATACAGACTTGTTAGTTGGTAATAAGGCCATGAGAAAGCATGGCGGCCGCCGAACCCTAAAGTAAAGGCTTCATGCCTCGTAGAAATTATTTTCAACCCTACAAAAATTACAACCAACAAACGTTCCAGCCTCGCCTTCAACACGTGGAAGCTTTCCCGACGACGGTTGTCGGCTGACTGCACACCCCCGATTATTTCCACAAGCCTTTTTATAACACCAATACTACAAATAACTAACAAAACAGACCAAAAAAAAAAGTTACTCCACTGGTTACATCGTGATGCGTTGAGCCAGTTTTCCTCCGAGCTGGAGTGTGTCCTCGGAAAACTAACAGGCAACACGCCCACTTCTGGTTGCCGCCACGTCACGTTCAACACTTTCCCACACAGTTCCGCCAACTCCCAGTTAAATAAACATTGTGAACTCACGTGTTTATTGCTCGAGACTACTTTTCTGCAAACTTTCCAGTTAAAATTATCCCCTCTAAAATCCGAACTCACACAGGTGTCAAATACGTTCGCGGTAAAACTCAGTTCTCGTGATTATGACGTACACTAACTCCAAGCCTTCTTTCTTTCTATCTCTCTCTCTCTCTCTCTCTAGACTACACCTTCTTCGAAACTGACGTAATGCAGCTACGTCAGGTATTGCGTCACCCCGCCCAGCTGGACAAGACACTATCACCAGTCGTCAGCAGAAGCGACATGTTTCAGGACAGCTGTGTTCAAGTGAACACAGAGCACTGATTCCTGTCCGAACAACCACTCGTGGTGTTCAGCTCTGCCAGCCCACATTAGCTGGCAAAAAGTGCTGACGGCAATTTACACGATCACCGCGGCTCAAACTCAGGGCTATAGAAAAGAGAAGGGCTGACTCACGGCGCGTATAAGCGGGAACCCCCGAGCCAGTCATTGCATGACGTCATCAGTAGGGTCGCGTGGCGGATGCCCGCTCCACTACGCCAGTCGTAACAGGCAAATCATTATACACAGATTTGTACTAGTGATGCAACGAATATTCGCATTCGCATTCGCATTCGCATTCGCGAATATTCGCATGTTTTTGAACATTCGCATTCGCATTCGCAAAAATGATGCCAATATTTTGCGAATGTATTTGGCAATGAAAAATGAAAATGTTTATTAAATAATAATGCAACTGCTATGATTAAGACATTTTTATTTATTAACATATTTTTTATGTATAAGAGTGTATTTTAATGATATTTGGGAAACAGCCTTGTAGTTATTCACTAGATTACATAACAGAAACACACTCTTGATATTCTTTTATTCTTATTTACCTAAGCAAAATCAAATTAAGGCAGGTAATTTCTTAAAACTTCTAAACTATATTATAATACAACTGTATGATCAAATACCATTGAACTGCTTTAACACAAAACAATGGAGTAAGATATAACCCAACCTTTTTCATTATACATATCAACTTTAAATGAGATCTTTTGTAAAAACACTTAACAATATGCATTTATGCAACCTAAAGGGTATCTTATTCAAATATGTGAGATCTTTTAATGAACTAGTAATCATGTTTAATTGTAAATCAAATCGACTTCTTATGAATAAAGTTAAAAATATATTGTGAAGAAAAACAAACAATATAATAATTTTCTTTTCAATTAAAACAAATATGTTCTTAACATTTTCTTAATTTTAACTTTGGTACTAATACTTACTCACTAATTATGTAATTTTTAAGATATCCATTAAACATTATTTCTTGAAATCGAAAAATAAAACTATGAAAAATTGTTTATATCTAAGCACAATTAAGTGAAACACTTAGTAATTAAATAAGAGTAGAGGAATATTAAACTTCAGAAATAGAAGTTTTGATGCCTTTTCTCCTTGCAGCCTATTTCGGTGGGGTGTGTAAAGAAGACCAGCCCCACTAAAGACCCTTTCGCTAGGCACACTAGTGGGTGGTGTTACTAAATATTGCCTGGCTATGGGAGAAATAATACCATACTTCTTATTATTTACCGTCCACCATGTAAGTGGATCTACATCATTTTCCACACGTTTATCTAATAAATATTCATTGATGGTTTTTTTTATCAAAACTTCTATAGGGTTCGTACATTCATTTTCTTCTTCTTCAATTTCGCTGGAATCCATCAGCAATTTCATGGTGTCTCTTAAAGATATAGATTTCTCTGTCAGACTGGCACTGGAACCAGATGTTTCAATCCGATGAGTAGTCATTCTGGCACGCTTAGGATTTGAACAAGACGATAGGCTTGATTCATCGTTTCCAATTGTATCTAAAATATTTTTCACAACTTGTCTCTGGTTGAAGAATTTTTGAAAAATTTTAATTTTTATCTCGGGTCAATAAAAGTTGCCGTAGCAAACAATACGTTATTTTACAAATGGGAAAATCTGCGACATAGTTCTCGTTTAAGAACTAAAATCGTATTCCCAACGCATTCGTCGGTCACATCAAATTCACCAATAATTTTTTCCAAAGTGGGCAATAATGGAATTACTGAGGATACAGAAATATTGGCGGAACTAAATCTTTACGAAAACATTATTAGCAGCTAAATTCATTCAGTAAGCCAACAATCACGATTTGTTTACTTCGTTCAGAGTCGGGGCATATGGGCTACTCTCGGTTTTAACATGGCCGCCCGGCCGGCCAATTCTAAACGCGCGGTAAAATTCGAGTTCGTAGGCGCACGCTTTTGGCGCCATATTTGAAAAACCAACATTCGCATTCGCATTCGCATTCGCGAATGTCGGAGGTGAATATTCGCATTCCCATTCGCATTCGCAAATGTGGAAAAATCGACATTCGTTGCATCACTAATTTGTACACGTCTGTAATTCCTTTCGTGATACTTTACTGAATAATGTCCTAAAGTTTAATTGTGTGATAATCGTAATTATAAAGCTCTTTATTTCGCTGACAAAAACAGAGAAAGTATTCCGATCTTCACAGACAAAATAGTGAGCCGATGCGTACAAAAATTCACAGCGAAAAAAAATATTTTTTTATTAGGTATTACGAATAGTTATTTGTTATCATAAACGCATATATTATAAATGCGTTTGAATTTATTCGAAAACATATTTTAAGTAACTAACACCTGAAATCATGAAGATTGGAAATTAAAAATTTATGGACGTAGCTGGCAGTTTTGAAACCAACAGTAAAATTGTCAAAAGATTCGCTGTCATGATCAACACATGGTACACGATACTTAAATTTAATGAAAACTTACTTGTTAATTCACGTAGCCGCGCAAGCCACTGCGGACGACTGACGACTTCAGCCACATCACAATTTTCTTTCTGGGCTTCCTTCATGTCACGCTTCTTGAAGGACTGTTAATCTGCCGCATTCTTATAAATGTCCTCACACGAACATAAACACAAATCGCTTCGCGGCACACTTATGGACGCAATTCTTCCAGTCGTCGGCGAAATATTCGAACAACGTCTCGCCTTTTGTTTAACTTACTTCGATGAAATCCCTTGAAATGTATTTCAAACTGTTCTACAGTATCAAGCCATTTTGTTGTGAGCACTGTCAATCCCCCCCAATGATAACTTTTCTATCCACGTAGGAATGTTTTCTGTTTCACGAGTTATTGAACCTAAAGATGGGTCTTCGTCTCTTACTCGAAAGACAACATAACCAGCTATATACTGAAGCCCCTGTTCCTCACACGACACTTGTGAGTTCAAAAGATCAGTTTTCTTTAAATTTGCATTCGCTGAATATTATTGAACTCGTTTTCAAGTTCGTCAGCTGCACATTCTTCATCAAGATCTGTGTCACTGTCAGCTCGATGGTTCACAAAGGCTTTCTGCAACAATTCAGATGTCAGATATGATTTATTTTCCGCGTGCTGTGTTGTATGACACTTAACTGAAGATTTCGCCAACTTATTTGACAGAAAAAGTTTACACACACGTTGCATTACTTCCACAGCCCACTCATCTAACTAAAAAATGTGGGTGTGTGAACTTATGTACGCGCGTTAGAAGTTATACTTCTTTGGCGTGACTAAAATAAAATTTTCGCGCATAATCTCAAATACTTACAAACACTTCCAAAATTCTATAATACAATTTTTGTCACTAACAAATTTTTCACTGCACAATGTAAGTAAAATTAATTAATAAGATGTACATATTCACAATGAATTACTAATATAAATGAAATGTTTTTCAATTTGCTCATTACATGAACTGATTTTCTGTCGGTTTTAAATATAATCACGTGCTATGTTGTGTACCTTGCGTTTGTATATATCTAGACGATACGCGCATGGTCGTTGGGTCATATTCCTACCACGTTCACTGTCGAATTTCGTTACACTGTGCGCGCGCAACTTTTACCCTCAACGCGCCAAAAGAAGTATAACTTCAAAAACTTTCCCGAACATATCGTGTAGGGGAAAGTGGGGGAAATACGAACACCTAAGGGAAAACGTAAATAAAACAGTGGAAATTGATCATAGAGTTTGTNTAGGGGAAAGTGGGGGAAATACGAACACCTAAGGGAAAACGTAAATAAAACAGTGGAAATTGATCATAGAGTTTGTTTATTGTTATTTTATGAAGTGTACTTATTTGTCTAACGAATTCACTAATCAACATTTATATTTGTTTAATAAATTGCAACATTATGAAAGAAAAACAAAACCCTTAGTGTTCGGTTTTACCCGACATTAGTCGGGTAAATACGAACACCAAGTGGGGTAATTACGAACTAACATTATTAACGACAGAGATCACATTTAAAACCCAACGATGTTGACTGTCCGTCAGTACAACTCTCGTGAGCCCATTTTTTGCACACGTAGCACATAATCCAGTCTTCAGCGGGG
>NQII01000186.1:841431-942548 GCA_002778355.1 Clitarchus hookeri | reverse complement strand
AAATAAAGCTACACCTACTTGAATTTACCAAACAATTACATCATAAACATACAAAATATTGATAATTGCATACCTTGATAAGTACGTGCTTCCACGTCTCCCGTGTTGTTGACTGGCACTAGTGGTGGCGTGATCTCTGAAACGGCGGCAAGTAAACTGTGGCTANATCCACGTCTCCCGTGTTGTTGACTGGCACTAGTGGTGGCGTGATCTCTGAAACGGCGGCAAGTAAACTGTGGCTATCTCTTTCTAACATATTAGAACCATTGAATTCAGCATTACCCCGCGTTCGCGTTTCCCCCACTCTCCCCTANGGCTATCTCTTTCTAACATATTAGAACCATTGAATTCAGCATTACCCCGCGTTCGCGTTTCCCCCACTCTCCCCTAATCCTGTTGTCAGTATGTACGATAACCCTACTTTATTCGTGTATTTTTTTAAAGAGTCCAAGTACCGAAGATATAGACACAAAAATGCCTTTCTTAAATGGCATCATAGTGTTTTTTCCTACCATTCTAATTTTGCAGAGACAATTTTCATGTTTTGCAATACTTTCAGCTATTCCTGGTAGTTTTGTTATGTCTTCCAAGTGCTGATAGTAATGGTTTACCTGGCGGTGAGTTTAGTTGCCTGCTATTCATTACATCGAAAAAATTGTCCACAAATTGAAAGAAAGCTGCTGCTTCTGTGTTCCCCGTCAGAGTTTGTATAGCTCTAGCTGTCGTTTTCAAAAACAGTGTTTTAGCAGAAGCAACATTTTATATGACGTTTCCTTTCACTGTCAGCAGTTGCTCATTAACTTTTGGCGCGAGCCTAACTTCTCCGGTATCTGTGTTGATTATAAGTTTAATTATGCCCTTCGTTATCAGCTCAGAAAATTCGAACAACAATATACCTTTATCCAAAAAAATGGTTGTGCAGGAGCTTCAACATGTGAGGAATGTCGGCAAACTCCCGCACTCTTCGTTCACTGTCAAAAGGATTCTGGTGTAATGTTTAATTCTTTCCATACAGAACCACAACCTCCCAGATCAGAAACTATGGCAGCAACTTTAAGCCCGGAAGATTCTACTACGTTTATAATTTGAAGTAAAGTGGATATTTTCATTAACACGCCAAATTGCAAATATTCCGGATGCTTTCAAGGAGATGACAATCCTCTGATCAATGCCATGAGAACTTTGCTATGCGGTCCAAGAATTTGATCTAAATCTTGGTGATAACAAATGTTGCTATCTGCATGCATCTCGTCAAAACTAAGAACACAATAGCGATCCATCTCCGCAAGACTTTTCGAAATTTCACTCAAAATGTGCAAAACACTTGTCAGAGGTCCCGGCATATTTTGTGTTGAAGTTATATAAACGCTTATATTCGTGGAGTGGCGCTAAATGGTGTGTGCGCGCGGTCCCGTTGCACCGTCTGCTTAATGGCTCATTTACGTGTAACTCTTAATGCAGGCTTTTGTACTTTACATCAAAACCAAATTTTTGTTTTTGGCTGGATTTCATAAGATTTAACTTTGAATTGAGCGGAATTAGGACAAACGTTCCCCGCATTCTGAAAAAACGACTGTAATGTTTCAGTGCACGAAGAGGACAGTATCAACTCGTTATTTTTTTTTTGTTAAAAGAGTTAAATACAAAATAACGTGTTTTTACCGTAAGTATTCGACAGTGTTATAGAACGGATCCTAAAGTTTTCATTAGATTTTAACACATCCTTTACTGGCAGTGACGAGTTTGTTTTATCCACTGTGCGCCTGTTGTGCACTGAGTTTTTCTCTCTCTGTGAAGCGACCTTTATTTCTGACGTCACGCAACTCGTCCTTGAAACCGGGCGACAAGCTCCCGTGTCAAAGAAGTGAAACTCCCCTGTCTCAAACTAGCAATTTTTTCTTCAAAATAAAAAATCAAAAAATGACCCGAAAAAAGTTTTAACAAAAAAAAAATCTGCAACAATAAGCACACAAGTACTGCCACAGCAGGCTATGTAAACTTGCATGCTTCTAATAGGTCAGGAATTATTTAAGGGCAGTGATATAAATAATTTTAATTAGAATGTGAAATTTATTAAACAATTAGACACAATCAGATCAAACTTTGAACGCTGTCACTATCCAACAAAAACAGCAAATATACGCAAGACAGTCCCTTTTACCCGCCTTTTGTGTAAGCTATAACCAGGTGAGAAAATTGAATATTTATGCCCTGTTTCGGGAACCATTCAACTAATTCCCACAAAATTTTGCACACAAGAATTGCTGCAATATGACGTGAAAACTTACAAGATTTAAATGACTCATACAGTACTTTTTTTCGAAATGGTAAACTTGCAATTATTATGCGTTAGTAAACCCTGTCTACCAAAACATTTGATTGAATGCAACCGAAGTTAACGCTCCTAATCTTAATCCCATAATGCATTCCAGCTTATGGTGCAAGGAGTTCTGGGTTCGAGTCCCGCGTAAGGCATGTGTGTATTTGTAATTGTCTCACTAGTGTTGGATATGTCTCTGGTTCCACTACTAATGATATCTCTGTCAATAAGACGCCAAAGCCTACCTACCATCTCAGTTCCAGAAAACTTTTTATTTAAAAAGTATTAGCAATTTTGTAGAGGAGAAAAGGCTTATTAGTTATATCAGTAAATTCTTGTCTTTAGATTTATTTACAAAATGTTTGCATTTTCTGGATTCTTCAACGTGAATGATACTAGGGCCAAGGAAATGTCACTTAATATCCTGCCAGTCAAGATAAAAAACCCTATGTCAAAATGAATGTAACACACACACAACATGGCAGACATCCAAGGTAACTGACCTTCTAGCTCCTGTAAATAAAGATTGGGATAGAAATACCACACACATTTTAAAATGACGGATGGACAGTTCTATAAATAAAATTACACAAATTTTCTAAACCATTCGCAAGCCAATCATAAAAAATGATATGCAAATTTAATTGGAAAGTAATATGTTTGGGAGCCGCGGTGGCAGAGCGGTTAGACTTCTCGCCTCCCACCAAGGCGAATTGAGTTCAATCCCCAGCCGGGTCACTACGAATTTTCGCAAGTGGGAATCACGCCGGACGATACCGCTGGTCGGCGGTTTTCTCGGGGCTCTCCCGTTTCCCCGCCCTTGCATTCTGGCGATGCTCCATTCTCACCTCATTTCACCCTCATTGGCTCTTAAGCCCTCGTTGTTAAGAGCCACCCAAATCCATGAACTCAACTAACACATTTGGCCAAAATACGCTTACTTGCGTTATAAGTTGGCGACAAAAATTTCACGAGACAGAGATACAAATATTTGAAAGTTGCTTTGCAACGAACAGGTTTATGTCACTTCAATAAAAACTTCAACTGCAAGATAAGTGTGCCGTATAGCTGGACGTATCTTACGTGTCAGCGGCCTAGAAGCGCGGGGGCGCAAAGGGCGACCGAGGTACGCACTGAGCATGCCTTCATGCATCTATGCCTAAGGCACTGAACTGGCGTCCAGTCGATTTTCCATCAACTAGCCTCTTGAGATTCTCAGCTGCGAACCTATAATCTTAAAGCGTAAATATATAGACAAAGTGTGCTGAATGTTCGATAAGTAGCCTGTTCCAGAAATTGCATACCTAAAAATGATTTCGTAGTATCCATTTTAACACTTTCCAACTTTAAAAAAAAATTAGAAACTAAAATAAAAAACGGAAATAATTTATCGTACGTAAACGTTTCTGGAATGCTTTTTGTAAGCATACACCACTCATAAATACTGAACAATCAGTTTTTAAATGGCAACTATATGACTAAACATCTGCGCACTGTTTGCAGGGCTGGACCGGCGGCACCACTATGAATCTTGCATTATTACACCAAAACCAAAAATATTTTTACTCATCTAAAAGGTAATTTTAGAAATATAGGGAACAACCATGACTAAGTGCTCTGAAAACAAGCGGAATTTTTGTAGCCAAGTACTTACACAATCAATCGCTCACACTCAGCACAGATGTTCTGCCCAGGAGGTAGAATCTTGAAAGGGTCCTGCTGGGGTGCCGGGGTAGAGATGGTTGTTTCAGGCGCAGAAACATGTCGAAGGCCACTCACAGCAGGAACAGGTGCAACAGGTTCTATAACAAATTCTTCAGTATTAAGGTGAGATTGTTTCTAATTTCGATTGTAACATGTTTATTTGTTTATCGATTATGATTTAAAACACTCCAATTAAGATAATTCACTTCTCAGCTGATTGTTTGGCATTTTATTATTTCAATTAAAATCACATCGAATAACAAATACGCGGGGATAACCAATGGCAATAAAACGAAATACAAATATAACTAAAATTTCATCATGAAAAAATTGTTCAAATAATCGAATAAATCAATTATTAAATATATAATGTTTTAAATTGACCTGTAAAAGTGTGCGTATTAATATATATATATATATACAGTCACACACACACACACACCAAACACATACACGAAAGAAATCTCATAAGCCTTTCTTTATTTCGGAAAAAGGTCTCAAAACTTTAACATTAAATGTTTTTAAAATTACTCGAGAAATAAGTATTTAATAAAAACCTGAAACTTACTAGTCAAAAGTAAAGTAAGGTATTTTCTTACCAATTTTAAACCAACTTCCTGTACTTATTTTGTAATAGTTGTGTATAACTTAAAATATGTGTAGTTATTTTTCTGTTACATTGACATCGCCACGTTTGTTTTTGGCATCCATAATCGCCTCAATTTATATTTAAATAAATTTAATAATAAAAAATGCTTTGAAAATGATTAATACATTAAACATTTCTAAATCCCTATCTATAAAAATTTTGTGCTTGAAATATCATATGGGATTTCAGAGCCTGTGAGTCAACGTTCTGGAAAAGTATTTCTTGAAAAAAATGTATTAACTTAATAAAGTTCTTGTTCATTAACAAAGTCGGTGTTTGATTGTATATTTGAAAGCGTGAACGAATTTTTACTCATATATATTTATAATTTTTACAATTTTGGAATACTTGTTAGGTTAATTTATTTAATTAATAATTATAAATCGTTAATTATATCTTTTATTTTTCAGTGCACGCTGTCCTGTGCGATGAAATTTCATTTTTGAGACAAATTTAAGCCTGTGGCTTCTCGCTAGAATTTGATGCACGGAAAATATAACACCATTATTCAGTCCCAATGATTAAAGCGTATCAAATAATAAATGAAAATGGAACAATTTTTTTTAAATACCGGTAGGGTATTTTAAATAATAATTGAAAACGACTATTTAAGATGTATCCAAATTAGATAACTTTGACATTCCAAAAATTCCTTAACATAGGCTATAATAAATCCAGTATCCAGGATGCTCGACACTGAATTATTTAAAGATTAAGGCAAACTGCTTTTATTTTCTACATTTAGTTGCCATTTTACTTAGAATATTCTGGTTATTTCCATTTTCTATACATGTTATAAAACTGAACGTCTCTCTGTATGTCTGTCTGTCTGTTAGTGCGCTTATCACTCGAGAACCACGTATCCGATTTACGTGTTTTTTAAAATACATAGCTATGTTCTTTTCTTTGGCCAGGTTTTAGTACGTATATATATATATATATATATATATATATATATTGTTACGTAAAGTAACATGGAATAAGCAGTGAAGACAATAGTTAATCAAATCGGAATAAAGTTTGCCGCCAGCGCGCTCTCTTGCAATACGCTGTCTAAACCATTAAAGACGGAAAAATATCATGTGGGTAATAATTGTGTAGAATAAAAAGACCTTAAAAAACTCCGCAGTAGCATATATCCATCTATAACGAAATACTAATAAGCGTTTTTAACATTAAATTTTTCAATATGTATGTATGTTTACATAAAAAATATTTGTCTAATGATTATTTATCTCATAATTAACACTAAGAAAAATTCTACTTTATTAAAAAAAACTCTAAACAATAATTTTGCAGTCCACGCGAGCGGAGTCGTGGGCACAGCTAGTCTTTTATAAAAAAAAGAAAAAAAGTTATAGAAATTTGAAAGAAAATTACATGGAAAACGTGCGGGATAATTCCATACGTATTTTAAGACAAAAATATTTTCAACAATCGACAAATCATAAAAAACTTGAATCTCATATAATCTTTAATATGTAATAAATTCAGTGTTCGAGGAAGATAGAATAGTGTAATAATTATTAAAATTACTGTCAATTTAAAATTATGAAACAATAAACAAAAAATTAGTAAAATGCTATTTTATGCATTTATTTACCCTTAGTTTAAATCACTAAAGTGTATGTCAGATAACAATTCTTCTCTTTCACAAGTTTCAAATCATCTTCTTTTCCAATAATTTCCTCATATCTGCCAAGCAATAAAATTTTCAAATTGACATCCAAAACGTTGGAGAATTTCCTACCGTAATTGTATCAAGAATTTGAAAACTTTATATTAAATTTTTTATTCACTTCTAATTCCTTTATATATTTTTTAAACTCAAGTTAGTTGTTCAACGATCATTGGATCCGTGTTAATTTATATATAATACAATTTTATAATAATAAAATTTAATACGATTTTAAAAACGAAAAAAAATACTTTTTTTATAAATGCAAAACATTACATCCAAGAATTGTAAAAAGTATGGCGAAGAAAAAATATCGGTTCTTTTCACTCACAAAGAAAAGGCGAAAACATTAACACATTGTTACATGCTGCCAATCTGCTTTATTTCTCTTGTCCTTCCCTTCGGGCGTGCGAATTGTAGTGCTTCAAGGGCATCACCGATAACTGGAGAAACATATGCAGAGTGGTGGGTGGCGTCTTTTTCTTCGTGCCCTTCGCATTCAACCCTCAGGTGCACGCTGATATCACTAGTAACTAGAGAAGAGCATGCGCGAAGGTTCAAACAAGCTACCTGCGGAAGATTGGCATGTACCCCGACAAGCCTACCAGGAATCATGCCACCTCCCATCCTTTATAATTGAACATCTGGGTTTATCATTGCAAGAATGTTTTGGTATTTGCCCTCGCCTTCCTTTGCGTGACTCAGAGAGCGAGGAAATTTCTGAATCGGGCCACCTGAACTTTATAAGCCACAGCAGGCCCCCGAGTCAACAGTCTTAGTGTCTGTAGCCTTGCAAGGCCTTAAGCACCAGGTGTGCAGCGCCATAGAAACGACGGGCGGCGACCACAGTGACCAGCGAGAGTGAAGTCTTCGAGCATTGGTACAGTTGAGAATGAAACTGATCTTCAGAACTGTAGAGCTGTGTCCGTGACAGAAATTTGGAATGATGCCAATAGACAGTTTGAAAGAATTTGTGTAAATAATATTAACGCGGATTGAGTAGCTAGAAAGTATAATGACAGTGATAATAACTATAATCAGTATCAATATTTGCATATAAGGTTGCACTCAATGGTAAGTGTTAATAGTAGAGATAGGTAGTTTGATGTTGTGAATTATAGTTGTGAGTTTTAAATAGAATTATAAATAGATTCAAAAATTAATTTTAATATTTTTATTAAGACATTCATTTCTCACGAACTCGGATACGTCCCTGGCGACTTGTAACACTTGTGTCGGAAGTTGGATGGAGACATTTAATTTTTGAGAATACTGCAGTTTCTGCCAGAGCGACACTGGCTGTATTACCTCACAATGGTAAGGGTGCCCCGAGGAGAAGCGCGACATCATTGCAGTCAGCTTCTTCATCGATACCATCGCCGACACTGTGGTACAGCAAGCGGAAGCCTGTCTACAGCCTACAACATGCAGGACGCCCTGGCCCAGGCACAGGAGGTGGACTCCGCATGATAGGTGTCCGCACACCGACGTCCAGTATGGGAAGTGACGCTGAGCAAAGACGACGACCACATCAAGAAGACACTGAAGGAGATGCAGAAGACCATGGGGGACATTGCTTCCAGTATCCGTACTACAGAGATTCGCCGCCCCCAAACCCAAATGGCCTGAGTGTTGGCCATGTAAACAACAGGGTCACCTAAAAGCATATTGTCCACAACAGCATAAGCAGCAGCGGGAAGTTAGGCCGCTATAGGCAGGTGAGAGTACAACTCATACGCAAAACTTGTAAATACCGATCTTTGTGGGCGAAGGTCTGTGACTGCTGGAGAGAAGGCCCCAATGTTCTTACAAGTACACTTGGTGAAACAGGATTCGGATGCCGTATTGGTGGAGGGGTACCTAGATAAGATTCTTTGTTACATAGTCGTAGACACTGAGGTATCTATAACTATTCTATGACCAGACATCCTCGGCCTTCCTCTTAGCGATCGCCCGACGACAGTATGCACTCTAAATCTGAATCAGTGAGAATTTCATGGTTTCAATTAGTTAACACTACCTGACTGATTCAATATTCACTTCAGTGAATTTAACTGATAAATTAGTGAAAAAAATGCCAGTTTTCCTTCACTTATTGATTCAGAGACATTGTCCACTGATTCATAAGCTATTTTATTCACTGTTTTTCAGTGATTTGTTTTTTGACTGATGGATCAGTTAAAACAACGTGCAAAAATGGCCGTCAAACAACATGTAAAATTGGCCATTATACCACATGTGTCAAATTAAATAACAACGCATAAATTAATAAAACCAATACAAAATACTTTCCAAAATGTGAGTTTCATCTTTCATAATATCATTTTACAAGATAAGATGAACGTTGAGTCTTTCATCCCGTTTTTACGTCTTTCATCTCGTTTTCACCTAGGTCTAATCATCACAGCTATTGGTTTGAAGGTTTAAACTGCATTTAATGTGCTGAAGTTAGTGCACTCATACGTACTACTTATTTTAACATTCTTAACGTTACAAATTAAAATAAAAACGAAAATAAAGGGCATACAATATAAAACTACATACTTTTGATGAGGAAATATAACACATGTATTGTCCTCACCATTATCAACAGTGGTTTCGTAGCTTAGCTGGCAAGGTAACGGTCTAAGCGAAGTGGAGGTGGTGTCGGTTCAATTCCGATTACATATAGTTTTATCTTTACTTTTAAATTACGCTATATTCCGCAATATAAATGGTAACTATTATAAATATATTTATTTCTCGTAATCATTTGGCTAAATTTAAAAAAAAAATTTTATTCACCGCACGCACTTGGTCCATCATTTATCCAATCAGTGAAATTGTTTCACGTCACTTATTCAATCAGTGAAATTGTTTCACTAAAACAGAAAGTGATTTTCCACTGATTTTTAGTGGAGCCATTTTTAATGATTCGAGTTGTTTAATTTCACCGTGAATCAGTGGTTTTCCACTAATTCGAATTCAGAGTTTTGTAAATTGCTGTTTGACTAAGGCAACAGGTGAGGCCACTAAGTTACAGGTAAGAGAAGAGTAAATTTGAAGCTTGGTTACCTTAGCCTTAAGCACGATATTTGCAGATTGGACATAGAAGATCAATATGTTTTGGGGCCTGATGTACTGCTAGCAAGATATCTGAAAGCCTGAGTGACGGTAAGAACTTAACCGTCGCGACGGCTAAGTTCTAACTTGCGGACAGCTGCAGCTACCGGTGCGTCCCGTAGCGCACTGCAGAAAATAAAAATAGAAGCGAAGAGAATCGGCACTGGCGAAAGAACCTCACTTGTCACGCCAGATAAGAAGAGGCAAAATCTTGTAAATATCACCTAGACAATTTTGATCAAGTTGTAGTTTGTAGGATTGTGTACAAGTTGGTAACATACATTGGTTTAGGAAAGAAGGAGAAAAAAAAGGGGGGAGGAAGTCATCACTGGAGAGGAGTGGCATAGTGGCAAAAATAAAAATAATTTTTTGGGCTCACGACACTTCTTTTAAAATATTTGTATTTAAAACGAGTTCATAACTTCGCCTGACAATTAATTCAACAAGTCAACATAATTAGTATTGAAACATTTTATTTCAGTGGAGAAACGCAACTTGACGCTGCTGAACTCGACGCTGTGTAATCACTCAACCCGCAACCAATCCTATCCGCTGCCGTGCCATTCAGTCACTCCTCGTCATTCCGTCGAGTTACGCAAGGCACGCGCGGGGCGGTTTTTAGCAGTGCGGATATCTGGCCGCGGCTGCAATATGACCGTGGAAATAAACTGAGTGAGCGCACGAGCTGCTACAAACCGGTAGCTATCTCAGTTCGAAAATTAATTTCAAGTAGAAAATTGCCGGTGTGCTCTAATAACTATTGTCACATAAAAGGGATAAGAAGAAGGGAAGTGGGAATGTGGATTCGTCTATTAACAAGCCAAGGATTATTGAAAGGGCAATTTCATAGTCTATATGAAGAGTGGTGTATAAATATGTTTGGTACTTCTGAATGAGTCAAACCTCGTTCGACGCACTATTACATATGATGAAGGCCTCACATTACCCACTGGATAATACTAAAGAGACTGTGTGGATTAAACTGCAGAGGTTATTGAGGAGAGTAACTGAGGTAATAATTTTGAGGATGAAACTGAAGATTTAATTTTTAGTTAACTTAATTAAGGGAAAATGAATGTAAAAACTGTTGCATATTAAAATTGACTGTAAATTTAACTGGGATAACGACACAAAAAATACATGTACTCTTATCTTAAGTGTTATTTCTGCTTTAAAAAAAGTTAAATTTTGTACAAATATAAACTTAGTTAATATTTTACTGTTTCCATGCACGCTGATTGAATGGCTGAGTCTGTTTATCTTGTAGTGTTTTAAGAATAGGAGAATTTAAGTGATTCTGATCTACGTAATAGTTATAATGATCATACCACAAGAAATAAAATGTTATTTGGTATCAGTATATCAGGCTTAGTAAAATAGACAACAAAAATTACTACATTGGTATACAATTTTTAAATAAATAACCATTATGTTCGCGAGGTGTTTCAGTTGGGCTTTTCAATAGCATTATGGAAATATGACGGATAAGGAAATAATTCTTTAGAATTGAAGAAAAGGATTTAGCTAATATGGACAATATTAAATTTTAAGACTGGTTATAATATTTATTAATGATATATAATTTTAATTAGCAAATTGGTCGTATTTAACATTATGTGTATTTTGTTTCTAATTTGTAATATGCACTTATAAGAATTTTTAATTAACTACAAGTTTAAGTAAAATAATCTATAATTTAGAAATTTAATAATAAGGAAATAAATTGTTTGGTTTATCATATATTTTACAATATAAACGAATATGTATTATTGCCGAATGGTAAAATAATTGTGTTTTTATTTTATGCAAAATATGAAATAAATCGTATTGCAATGTATATTGTTTGATGACAAATAAGTAAACCACTGGCTTCGCATTCGGTAAGACTCGTGTTCGAATCTCGGTCCGGCCATCCTGATTCCAATTTTCCAAAATCGCCCTGGCTGATTTCCTTCACCACTTACTTAATCTCTAGTGTTATCCTACCAGGACCTCGTCACTGTTTGGAGGGAAGACTCAAAACACCTAATAAATACCACTTAAATTAATATTGCTACACAGCTCCTCCTTCATATTTCTAACACTGTATTGAGGTAAATGTTTCTTCTATACATTAAAGCGGCCTTCTTTCGACCTCCATAATGAACTTCTCTGTAACAAATAATTCAGAATCAGCAGCCGGTGCTCTGGTTAGAACAGCCCTTGTGTACAAACCAAACTTCAATGAAACAGTTTATTTATCCGCTCGTGCGCGCGAAACTATTGTATACCAGCTGCTTCATTCCTCACGGCGGCCATCGCTCCGCCTGCACAATAGAATATGTTGCTTTTTTAAAAAACCGCCGCGGAAAACTATCCGCTCGTGGGCTCAGTTCCATTTCAAGCAATGTGTTCCTTTCCAAGCTGTTGGATTACCGCGGCGGGCATGCGGCTAAAAACCGCCCGTGCGCGCGTGGTCTTAGTAGTGCATTATTACTGAAGCTTGTAAGTGCCGTGGTGAATAATTTTTTTAAAAATTATTTTGTCCAATGATTCATTGTAATCATCCTCTTATCTGTTATATCTAGTTTGGTATTAATGTAAACATTATGATGCATTCTATGGGAGATGCAAAGTGCCAAAGTAGCACTGGGCGCAGCACTATCACGTCTAGCAGACGAACGGAATGGTGATAATGATGTTACGTATATACATGCTCTGTGGCGTTTTCCACATCTTTAGGTAATAGCAAATGCGTGGTTAGTTTTGTTTTCAGTGACGTTGTTGGATTTTATTATGCACGTAGCTGATGGGTAGTGAATGCATATTAAAATGGAGAAACAATTTTATAAGAAACACATACTATATAGTTGATTTACGGCGAAAATATGTTGAAGTCCATATTGCGTATATTCGTAGAAATTTGATTGAAGATCCTGTCATGATAAGCTTGTGTCGTAAATGATTATTTATCGCGATAAACCGCTTGTTTTAAATAAAATAATGTATTACTACACTACACAGAATTGGTTACAATGTGCACGAAGTGAAATTATCCCTTCCATAACATGCCGACAAGAAACTGTAAGAGTGATAATACCGCTTTCCTGAAAATATTTCCAAAAAATTTGTTGAATTATGCCAAAACAAAACTACACCAGCCAAAAAAAGTATTCCTTTAATTTTTTATAAGTGTTCATTACAGTTTGTATACTTTAACCTAGGCTTAATGTGCTTGTTGTATTGTCTGGTATAACCCAACAATTTTAAATTGAACTGCACAATCTCCATAAATAAATACGATTTAAGTGAAACACAGATAATAATTTAATACTTGTTTTTCAAAATATTCTCTAATGTATTGGAGAAGCTATAAATCTCATCTTTAACGCTACAGTGTTTCAGTTACTTAATTTAAATGCGTGCTCAATTCCTTAATATTACATTATATCAAATATATATTTTAAGAATATACTGCCACGTCAAGGATAAAATAACGCTTTTGTTTTAAAAATTATAACAGTCCTACGCTTTCGTACACAGACGAAGCTTAGGTCTAACCTTTTTTTCGTTGTTCATAGGTTGTTACCGCGGTACTATATTATAATTACTGCAGTGTGTTACAATCCATTTAATGGATAGTGGAAAGTTAAGTGTTGAATAAATACGTTTTATATTAGGGTAAGTTTGTATTATTAGGCCTAGTTATGTGCGACAATGCGAATTTTGTGGAATTTTCGGCATTTACAATTGACTGCGTTCGTGACAATTTTTACCATTTTCTACTTCCTGGCACCATCATTTTCGGAGATTTATGGATTTGTTGAAATGAAATGTTATTTACGTGAATGTTTCATTATTGGAAACTCAGCAATGCAGTCTGAAGTTTATTTTTCAGATAAAAATACTTTCCACCGCTGCACACGCACTACTAGATGTCAGCCACTTTGATTGGCATCTCCCATTTGTTTGTATTTGTACGTTTACCCAAAGTTGCAAAATAGCAAAATTAAGTAAAAAAAAATTACCAGGGGCGTATTCTTCATGAATGAAATGCATACACAATAAAATTCGAACACGAACTGTTTCCTACCAATAAACTTACTATTTTCCTTTGAAATAAAAATTAATTTTCGTTTTCCCGCTACAGATAGGATGCATCAATGGCGTGAATTCTTCATTCCTAACAGTTATATTGTAATTAACCGATCAAACAAGTTTTCCAATTTTCAGGTTTTTAATTTTAACCTTTCTCTCATTGGGAAAATTAAAATATTTCTTTACAAATTGACTTTATAATTTTTTTTTAATTGGTACCTGCACTCAAACTACATAATACCTAGGGATTAAGTTTTCTTTCTTTTCTACACATTACACGTTTAAATGCCGTCTCTATGTTATTGACTTGATTTAAAGGGTAGCTTATGATTTATTTAGGGTTTGGTTATGTTCAGTGATTTGTCTAGAGGTATTTGAGTGGGTTGATAGTAAATTTAGACATGTTTTTATTTCTTTAGTACTAAAATTTTATTCAGCACTCATAGTTTACAGATCTCGTACACTTAACATACACCAGACATCTCACACATTGATCAGATGTGTTAAATAGTTCGATATGTTCATATCGAGAATAAAAAAAGTAGAAGTAAATGAGTTATTTAGATGCTTTTTCAGCTAACTGGAAAGAAATACCTTGACATAACAGAAGACATTCTAAAGACAATTGAACACGATGGGCCGGATGAAGATTTATGATGCCACAGAAGAACTTTGTGATCCCACAGAAACTGTCGAAGCCAGAGGAGCAGCGCAAAAGCTTTTGCCAGCAGTATGTGATTTTTCCTTTTGTTCCTTTTTGTATTTCCAGCGTAATGTCTTAGAATAAGTAAACCACACTTAAAAATACCTACAGAACGTTGGAATCAGCTTTGAAAAGTGTGTTATCAAAATGATAAGTCTAAAGATATTTTTGAAAGACAAAAGAAATGAGATCGTGAACTAGCACTGTAGTTTGCAACGAACACTTTTGAAGAGACGGACATTCCTTTGTGAAAAGAAGAACCGTCAAAAATAAGAAATTTATGTCTGGAGAAAAGGATCAATATGAACCACTTACATTGAATGAAGAATTGAAAATATCAATGTTGGACTGCGTTGACAGGTTTCACTAAGAAATCGATGCTTCCTGCAAAGACATGGAAAGTATATCAGCTCGGGTTGCAATTCTCGAGCCCAAGAATCTTATCACAACTTCAGAAGACGAACTTCCACAGTTAATATCAGGTGTACAACTTTGCTTCCGCCGTTTTTCAATCGATGGCTGCAGCGGTAAGTGCTGGTGGAAAAACGCAGTTCAATAATGTCACACAGTAAGATTGGACATCTGTCAACATAAAGACATCACCACATTAGTGAATTTACGTTTGCATCATAAATTTATTCTCGAGCGAAGATGTCAGTTTTTGAGCCAAATGCTCGGCATGTGCGGGAATTGTTGATTTTCTGCTCCCATTTCAAGAAAACGTGTGGTGAGGCTGATCTTAGTGAATGAACGTGTCATGAGTGGTTTCAACGCTTTAAGAGTGGTGATTTTGACGTCTAGGACCGGCATGGCGGTGGAAGAGAGAAATGTTTCAAAGATTCCGAAATGGAGGCATTACTTGATGAAGACTCGTGCCAAATGCAAGAAGAATTGGCAGAATCACTGGGAGTGACGCAACAAGCCATTTCAAAACGCCTCAAAGCCATGGGAATGATTCAGAAGCAAGGAAATTGAGTTCCGTACGAGTTGCAACCGAGATATGTTGAACGGCGTTTCTTTGCTTGTGAACAGCTGCTTCAAAGACAGAATCGGAAGGGGTTTAAACATCGCACTGTGACCGGCGACGAACAATGGGTCCACTACGATAATCTTAAGCGCAGAAAACCATGGGGAATGCCCGGACATGCCTCCACGTCGATAGCCAGACCGAATATGCACGGCACCAAGGTCACCTCGGTGTGGCGTCTTATGAGCTGTTGAAACCAAGTTAAACCATCACAGGGGATCGGTATCGAACGCAATTGAAGCGTTTGAGCCGAGCTTTGCAGGAGAAACTGCCACAGTAAAAAGAGAGACACGACAAAGTTATCCTCCAGCATGACAATGCTCGGCCACATGTCGCAAGACCGGTCAAGACATACGTGGCAATGCTGAAATGGGAGGTCTTACACCCGCCGTACTCTCCAGACGTTGCTCCTTCCGACTACCATTTGTTTCGATCGATGGCACACGGTCTGGCCGATCAGCATTTCCGCTCGTATGAAGAAGTCAAAAAATGGATCGATTCGTGGGTCGCCTCAAAAGACGCATCGTTTTTTCGAGATGATATCCGAAAACTGCGAGAAAGATGTGACAAAGTAGTGGCTAGCGATGGACAGTACTTTTAATCATAAATATGTAATCACGTTTTAACAATAAAGCATCAAATGTTGGGGAAAAAATGGAAGGTTGTACACCTGATACAAAACTTAGTCGTAAACTATGATACACTTTCTGAAGATGGTATCCTTAGAGACATTCCACGACTAAGAAGACATATAAGCTGCCGAAGTTTCAAAAGAAGATTCTCTGGAATTGTCTTCTTAAAGATTTTATGGTTTGTTGTTGAATATGAACTTTCAGATCCTGTACCAAATCTGACGTTAGCCTTAAGATTCTTGTTAACGTTGTGTGTTTCAGTATCATCAGGTGAGATGAATTTTTCTCAACTAAAATTAATCAATAGTTATTTTAGGTTCACTGTGAGTCACATTCGGCTATCCGACTTAGCCATCTTGTCAATTGAAAACAGATTACCGAAAGAAATTGATTTTCATTATGTGATTTCAAAACTTTCAGAGAACAATGTTTGGAAAAAAAATGTAAGTGTTTATGCTCACAATGTTAAGTAAATAAACCAGAAAATAACATTTTTAACTGAAAGTATCATATTTTACATTATTTTAATAATTTCAATGTTTGAGTGGTAGGGGGGACAAGAAATTATCCGCACCGGGTACCACCTGACCTTGCTACGCCACTGGTAACAGAAGTGTTTCCCGACAGTTGAAAAATTACGGAAAAAACTCAAAGAGGAAATACATTTTTAAGGCTGCAATAGAACTCTGGGAAAAGTTCTGAAAAATTGTGGTTTTCGGTGGCAGAATACAAAATCGCAGCATTTAATTTTGATTGAGAAATCTGACATACAACATAAGCGAATCGATTATTGTTAATAATATATGATGTTTCAGAATCGATAATCGTAATAACGTGTATACGGACGAGTCGGATATTTTGTCATTTCGTGTACAACATAAATCCTGGAGTAATGTTCGGCACATTGCCTACTCACGCCTGTTTCGAAAGGCTAGCGGCTAATAATGGTTCATGCAGGGTATGAAAATGGTTTTGTTCCAAATGCATTAGTGATGCGGAAGTCTCAGTAAGTTACAAAAGATTACTATCACAATATGAACCCACAAAACTTTGAGAAATGGGTAAGAGATTAGTAATTCGCTTGGTAATTACCAATATGCCTGCAAACAGTGCTGTTGTCTTGGACAATGTGCCACGTCACAATGTTAAGATCAAATAGTCGCCAATATCCAACTCGACAAAACACGACATGCAAAAGTGGTTGTGACGGAAAAATATTCCGTTTGCAGACGACATGCTTAAGTGTACACTTTGCCAGCTCATTAAGCTGCATAATCATCAAGAAATTATTTATTCAGTTGATGAAATTTTCTAAAGCTATGGGCATACAAAACATCGTTTGCCACCTCATCGTCTGGACTAAAATCCAACTGAAAATATTAGGGCTAATGTAACGGGCAAAGTTGCGTCACGAAATATCACTCGCAATTTAGGAGGCGTGAAAGACTCTGCAAAGAAGCGTTTAATAGTTTGGAAGCAGACTATTGTAAACCATATTGTGAGCCAGTCACAAAACTTGAAAATGAGTACTATGACCTGGATGTTCGTTTCGATATTGAAATTGATCTCATTATAATTAACATCGGAGGTGTGGACAGTGACAGTGAAACTACTGGTGTAGAGAACACAAGATCTTAAGGCTGTTCAAGTGGTTACAAATTCGTGTTAAATTTATTATGTAAGTAATGCTGTGTGATGAGCACTTATTGCCAGATAGGAGTAATATCTTAAAAAATGTAAAAAAAATATATTTATTACATATATCGGCATTTAATCGTTTCGAAATTATGATATACAAAATTAAAGTAGGATATATTCTTAACACCTGAATAATTTTAATTTATTTGTATATGACCATTTCAGTAATACTACAAATTTTCACTGTCCAAAGAGTAGCCAGTTCAGAAAAATTAAAATTTTTTTGTTTTGACATTTTTCGGCCCAAAATAAACAGCTCCTTCTGCTAGTTTTAAAATGAAAAGTATTAATGTTAGAGTAATAATAACATGTTTAGCAACAAGCTACATCTGTCTAGTTCACATATATGTATGTATATTTGGTTTATAACTCTCCAAACTGTCATTCTGTCGTATAGCACGCGGCAAGTAACAGTGTATGCGGACGGCCGAGATCCGGCGCGCTGCGTATTTTTCCCGGCAACCGACAGACGTAGACCGCGGGAAGGCAGCCAGCGGCAGGCACTCCTCTCTTCACTTCTCTCAACTTCGTGGTCAAGTAAAGTTGTGCCGGGGCCACAGGCGACTGCCGAGGCCAGGCTCAGCCCACTTTCCGTCGCATCTTCGCGCGTTTTTTGTCAATCCACTACGTGCTGGCTGAACTAGCGTGTCACTAACAGCGGTATTTTCCCTTTCTATGGTTTATATTTGTATGTGTACTTCTGATATTTTTCTGCTCTAAATATTCTACGCGCTTGTTTTGAATACATAGGATAACAACAGTTAATTTCAGAAAATTATTTATATGTATGTGCATTTGGGTAACTTTAGTGAATGAACAATAGTTTTGACATCTCATGAAGGACTTGGTTGACATGAATTTTATGTTACCAGATTTTATGGGTAGTTTCTTCACAATGGTAGCAGTAAATAAAGTATATGCCGTTAATAATAATTAATTAAAAAAATATCACTCTAACTTGTTTAAGCTGTTTGTGAAATTATTTTAATTCATCTAAATCACAAAATAAAAAAAAAAAATATATTTTTTTAAAGAGTAAAGGCCAGCAATAACACGAACAAAACCGCGTTTAGGCATTAAAAGTATCTACCATTCAATTTTTTTTATTACTCTTGTAATTGTTTTCCGGTATCATACTGAATTTTCTGAGAAAAATAGTAACGAATATTTTAATAATACTTTATAAAGAACAGACAACTTGGTTTTATTATTGTTATCCACTGGTAGAATACACTACAAATAATAAGTATATATTAATAATTTCATAATTTGAACACTTTATTTGGCGAGTTACTCATTGTTCTGAAGGCGTTGTTCAGAGAGATTAATACAAAACTGTTTGTGGGTTGATTTGGAATGTTTACAAAACTGATAATTTAATTATTTTGCAGGGGTGATACAGAACTGAACGGAATTCGTCAACCATATTCTACAAATGAGGCTACCAATGTATCAAAACAATTTGAATTGAAAATTTTTATTATTTTGTCACATGATCACTATACAATTTAACCATATTCGTCCATACAGTTTTAACTACGCAAAATTAGTTAGTAGAATTATTTTTTATATTCTAATAAATCGTGGTTTAAAGTTAGTAGCATTACCAACAAAATTATTTTATTTTATAGATTTTAAAATACGTGTTATCTGCATTTATGAGAGCCAACAAAAATGTTTTAATCCGGAAGAAATAAAATGTTACGAATTGAAAAATTCAGAAGTACATCTTGCAAAAAAAGGTGGGAACAGTTCTGACATCTGCGAGTTGGGCGAACCAGCAATGCCCTGCGTCCAGTCACATACTGACATTGACAAGTATCTCTGAGCCCATTCTGACAAGGTTCTGTTGTCTTTCTAGCCTGTCGTAAAACCCTACCAAACACACAGATGTGAGGTACTAAGATGTTCCCTGTGTCAAAGTGCGTTTCAGAGCTAGACAATTTTCAGCGCTTCCTTTTTTTTTTTTTCTTCGAATTATTGGGAGTGTAAGAGAGCAGAAAATTTAAGGCTGTGGGGAGGGGGTAAATGCCGATGGCCCAGTACGACTCTGAAAACAGCTGACAGCTGGGCTGTGCTGCCGGCAGTCTGCAAGGTTGCAGCATCTCAACCCAGCCACATGCCACAGGCCAAGCTCCTCTTAGCTCTGCCATGCTCTCAACCCTGGGTGCGACACATGCGGATGTGGGGAGGGGTTGAATACCACTGGCCCAGTACGACCTTGACAAAAGCTGACAGCTGGGCTGTGCTGCCGGCAGTCTGAACCAAGCTCCTCTTGGCTCTGCCGCGCTCTCAACCCTTGGTGCGACACATGTGGATGTGGGGAGGGGTTGAATACCACTGGCCCAGTACGACCTTGACAAAAGCTGACAGTTAGGCTGTGCTGTCGGCAGTCTGAACCAAGCTCCTCTTGGCTCTGCCGCGCTCTCAACCCTGGGTGCGACTCATGCCACCGAACTTTTCAATAGACTGGAGTAGATCGTGACTTAACTACACTACAAAATAATGCAATGGCATTAAAAATTACTAATGATTATAAATAAAATTTTTCGCAGTCTTCCTCAAAAATTTTTTAAAACCTCAAAGACCAATAAAAAAAATTCAATACTGAAGCCACACCCACCTTATTAAATCCTGTTGATAACTTCAACAATAAGTCCTCACCGAAATTACTTCATCTGTATATTAAGTTAATGAATCAATACCGAATAGTTTTTTTTATCGTTTTATGCGGCAGTGTCAGTATTTGCAAGACGAATTTCTGTAGTAGATTCTGTTCCTGTGTCTTTTCGCAACAATCAGTTACGTTCCTGTAAAAATGACAATTTTCTTACAGCTGTCTGAAAAGTACTTCATCTAAAGTCGCTCAAGCGGTGAAGACTTTTATCTCTTTTGGCGCAAGTGAATAATTGCAACCATTTATGATCAACACATCGCTATCGCTTTATCTTTCTTTTTTTCCCGAAGTAACTTGTTTTGATTGCAGACTTGTTATAGTCGTCAGTCAAAAGACAATGTGCACGACTCTAAAACCTATATGCAAGTTGCCATTACCAGATTAAACGACATCAATTGTTTTCAGTTGATAACGTAGATAAACTTTTGTGAGTTTAATGGCCTGTAGGCTTGATTCCACTGTCGTGCATTTTCTCGAGCGTCAACTATTTGTTATTGGTTCACAGACCTCCTGGCTGTGTCTAATAAGCTGTAATTAAATTGAAAGAATGCAGCAGATGTCTTTAAAGTCTTATTGGTCGTAAAATGTATTTACAAATTTTCCAGACCCTACAAATTGGGAAAACACATAATAAATTGGATAGTTAAGTGCTATAGAGTTATGGTTTCTCTGTATAAGTATAACTTTCCAAGCATATTTTCGTGTAGATCACGTTTCCATGCCTACAATCTAGGTGTGTGCAAAGGACGTGCCGAGTGTGGCCAGGCACACACTAGTGATGGGACATATGTTCCTGTTAGATTGAAATCTCTTTGTAAAATATGGTCTGGGTGTCAGGCCAAACTTGACATGTGAGGTAACTACAGGGGATGGACAAAATAATATGAACACCATGCAATATAGAACATTTTGTTCCATGTTGGCAACACTGCTTCGGTTTAAATAATGCGACGCGTTTGTATTGCACAGTTTACATGCCAAGTCTTGCAGGTTATATTTCAGTGTATTACACGCTTTGTTCTCCAACGATTAAAACAAGCTATCGGTGAAATGTGTGATCTATCAGACTTCGAAAGGGGGCAAATCGTTGGTGCTCTGTTAGCGGGAGCGTCTGTGACGAAAACAGCTGAATTGTTTAACGTGTCACAAGCGACAGTATCCACGGTAATGACAGCATACACAAAACATGGTAAAACATCATCGGCGAAGAGGAATAGTGGGCGAAACCCAAAGTTAACTGACAGAGACCGACGAACATTAAAAATAATTGTGGACAGACAACATAAAACAATCGCGGCAAAAGTGACAGCAGAACTCAACACTCACTTGAGTAATACTGTTTCGACAAAAACAGTACGGCGGGAGCTCCACAAAGCTAACATTCATGGAAAGGCTGCAATAGCGAAACTCTTTATAACGGAAGCCAACGCTAAGCTGCGAAAGAACTGGTGCCACGATCATAAACCCTGGACACTTGATGATTGGAAGAATGTGGTATGGTCCGATGAATCATCGTTTACATTGTTTCCTACAAACGGCCGGGTTTATGTATGGAGAACCCCAAAAGAAGCCTACGATCCGGACTGCCTGCTTCCTACAGTCAAGCATGGGGGAGGTTCCGTTATGATTTGGGCGGCTATATCGTGGTATTCAGCTGGTCCTCTCATTCACATCACTGGCCGGATTACTGCGAATGAATATCTCGACATCCTCAATGATGAAGTTCTTACTATGACTAGCATATTGCTGCCAAACACTGCCATATTCCAAGATGATAATGCGCCCATACACACAGCCAAAAAAGTTCAGCCTTGGTTTAAGGAGCATAAGAATATCATCAAACATCTTCGCCAGACCTCAACATAATTGAATCGTTATGGAGTTTTAGAGCAGAAATTGAGGAGCAGATTTCCATCTCCAACATCATTGAAGCAATTGGCAGATGTTTTGGTACAAGAATGGGACAACATTCNATTTCCATCTCCAACATCATTGAAGCAATTGGCAGATGTTTTGGTACAAGAATGGGACAACATTCCGTTGGAAACTCTTCAGACACTCTACGAATCTATTCCGTGAAGAATTGCAGCTGTTCTAAAAGCCAATGGTGGCCCAAAACCTTATTAATAAATAAATATTGTGTATATGACAAGTGTTCATATTATTTTGTCCGTCCCCTGTATACATGTACCTGTAATGTATAGTTATAACTACTGAAATTTTGAGTGTGTAGTTTTGCAAATTTAAGTTTGGTTTTAGTATATTTGGCCTGTGCATGGAATGATTTTTATATATATATTTAACCACAATCATTTTTTAAAATGAAACTAGCATACATTTTAGTAAAATAATTAACCAATAATTTAGGTTATTTTATTAATGGTTTCATTTCAATTTTCAAATTTAAAAAAAAAGTTTTCACAATTTACTTTTTCTAAATATTTTTTAAAAAATTTGCGAAATGAGGCTCTTATGGCCATTGGTGATTATTTTTGTCCACACCCTAATGATGAAAGCTGTGCAAGCCTATGCCTACAATACAGATACGCGTTCGTGTAATAATATAACGTGTACGTATTACGGACTTAATACACCGATTCATTAATTTTTTAAAGGGAAAAGTCAGGGAGTGTATTATATTAAATTAAAGTTTGTCGCCTACAAAATAAACTATCACGGAACTCGTGTGTAAATCTATCAGTATGCTTAGACCTCTTCCACTTGCTAGCAAACTCATTTCGCGGACTATTCCCACTTATCCAATTAATACATTGTTAAGTGTTTCACAGTGTTTCAATAGACATGGTTATCATGATAAACCACGAGCGTATGTTCCTTCGTTATAAATGAAGAGTTACCCTTTAACTTTACTTTAAATTCATTTAAAAGTGACAGATATTTTCAGTTATAGATATTAATATTTTATATTATGGGTTATCGTCCTCTTTGCTTGTACCGCCTTCTGCAGTTCGTCTGAGTATATCCATTCCGTCAATTTTTTACTTCTCGGCTAGTATCTATTATTAATGTCAAATTTATTTACTGTGTGATTTAGCTTTATTTTTATTTAATGAATAATAAATGTTCAAAAAAAGTTGTACAAAAATAGTAGTACTTAAAAAATTAAGTTTTTAAAGCGACGTTTAATACTCTAAGCCCCAAACGGCGATATAACTCAGTGAAATACTAGGCAAAGTCAGTTGATAAGCCGCTACCGACTTGGAGAACAGTCGCATTAACTGAGAACCAGTAACTAGATAAGTAATGAAAATAATATTTCTGGGGAAGTCCCAAATAAATCGGTGAAATTTAGTTGCTGTAATAATCAATAACCTTAGTAAATTTTCCATCAGAACCATACTCACTGGTATCTTGCTACTTGTAACTTTCATGGGGTTTCCGATATTTTCTATCATGCCTGAGAGGTATGTTGCTGGCCTGGACCCACTATTTTTATTCTGTAAGTACATGTTTTCTATTAGCTAAACTAAAGCTTAAAAAAATNTGTTGCTGGCCTGGACCCACTATTTTTATTCTGTAAGTACATGTTTTCTATTAGCTAAACTAAAGCTTAAAAAAATATTTTACGAAAACTTTGCATAAAATGCTACCATTCCAAATTAGCACATAAAACTCTTTATGTCTTTTAAAAGGGGAAGTCAGCGGTTTTATTTTATCAGAATGTGTTTTCAAAGTATCATCTGAAATTATAGAGCCTACTACCAATTAGGTAGGCGACACAGATTTTGGTCACGNTGTTGCTGGCCTGGACCCACTATTTTTATTCTGTAAGTACATGTTTTCTATTAGCTAAACTAAAGCTTAAAAAAATCTTTTACGAAAACTTTGCATAAAATGCTACCATTCCAAATTAGCACATAAAACTCTTTATGTCTTTTAAAAGGGGAAGTCAGCGGTTTTATTTTATCACAATGTGTTTTCAAAGTATCATCTGAAATTATAGAGCCTACTACCAATTAGGTAGGCGACACAGATTTTGGTCACGNGAATGTGTTTTCAAAGTATCATCTGAAATTATAGAGCCTACTACCAATTAGGTAGGCGACACAGATTTTGGTCACGATTTTAAATCTGAAAAAAATCGGCAATTACTGGTGCTTGAAATAGATCATATACGAATAGATGAATACGAGGTTCCAACGACGATCATGACGAGCTCGGAGATGGGGGTATAAAACATCCCGACACATTGACAGATCAGACAATTATTGTTTTTTTTTTTCACTTGATCACGAATTATAATTGCCTCTACTTGGTGCTTGGTATACATTATGTAGTGTAAACTTCTTTAGCTCGGGCAACTGACGTCCGTTCCGGTAACCCTGGTTTGATTCCCGACGATCACTTCACATTCATTGGCATTTAAGACAGATTATAAGCGCCGTCCAGATTCGGCATTCCTTACATGCGATAATCACCTAATTGTCTTCATTCCATTACCTGCGCGTACTAAATTTTACTAACTTGAAAATTAAAAATATATTATTATCTTGTCACTGAAAATGTACTGGTTCGATTTAGAAGATGCAAAATGATTAAACTTCGCTGGCTGTCTATCGTAAGTTAAATTGGTGGCGTTTACCGAACTCCGAAATGCAGTAAACATTTTACAATATGCTACATAAAGGAGACTATTTACCACAGAACAGTAATTGTAACATGAAATGTGGAACACAGAAACAGCGATCCTTCTTCGTAAAATGACTGAACCTCAGGGTCTCTTTTGTGCTGTCTAATATTAATACATCCTAGTGCTAACCGACTGTTCAAATATCCATGCCTAGTGACAAACAAATGTGGTCGAGTTTAATCAGGCAATGGTGTGTAAACCGTCATATATGTATTCAGCTACATGTAGGCTCCATAACAATGTAACTGGTAGTGTAAAATACACACTGGAGAGCCAAAAAAAACTGGTACAGGTGTGCGTATGCAAATAACAGAGGTATAGATCCAATCACAGTAACGCGATGCGGTCGGCAGAGCCTATATAAGACAACAAGCGTTTGGCAAAGTAGATAGATAGGTTACTGCTGCTACAATGGCAGGTTATCAAGATTTATGTGAGTTTGAACGTGGTGTTATAGTCGGCGCACGAGANGCTACAATGGCAGGTTATCAAGATTTATGTGAGTTTGAACGTGGTGTTATAGTCGGCGCACGAGAGATGGGACATAACATCTCCGAGGTAGCGATAAAATTTCGATTTTCGTTTACGACCATTTCACGAGTGTACCGTGAATGTCAGGAATCCGGTAAAACATCAAATCTTCGACATTGCTGCGGCCAGGAAAATATCGTGAATGAACGGGACAAACTACCACTGACGAGAATCATTAAACGTGACAGATGTGCAACCATTTCTCAAATTGGCGCAGATTTCAATGCTGGGGCAACAACAAGTGCCAGCGTGCGAACTATTCAACAGACCGTCATTGATATGGGCTTTCGAAACCGAAGGCCCACTCGCGTACCGTTGTTGACTGCACAACACAAAGCTTTACGCCTCGCCTGGGCCCGCCAACACCACCATTGGACTGTTGATGACTGGAAACACGTTGCCTGGTCTGACGAGTCTCATTTCCAATTGTATCGGGCGGATGGACGTGTACGGGTATGGAGACATCCTCATGAATCCATGGACCCTACATGTCAACAGGGGACTGTTCAAGCTGGTGGAGGCTCTGTCATGGTATGGGGCGTGTGCAGTTGGCGTGAAATGGGACCNCGTGAAATGTAACCGTTGATACTTCTAGATACGACTCCTACAGGTTACAGATACGTAAGCATCCTGTTTGATCACCTGCACCCATTCATGTCCATTGTGCATTCCGACGGACGTGGACAATGTCAGCAGGACAATGCGACACCCCACACGTCGAGAGTTGCTACCGAGTGGCTCCAGGAACACTCTTCTGACTTTGGACACTTCCATTGGCCACCTAAATCACCAGACATGAACATTATTGAGCATATCTGGGAAGCCTTGCTACGTACTGTTCAGAAGATATCTCCACCGCCTCGCACTCCTATGGAATTTTGGACTGCCCTGCAGGATTAATGGTGTGAATTGCCTCGTGCATACCTTCAGAGATTAGTCGAGTCCATGCCACGTCGTCTTGCGGCACTTCTGCGTGCTCGCGGGGGCGCTACATGATATTAGGCAATGTACAAGTTTTTTTGGCTAGTCAGTGTAATACAGAATATATATGAGGAAAAGTGACTTATCATTTAGTGTTTTCTTAGAATAACTTCTGAATGCGATATGCAAGCAAAGTAATTACTGTATTTTGTATAATTGACCGTACAAAACGATGGATTTGTTTACTGTAGCAAACTACAATTTTGCTGATCGTGATGATGTAACTTATTATTTATTAAAACCATTGTATATTTAAATTTCTGGGGTATTCGTTCACCAGTTCTGACATTTGTTTCGATTACCTACATTTTGATGCTATTCCATTATACCTACGATGCTTCCTGTATTACTATAATGTAGAAATTAAAACACGAAAAACGATGGTCTCAAGTGTCCCGTCAGCTCGTGGTATAAAAACGAAACAAAAATGTTAGAAATATCACAGTGACATGTAGTATATACAGATATCTGAAACCTAGCTTACATGTCACCAGATCATCAAATTTGTTAACCTATGGCTACAATGGGCGATTCGAAAGAGAATGTGTGTATGTGATGGCAGAAAATAAAGACTGTTCCAGACAGAAAATACCAATATTCATCATAACGGCCAGTCAGCAAAAACCTCTATTAAGTTTTGGTTGTTACTAGGGCATAAGTGAATTTGCGTATGTAAAAGAAAGATGTACGGCACTTTTCCTTTCAACAGCAATAACCAATTAGTGGTCTCGTAATGTGTGATATGTTTCGAATGCACCACTTTTTTCTTTCGGAGTATATTTCATATTCGGTAGGTTGTAGACCAGATTCAATATATATATATATATGTGTGTGTGTAAATTTATTCAAGGAATGTAGCCTATAGAAGTGAAATGGCTTTTATCCAAGTGATTTCTAATACAACGTACTTGTTTCAGTTGGCACTGAGTTTATTGTACATACGCCTACGCATTTACATTTTATGAGTTCTTAATACAAGTTCTAAAAGAAATTTATACGAAACATTTTTTTCACGTTTTATACCATGTGTTGAAAAACCTATTGTTAACCTTAAAAAATTCAGATTGAGGTGTCATTACAATACTTTCCATAGTGGATCCGTAATCAATCTATTTTATGTGACATGCATGTGTATGGATGTGTATATGAGAAAAATGCTCAATAGGAACCAATTTCCTATTACATGTAATATGTAATTTCATGTAGTCTGTACGTGTTTGGGTATTTCTGCCACCTACTTATAACTGGTCAGAATTTATTGTGAACATTTCAAAAGTCTTGTAAAGGATCACTATTATCAATTAATTATTTAATAGCCCCAAAAAAATTCTCAACTCTATTTTTTATGTAATGTATTTTTTGATGTTATGGTTAATTGTTATTTCATCTTTTTCAGTTATGCATTTTTTGATGTTATGGTTAATTGTTATTTCATCTTTTTCAGTTATGCATTTTTTTATTAGTCAGTTATGCATGTTTGTTAATTATGTGCTTATATTCCAACTGGCTGTGCCCGCGGCTCCGCTCGCGTGGACTACAGAATTATTGTTTATGTTTTTTTAACATATTTTATAGATTTTACTGAATGGCAAAATTCTACTTTAAAGTTGTTAGGTACGGAGTAGGGACCTAAGTTCAAAGCCTGAGATCATAAAAAATATATATATATATTAATTTTTTTGTTGACATGATAATCTTAAGTGTTTTTCCGAGTGATGCGAGAATCTATATATATATGGCTATGATGCATGCTAATGCCTTTGTTGATATTTATACATTGAGAAGTTAACATCGATTTGGAAGCATTCTCTTGCTATACAGTGCAGATGGCGAGCGAATACGAAGCCCAGCGTCGGCTCTCAAGACATCGATCTTAAGAGCTACTCAAATCTCTTCACTCATTCACTCACGAATGCCTATCTATGACCTAAACTATCATGGAGCCAAATATGCTGAGCGACATATGAGAATCACTTGTACGAAGAGTCCTTTTTGCATGACGAAACATTACGACAATGGCCACATGCAGTTTATGCAAGGCAGGCGATGCACTGAAGAACCATATCAAGAACTGTAAGAATTCGTATTTTGCGAGCAAGCAAGTGTTGCCGCCAATGCCTATTGATGCATCTGTGAATAATGATTCCACAGGCAATCATGATGAGTCGGTTAATGCTAAAGACGGAATAAGTGGCATTCTTCGTGCAGTAGAGCCGGTCAGCGCGAAATATACACTAGTAAGACTTTCGCATGAAATCGATGAAGTTCAAAGTGAACTGCCATCAGCTTTCAATAATGACGACCATACAAATCCTGCTACAAAGAAAAGTAACTTAAATATAGAAAACAAAACAGGAGGTTAATATGACCCTGAATACATCACTGATGAAAATGAACATGAAGACAGTGATGGGGCTGAAGACAATGCGATTTTCTCTATTCTCCGGCACAACCCTCCACCACATCTGCTGCAACGAACCTCATGAAGAAGGCAGAAGACGCTGAGACACTGGTTACATATTTCTCGAGGACCCAAATAAACTTTTGGATCGACTCAGGCATTTGATGGCTTTGCAACAAGGTGGAGATATCTCGCACATTAACGAGATATCTTCAATCATAAGTGAACTGAAGGTCAGGGAATATATCGCATGATGTGATGCATTGCTTTCTTCTAAAATTGTAATTACAAAGTAATACTATATTTTCTTTATATAGCATATAGCTGTATTTTCTTTATTTTGTGTCTCATATTTTTTCCCATCACAAGTTTAAAGTGGTTCTATGAGCAATAATTTACTAAAGTACATATCTACATACGGAATATTAATGAAGACTTCAAGTATAATAAATGCATGGAAGTGGACTGCATACAAGAGAATAAATACAGTCGTTAGGTACAAATGTTTGTATGCAGCTGGTGAATGAATGTTTTTATGTGTATGGAAAAGGGACAGACGACATTGGAAGGTTGATGGAAATATTGATGGAAATATTGAATGTTTGATGGATATATTGGAAAAGTGATGGTAAGATTGTGTGATTGGTGAAAAATTGGAAGATTGATGGTAATATTGAGATATTGATGGAAAGACTGTGAAAGATTAATGGAAATATTGAACGACTGAGGGAAAGATTGCGAAATATTTGTGAGGATTACGAGATTTGTCGAAAGGTTGCAAAATATTACGGGAAAGATTGTAAGATCGATAGAAATATTGCAAATGATTGATGGAAATATAGGACCATTGTTGTAAATTATAATGGAAAATTTGGAAGACTTGTGGAGTTTTTTGGAAGATTGGTGGAAATTTTGTGAGATAGATCGAAAGATTGTGAATGATTGATGGAAATATTAGGAGATTTATGGAATGATTAAAATTTTGGTGGAAATGTTACGAAAGTTTGGTGAGGATTGGTGAGCATTGGTGAGGATTGCGAGATTTTTCGAAATATTGTAAAAGATTGATGAAAATATTCGTAATATTGATGGAAAGATTGTGAGATTAAGATTGGTGGAAAGATTGGGAAAGATCGGTCAGTATTGCAAGATTTGTCGAAAGATTATGCAAAATTGATAGAAAGATAAGAAGATTGATGGAAAAATTGTGAAAGATTGATGGAAATTTTGCCTAAGATTAGCGAGGATTCGTGAGGATTCATGAAGATTGCAAGATTTTTCAAAATATGTGAAATATTGATCGTTAGATTAGAAGATTGATAGAAAGATTATGAAAGATTAGAATATTGTCGGAAAGGTTAGTGGAAAGGTTGAAGGATTGATGCAAAGATCGGCAGATTGATGGAAAAACTTCGATGATGGGAGGATTGCGATAGATTAACGGAAATATTGCAAAAGATTGGTGAGGGTTTGTGAGGATTGCGAAATTTGTCGAAAGATTGATTGAAAGATTGAAAGGTTGACGAAAGCTTACGAGATTGGTCGAAAGATTGACGGAAAGTTTGCGAAGGATTGATGGAAACATTGAAATATTCATGGGAATATTGCGACATTTATCATAAGATTGAACGATTGATGAAAATATACTATAAGATTCAAGGAAAGATTGTAAGATAGTTTGAAAGATTGCGAGATTGATCGAAAGTTTGGGCGAAAAATTAAAAAATTGATGGAAAAATTGCGAAATATCGATGGAAAGATTGGAAAGTTGATAAAAATTATGTTAAATTTATGGAAAGATTGGAAGTTTGAAGGATTGATGGAAATATTGATGCAATGATGGGACGAATGACCGATTTATGATCAAGAAGAGCATGGTACATAAGACTATCACCCGAGCTGCTCTCGTACATTCCAAGCCTCAAGGGCCTAGTAGCACTACTGGTAATTAAATCACAACCAAGTACGCCTAAAAAAAGTGTTGGTAGATGCTGATCCATGCCGTGATTATATCACACTTGTTTAGATGGTCACTACTCGTATGATGGGCCTGGATTGGTCAAATATACATACGTTAAAAAAATATCTGAGTAGCATATTTATGCCTACATAACAGTCGAGACAATGAATAATGTGCAGATTCCGACATCATGTAACAATTAGACTTCAAGAGAGGAGACCGGAAATGTAGTAACAAAATGAGATACTTCTGCCTGGTTTCGCAAAACTCTATGTACAATTTCGGTACAAATTAAAAAAAAATTAAATTTTAAAATTAAAACTATTTTTAAATCCGATAAGAAATGCACATCAACGATTTGACATACACTATGCCTATGAACCCAATATGACAGATGGCATCACCGAAACATAAATATTTATCCCTGGAGAATTAGTGGGCGTAACAGCTGGGCACCTTCGTGTGCATTCGACAATCCATTGTCGAAGGTTTCTAAGGAACAGTCTGAGTCAAGCCGATGGCTGCTGAGCTCATCTTAAGTCGAGCCAAAGGTCTCCCTGCCCCCTCCCCCCTTTTAACGGCCCAGCCGCCCAGCCTCACAGCTCCAATTTTGTAAATATATTTATTTTCAGTAGTTTATTACATTTTTAATATCTCGATGATATTTAAGATAACATACATAGAGTACGATTTTATTAAATAGGAAGTAATCTATTGAAAGATGAGACACACTTACAAGTGATGGCATTACGAACAAAGGAATCGAAGGTATTTTTAATAGAAAGCTATACGAGGTCTCATGGATACATATGCTTGTTTAAACTGATCCAAAGAGTGGGACTGAAAAAGCTGAAGTCATGAAAATTGATTTTAATACATGTTTACGCCAAATCTTTCGTTGTATGCAATGTGATCAAATGTGTATGTTCAGCCAATTTGTTACAACTGAATATACGCAAATGTGCACATGTATTCTATTAAACGGCGTTTTGAGTTTATTGGTGTAAGGTGGAAATGGCCACAGCAAGGAAACATATATTTAAGTGACATTATCACTAAAATGTAAAAATGCTCATAAGAGCCCAGAAAGTGTGTAGGAAAATTCGAAACTCAGTTCCAAGTACATTTGTAACATAACTGTGAACACTTGAGAAGTTCTCCCACACTGTCATGACATCTATTACCGAACATGACTTTTATCTCACATCGTGTCGAAACAAAAAGCGAACGATAGTAAAAATGTCACTTAGTAAGATAACCTGTTTTTTTAAAATGTTTTTATTTAACAGACCCTAATTATTAACACACACCAAAAATAAGCCCATTTTTAGAGACAGTATTGTACAAAATTTATTTCTAACCAACCCCCCAATGTACTTCAAATTAAGTTTTCATACAAGACGATTCAAACACTTAGCCCTTTAAAAATTGTTAACAAAGAAAATTATAATCTCTAAGTTTTCACATTTGTAATAGACAAAAATACTGAACATTCCCTGTTAGATAACTAACAAATATTACATCTTATATTGTATAAAATACACATTATATGCCTTGAAATGAATTATTGAATGTATTGTGAAATCTTTCATAAATTTAATTCATAAATCGTAGAATGCACCAATGGCAATAACACATTATGTATAAAGCAATGTTACTTTAAACTAACTATTTGTTGTAAATTCTTCACTAAAGTTAAAAGTTCTTACCTGGCTCAATTTCGCGCGGTTCTTTGTCGATTTCCTGAACCATCTTGAACACTTCACTGTTTTCCGCATTGTAATTCTTTTCATTCTTCTTGAAATTGACTCTAAATAAAGCAAACAGAATAGTATATAGCATAAGCAGTATATTTGCTTAATATAATATACAGGCTGATTCACAGCACCCGTAACACCCCTTTTTGTCGGAAACAATACGACACCGGGAGTTTGCGAAAAAAATTGTGATAAGTATACCCTTTATGAATCATCGATTGGTAGTAATTCCATACCCCCGAACATACTGGTGGTAGTGGTATGGAAGGTGGGANGAGTCGTTTATAGTATCGTTTGATAGATCGTTGGAAAGGAAACCACATTTACAAAGACAGTTGTTTTCTGATGTGCGTAGTTTATGCACAATAAAATTAATCATGTAAGAATATGGTTTGTGACGTGCTTAGTTTGCGCACAAGGAAACAAACGAAAACTATTTTTATTCGTACTACAATCAAATGGAAATCAGCGAAACATGTAGTTTTTCTGGTGTGCATACCTAGTTTATGTACAATGAAAAGGACGTCGGGTGTACTGTAAATACCAGTATGGTGTGAGGGAACTACTGTGAAATGGAAACTGGAAACACTCATTCGCACACATCACTCTTCATAAGTGTTAGAAATGTCAACCATCCTGTATCAGAAACGACTCTGCTCTCCTTCTTACGTTCGCAGTTGCTCGGCGGACCTCAGCACAGCTGAGAGATCCATATGCTGCTCTGATTCTGTCTTTCATGTCTTTACTCGTTGTTGGATGCACGCAGTAGACGATGTCCTTAATTCTCCCCCACAAAAATACGTAATTTGGGGACAAGTCTGGAGAATATGGTGGCCAAGCTACAGGATCCATTCGTCCGATCTACCGTCTGGGTAATAACATGTCAGCAACTAGCCAACCTCTGCGTGAAAAGTGAGCAGGACAGCCATCCGGTTAAAGTCACTATGTTAATCTAAGAACGAGAGGGACATAGTCTATCAGCTGATACAAAATATTCTCTAGGAAGTCTGCATATGCTGCACCATTCAGTGCCTTTCAAGAAAATATGGTCCTATGACACGATGTCAGAGAAGGCCACATCAAGTATAAAGGCTCCACACATTCTGGATATATCCACTTAACGGAGCCAATGTGGGTTGACTGCAGACCAGTAATGGACATTAAGTAAGTTAACGTCACCATTACTCTTGAATGTGGCCTCATCGGCCCACAAAATGTTGCGATGGAAAGCACGGTCCTTGCTCAGGTACCAGTTGCAGAAATCAATGTGCTTAGTAAAGCCATAATTCCCAAGTTCTTGGTGAAGCGGTACATGGTACGGATGTAAACGATTATCAGCGAGGATTTTCCACCCTGTACTTTGAGAGAATCCTGAGTCGCGGGCAATCCTCCGTGTAGAATCATGAGGATTAACTACCATGTCAGCAAGTATATCAACAGTCTTCTCGTCTCTCACAGGTCATCTGCGACGACGTTTGTTGCATGTCGGTTGCACTAGCCCGGTTGTGCGCACGCGACATGCAAGATGCTAGAAGACATTGTATGAATGATGGATTCGCTGTGGGTATCTCTTTGCGTACAAATTGGCAGCAGCTCTGCAGTTCCGGTGACATTCCCGTAGTATCATGAGCATGTCAAATTCTTCTTCGTTTGTAAACGCCATTCCATTCAGAAAGCAACAGAACAGACAAATAATGTTTGACACTTAAATAACACACACGATAATGGTTTCAATATAAACCGAATGACTGTCTGAATGAACGACCTTTAGATTGTCAGTTAACGCATGCAAATCCTGTAATTCCTGTAAGTGGTAGATGGCTTATCTCCTTGCAGCATAGTGCTGCATTATTCTCAGCTTTTACTCGGAAACAGTCTAATACCTACTGCACGGGTCCATGCAGTAAGGTACACAGGTCACTGCTAGTATCAAAGCGAGACTTACACTCCAACTGGCAATCCCCGTAATGGAGCACATTGCGTATCTAATGTGCATAGTTTACGCACAACCAATGATAATTTGATACGCTTAACTGTTATTATTAGACTGTTTCCGAAAAAGCGCTAAGAATAAGGCAGCACTAAACTGCAAGCAGATAAGCCATCATCACTAACAGGAAGTGCAGGTCTCGCACGTAAGTTAAATGACAACCGAACGTTCGTCATTTACACAGTTATTCGTTTTACATTGCATGAATGACAGAATCAGAGCAGCATGTGGCTCTCCCATCAGTGCTGAGGTCCGTCGAGCATCCGTATCTAATACAGAGTAGTCGAAATTAAGAACACTTATGAAGAGTGCTGTGTGTGAATGAATGTTTCCAGTTCCCAGTTTACGGTAGTTCTATTCACACCATACCAGTATTTACAGTACAGCATTGTATGTACACTATGTATGCAAGCTAGGAAAATAACATATCNCCGACGTCCTTTTGATTGTATGTACACTATGTATGCAAGCTAGGAAAATAACATATCAGTTGATTTGCTTTTGATTGTAGTACATAAACCATGCTCAATTTTCACAACTATGGACGCCACAAACCATATGTTTAGATGTTTTAATTTATTGTGCGTAAACTATGTACATCAGAAAACAAGTGTCTTTGTAAATATTGTATCCTTTTAGACGTTCTATCCAATGATACCTTATAACAGGGGTTCTCAACCTTTTGAAGTCCATGCCCCCCTTTTAACTAATATATGTAGTCACCCCCCCCCCTTTTATTGAAATTATTTTGTTTTACAATAATTATAATTAAAAAATTTTAACTTATCCCTATAGTGCCGCTATAGATTACACTAAAATTCAAGTATTTTAACATTAGCTTTATTATTATACATGCATTAAAAAAACTGTTTGAAAGTAACATTTTGTATTTAAATACATATATAATGTTAAAAGAGTGTATTATTTAATTTATTAATTAGTTGTAATTATATATATGTTTGGCATTTTAATCATTTGTTACCCGACAAATTTAATGAGGTGGCGGGCACTGTTTTTCTTTCGCAAGTTTGTTTATATTTGGTTGCAATTGTGACAATGCAAATCTCAAATCATTTTGAACGTCTAATCGTGCTCGATATTTAGATTTTATAACAGCTAGTGTAAAAAATCCTGCGTCACACAGATAGGTTGATGAAAACTGCACCAATAACTTTGCAGCTTCCAAACACACTTGTGGGTACACAGGCAAATAGCTCAACTAAAAGTCTTCATCAGTCATGTTTGGGAATTCAGCCTTTGCTTGAGAATCACATTTTAGGTAGATTGTCTCTGTTCCTGAAGAAAAGCAGGAAGTATGTCCACATAAACTTTGAAAGGGTCTCTCACCAATTTAAACTGCCAGTTTTCTGAACAAATGTCTGGCAATAGTCTCCTATTTCGATTTTCAAAGAAGCCAAATGTGTTAAAATCAAGTCCTTCAAATTATCTTTGAAATATAATTGAACACTTTGAGTACCATCATGAAAGTTAGGTTCTAAACTCTGAAGACGGCGTTAGCACAGAAAAAATTTTTCCAAGAAACCTTTAATTGCATCGTATGTCTTCAGAATATTTCTCTGTCCTTGTAACTTCAAGTTAAGTAAGNATAGAAAATTTTTTTCCAAGAAACCTTTAATTGCATCGTATGTCTTCAGAATATTTCTCTGTCCTTGTAACTTCAAGTTAAGTAAGTAGGTTTAGTGATTCGAAGAAGTCAGACAAATATGCTAAGTAAAAAATAAATTTATCTTCTGTAAACTGGATGTATAGGTCTTCTTTACTGGAACTCATTAAAAATATCTCGACTTTGGATTTCAAATTGAACAGCCTAGATAGCATGTTGCCTTTAGATAGCCAACATTCTTCTGTGTGGTACAGAAGAGTTTGTTGGTCGTTGTTCAACTCTTGGCACAAAACCTCAAAAAGTCTAGTGTTGAAAGCGCTAGATTTGACACAGTTGACTATTTTAACTGCCAAGTTCAACGCAGTATTAAGTGATTCAGGCAGAGTCTTACAAGCCAGAGCCTGCCTGTGAATGATGCAGTGAGAACCAATTATGTTTGGGTTATTTTGTTTTGCCAGTTCAATGAATCCAGATCGGCATCCTGTTATAGCTTGGGCCCCATCAGTACATATCCCAATGACGTTCTCCCAAGGAAGATTATTTGCTGCCAAAAAGCCACATAAGGCAGAAAATACATCAACAGCCTTTGTTGTAGTTTGTAGAGTTTGAGAAAACAATATTTCCTCCATGAACTGTTTCCCGTCAATAAACCTGGAGTAAAATAACAACTGAGAGTGCATAGAAATGTCAGTTGTTTCATCACATTTCAATGAAAAAAACGGGGATTTATTCAGCTTTTTTTATTACTTGAATTTCCAAATCTTCAGCTACTTCATCAATTCTGCGTTTTACTGTGTAATTTTACAATGATATTTTTGCAACCTTATTACAACTTCCTCCACCAAGAATAGTACTACAAGCTGTTAGTAAACATGGTTTAATAAGGGACTCATCAATAGTATGTGGTTTTTTTGTCTTTTGCGATTAGCAAGGCGATCTTAAAAGAAGATTCTATGGCCTTTTCATTTTCCATATGAAAACTTCCAGTTGAATCCAGTTTCATCCGTGCCAATGAGCTTTTCTTGGTAACAAAAAACTCATCTGGTTTGTCTATCAGGGCGGCGTGGTTGGTTGTCAAATGACGTTCCAAACGACTTGACCGCATTGCATCGTTACTCAGAACAACGTGACAAATAACGCACGGAGGTAAATGGCTTCCATTTTTCACTACGTATAAAAATCCATACTTAATATAGTCATCACTGTACAGTCTTTTCTTAGGCAATGATTTTGCCATATTTAGCCGTACGGTACTACACAGAACACTGCCACTCACACACACTATATATTAACCACGATTAAAAAAATATATCCTAGCCTAGTCTGCAGCCAGTTGACAAATAGGGGTTACGTTAAGAGGAAGGTTATGTTAGGTGGCCACGCGCTGGAGCACAGTAAGGCAGAGGTGGAAAAACCTCCTACACTTCACCAAGTACTTAGTAGCTTACAAAAAAGCTACACTTTGCTACAGGTCTAATGCAACTTTCTTCTCAGACCTATTATACTAAAGTAATTGGCCTGCAAGTATCGTTCCCGTCTGCCACCGTCTGCGACCACAGCATCAATTCAAAGGCGGCCGGTGCACGCCAGCCAACACAGCCACACTTTTCGCCTCACTGTGCGGCAGTGGCCACTATTGCCAACTCAACAATCGAAATTTCCTTTGTAAATAATTGACATAGATTTAAATTTTGAAAAAATGTAGAAAAGCTAACAGAAAACCTAAATTGTATACTGTTTAGATTTAGCTGTTTTGAAATTCCTATTTACACAGCTCACCGCGCCTACCCTGAAATTCTCCTACGCCCCCCCAGGTTGAGAACGCCTGCCTTATAAGGCCCACATTCCCATTTGTAATTTCAAAGCTCACCATCCATACCCCTACCTCCGGTATGTTCGGAGGAATAGGATTACTATCAATCGATGCTTCATATAGGGTATAGTTATCACACTTTTTTTCGCGAACCCCCGGTGTTGTGTTGTTTCCGAGAAAAAGGGGTGATACAGGTGCTGTGAATCATTCTGTATATAGCACATGAAGGAGTAAAAAAATACGAACACATTAAAATGACCTAATAAGTAAATGGTATGTAGTACATTTTCTTAAATACATGAAAACTCATATTTCAAATAATTTCCGATGTCAATAAAAATAGACTCCCGTATTAAAGTGGTTAATATGTCATCTATATGTACATAATAATTAATTTTTACCTAAAGTTCGAACATTTTCATGCCTAGATTTTGGAAAATACCAAGGCCACTTTTTCATATAATGTGAAAAGTTTATAAATGTCTTTATTCCTTTACAGTTACCTCTTGGCTATATTTATTAAAGTCTCCTATAAAGTTTCGTGTCACTCATAAGGCATGCTAATAGCTGTAACAAAATCAAAATTTTTGGAATCACTGATTACAAACTGTACATCAATTTCCTGCAGGCATAATTCTGCATATTATTTAAAGCGCCAATAAAATTCTGAAGCGAAAATACCGCAACACTTTTATGTGCCAAATATTGTTACTCTAAAATTTATTCAAGTGTATCACAACACAAAAAACTAAAGAATTTTCAACTACAATCATATAAAAATAGATTACTGAGAAATGAAGACAACTGTTGCAGGACAATAAAATAATAAGATAACTTACATGATTAAATTTTATAACAGAAATCTAAGTAATAAAATAATTAGATGATATTTTATTTTAAATCATGTAGTGTGTATCCAATAATCTTTATTAATATGTACATACCGCGTGTCGTTTTGTACATTAATAACAAATGAACCGTTAAACACAATCCGTTAGGACTGTGTGTATTTGGCCCTATAAGGACAACGTTGGGTGTTTGCGAGCCATTCTGCTGTGTCGGGGTAGGTGAATGGGTAGGAAATTAGGACTAAACGTCTCGTCGAAAGTGAGGTCATTAGAGACGGGGCAATTTGCTCAGGCATGCAGGAACGGGTGTGAATCGGCTATGGCCTGAAATAAGGAACCATCCCAGCAGTCCCCGTGAAAAATTTCGGGGAAACAATGGAAAACTGAAATCGTAATTTTGGTTGGGTATACTCGGTTTCGAACCCAGGTCCTACTGAACGCGTGTCCAAAGTTTAACCACTGCGCCATCTCACTCGGTTTCTGCTGGTGTCCGTGAGGACAGAATACAGTTACCCCCATCACCTATAACAATGACACGATTACATGACAAGATTGATATGGTTAAAGGTGAGTGTTATGTGAGGGAAGTCGAAAGTCCGTACAGAAATCTGCGCGTGAGTCACATCCAGAAACGTAATTTTTTCAAAATATTTTTTTAAACAAAATTTTTAATAATGTATTAATTTTTTTTTAAAGTAAACATTTTACCAATATTTGGGCTTTTTGGGTTTTCAAAGTCAAAGGTTACCGGGGGTCAATTTAAATGTCAAGGTCACCGACATCCAACATGGCGAACAATATGGCTGCCAGCGGACAGGAATGACGGGGCATTAACAGCTCCAATGCTCCGATACCCCATCTTCTTGGCCGAAACTTCTCAATTTTCAACTACTATCAGAAATACGATTATGTGCCTACATCTGGTACCATATTGAATTTTATATAACTTAGTCACAATTTAATAATATTTTTAAGTAACTATGCCACGGTTTTTGCAGCCAAACCAAGTTAGTTTATGGTGTAGAGCCCAAATTTTCTCAAGCCAATCTGAAAGCATGGTAGCTATAAGATTCCCGCACTCTACACAAACTATTGGGGTAGGCTTGTGAAATTCAGAATGTAAGCATAATTTCAGACTCCGAGAATGCATGTCTCAACAAGTGCTAAATGTAATTTAGAAGTAAGAACAATAATATGTAAATGTATTTCTTATGACTAACAGAAACACATGTACATAATTATACGAATAAAAATTAAGTACCGTAAAATAGCATTACTATGTTTCATTTTAAATGTCGTATGTAAATGTATAATAAAGATATTTGATTAAATAAAATTGTGTGAAAAATAGAAACTATTAACAATGAAAAATTATGAGTACTTTCTACGGTTAGCTTAGAGTGTAAGGTGCAACCTCTTAGGTGGTAAAAGTGTATGAATATAATAAGTTCAATAACATATCTCTACAAAAAATTTCCCAGACCAAAAATGGATGAAATAGCTGATATTTGTATAATATATATTTTCAAATCAGAAGTGGAATTCGTCGAAGAAGAAAATGGCACGTCATTCGTCCCTTCGGGCCCGATTCTCTACGAACCACTGCAGCCTCGGTAATCTGCGGTGGGCAGTCTGTCGGAACTACAGTAATGAACGCCTGGACATGATGCCCTGATGCTGCAGACAGCGACACAAAATGCGTGTGAACACAGACTGATGTGACGCATTGCCTGAACTCCTAAGCGAGGGTGTTTTATGTGGCTGTATAGTACCTAATCACCATGCACACCAGATGACTGTCCTTTCGCTCACTGGTGCGATAGGGCCATTGGTTTCTTGCACATTGCTTTGCCCATTCCTCTTCGGGACACTGATGCCTGTCTTCCACATTATTCATGCCGCACACTGCAGCAAAGCTGGCGGGGAATGTTAGGGCATCGAGAAAATTATCATCGTCTTCAATGCCAAAACTGTCTCCATTATTGTCATCATCTGTCTCTTTTTCAGCACTAGGTTTACTTTTCTTGACAGTTGGAGCGTTGGTGGCGACTTAAGTATTCGCAGTTACTGGTGCTACATTATTTTTTGAAGCTCAACAAGTGCATGTGCCAGTTTTTTAAGCGTATATTCCACATGAGCACACTTTTTAGCACGTTGTTCTTCGATTGTATTGTTCATAGTCCCCTCGTATTCTGCGAAAATATCATGCAGCGTATTAGCAGTAGGTAGCGATGTTAACACATGCTGTTATTTAGTTGGCGAAAGGATAGTTTCAATACATAACATATTAACTATTGTTATGAAAAAAATAGATTATCAAGACGTCTTGGACCTGGACGATTATTATATCACATTTAAAATTCACTACTCTTAACTTGTTAAGGTGGACAAGTGGGTAGCGTGCATGCCTCGTTACTAAAAGGGTTGCTGAGTCGAAACTGTATGCTCTCCAACAAAGTTATTATTTTCCAATGTCCACAGGTTGGATTGTAAAGTGTAAATTTAACATTGTTGCAATTTTAAAACTGGAATTTGCATTTAAATTGCATGTCCCATACATAATTCTGTGTATTTAACACTTAACAATTTTTCAAACATTAAATAAAATAAAATAATTTAATTTACTTATTTATGTTCTACTGAATCCTAATTCTCGGGAGGGCAGTTCGATATTTCGATATGTCGATTTAAAAGTTAATTATCAATCGATACGTGATTTTGGGAAATNTTAAATAAAATAAAATAATTTAATTTACTTATTTATGTTCTACTGAATCCTAAATCTCGGGAGGGCAGTTCGATATTTCGATATGTCGATTTAAAAGTTAATTATCAATCGATACGTGATTTTGGGAAANTTCTCGGGAGGGCAGTTCGATATTTCGATATGTCGATTTAAAAGTTAATTATCAATCGATACGTGATTTTGGGAAATATTAATATATCGTGTTTCGATATCATCTTAATTTTTGATGTTATAAACATTTTTAATGTTATCAGAGTTTTCTATATTACTGAAGTTTTCTGTTTTATTGAAGGTTGCAGTATGATATATTTGTTTATATTACCTATAGAATTTGCTTATAATATATATAATATTTCCCAATATTATCAAAATTTTCTATTTCAGAATTTCCGATATTATTAAAATGTCCTGTATTATCAATAATTCGTATATTATCGACGTTTCCTATATTATTTATGTTTAAGATATTTTTGAAGTTTCCGATATTATCTATACTATCGTCATTCCTGATATTATGGACATCAGCAATGTTATGGATATCAACGATGTTACTGATGTCACGATATTATCGACGTCAAATATATTATCGACATCATTATATTATCAGAATCAACAATACTATCGAATCCAACTATTTTATCGCTGCTGTCATCTTCATTATTAACATCCTCGATATCACTGGCATCATCGGTATTATTGGCCATATAGATCAAACAAGCGATGACGATATTATCAATGTCAGCGATATCATCGATATTATCTGTGCCATCTGGATTGCAATATATTTGTTGATATTTGATTGACATTATCGATGACATTTAGATAATATATGTAACAATTATTGTATATGCTACTGGTATCTTAACAAATTTATTTTCAATATCGACGGAATGATTAATTTTTGGTGATATTATATTGAAATATGTTCACTTGTTTTCCAAGAATTAGGGATCATATTAAGATATGTCTGGAGACGAAACCAGCAACAAAATCTGTGCGTCGAGGTGCCAATTTCTTACAGGTTGGAAGTTTTGTGCACCTATATTTTGACAATTAAGTGGCCATAAAACATAATCAACGAGTAGAAATATCGTTATTTTATATCTAATAAGGGGTTTCAATTATATCTAGCTAGTTCTCTGTATCTCAGAAACATTGCGTGTTGTGGGTTTCTGGTAGCTTATATTGTGTCTTCTGAAGCAAGGAATCACATTGGCCATACAAACAATTTTATCATTTCCTTATGTGTTTTACACATGCTTCTGAACAATAATGAGCGTGTCTCAAGTGAAAATTTAATATGCGTAACCACTTGCAAAGAAATTAAAACACAAACACAATACAGGCCTATATAAAAATAATTTGACGTCCTCGATAAGTAAAATATTGCTATTCAAAAAGGTAGAAATTCAAAAAGTGTATTTTGAGGTAATAATTGAATATTTCATTGTTGCATCTCGTTTAATAAAATAATGTTCACCGGGTCAGCAACGTCAAATAAGATGCGAAATAGTTGGTAACTACGTGTGTGCCTATTACTTTTCCCCGTCCTGCCATTTACGGTTCTCTTCCGACAGTGTTATCAGGTGGCACGTTCGTCGCTGCACTGGAAGGAGTGTCGCTTTCACCGGCATTTTGTGGAATTGCAAACCCATAATAAGTTTTTCACTTCCTATTTTTCAAACGCCGGCTTTTGCAGACAACCAAAATTTCAGGCTAACAGGTTTCTGACTATTATCAAACATATTTGCAGTCTAAATAAGAGCACTAACCAATGTTACAAAAGAATAATACTGTAAATTAATAAGTGGAAAATATTTTATTACAAGTTATGTGTTAAATTTATAAACTCTTAGGCCTAATATTGATGCAGGGAAAAAATATTTTAAGAAAACAGTTAAAAAAAATTATATACATGTAAATTATAAGCCTAGTGAATGATTCTCAAAATATTAAATTTTAGCTATACATAAAACCACAAAATATGTCCATATACACTCATATATATATATATGTGTGTGTGTGTGTTTGAAACAATTTTATGAGTTACGTAGGTATTAAAATAATGAAAACTAGGTAAACACTGCACTAGAGAACAGTACTCAATAATAATTACACGATAAAATCTTTGTTTTCCTTGATTATCATATGTCACTGTCTTTATCTTCTACCACTCCTTCACAGTCAGAAAATATTATGTGCCAGAATTTTGAAGAAAATGCTACTACAGTTCCCCGAAATCAACTTGAGCATTATCAATCTTTGCTGTTGATAATGTATTAAATGTCCCTGGCAGTAACTTAAATGACTAATTTATAGATTTGTTTTGTTATATATATCCTGTCGTTCTTTTTTTGTAATTTCTTGATCATTGTAAAGAAAATCATACCTTCTCTGTGGAAAAATTATGTAAAATCGTTTGAATACCGAAATACTGTGTAATTCATGTTCTGTTATCCGCAGCTGTCAGAAAAGTGGTGAATTTCGGCCATGTTGAATTGCGGGCAGTTATTTATGCAGGGTGGGAAAAAGTCCCTTTACTTCCCTTTCCTAGCGTAAATATTTATTGCAGGATGAAAGTAATCTTCTAATGATTGTATTTAGGCACTGTTTTATATTCTTTAACAGTTTATCTTCTGCAGGTTACATTTACACGCTCTATTTTCTCTCAAGTATTTTCTATCCATTACATACAACAAATGTATAGAAACAATTAGCTATAACCCTTGTTTCAGCTTTCGTATGCTACACGAATAAAATCAATCGCATTTGATGAACAAAACAAAACGTTTTCATACCCATATTGAAAAACAACGATGTCAACCATGACCACAAAACTTCACGCGTTAAGTTGTTTCGAATCTTAAGATTACCACATACAGATACAAGCTGGTGAGAGAGAATTACATATACTTTTTGTTGATCGCCATTGTATCCATTTATGTTGTTTTGATATGATGAATTTGTTAAAAAAAATNAATTACATATACTTTTTGTTGATCGCCATTGTATCCATTTATGTTGTTTTGATATGATGAATTTGTTAAAAAAAATGGACAATTTTAATAGATTACATTCTTCTACGTTTATCTACCTAAGCGGCGATTCTCATCACTTTCTAAAAGCAAGATATTGCGCTCACACAATATAAATTCAACAAAAGGAACTTTGTTTAAAATTAGATGAGAATCTCTAGAGTAATGCTTATTTTAGGTTGCGCTACTGTCCAATATGGTGGACAGTCAAAATTATTACTTACTGAATTAGGTGCACATGGTGAGTACTTCAATGTACCAAGTTGCTTTTTGTACATATTAATGGTTCTAGTAATCTTTATGTGACATAAAAATGAGGCCGCCATTTTGCAAGGCATGATCGTAGTTATGCCAGTTTATGTGAACAATCAGGCCTTCTCAAGGGTAATGTTGTTTCCAGATATATTTCCATCGATATTTTTACTTGATTTTTTTTTTTACAAAATTGACTCCTAATACAAATTTTAATTTCCGAATTCAGTATCAAAAGTTTGTACTCTTCGCGTACCAAATTTCATTGAACTTGGATTAATGCTTCCTGAAATATCTCATATTATCAAAATTATTTCAAAAACCGCCATTTCGAAAATAAATGCTTGACGTGATAAAAAACTATAAGATTCGACCTTCATCAATATGTACTAAAATTGTAACAAGCGTTGCCTCAATGCACAAGTAGAAATGGTTTACAGGCAATGTACACACACACACACACACAATTTCCTTAGGAAAAAATGCTTGGAAAGACGAGTTCAGTTATAACATGGATTTATTAAAAGTTGTACAATTAAAATAACTTGAAATAAAAAACACGTTTAAACAATTTTTGTATCTATATGTTTCGTCTCCTTAATGCTGCTGAAGTTTTTCCAATTTTCGCACTTTTGAGCTAACATTTTTTTTTTTACACATTTTCGAACATTTTGGGTTGTTGGGAGGAATAAAGGGGCATTTTTGTGTCTAAAGCCAAACAGATAATTTCGAAGGAAAATGGGGAATTTTGGCCGTCGAGCATGACTCCTAGCTATAACGTCATCCAAGATTGCGGCCGCACGACTGGAATGACAGAGCAGGAGAAAGCGCGCGCGGTAGGTCAGCGACCTGGACGAGATAATCATGTGGTCCCTAAAAAGCCACCAATTGCACTCAGACGGCCATAAGAACACTACTACTCACATATTGTAAAAATGTAATGTCAATAACGCAATAATAATTACATATTTTAACCACTAAATTAAATCAGCTACCCCAAATACTTACAGTTGTCACAATAAAATAAACCGTTTTTTTAATACTGAGACTTGTGTTCCGCGATGTGTTTGAAGTTCCTGCATCTACTATTCGTAGCTGTGACACTTGCGCAGTGTAATTTCTCCAAGAAATTCCTCCAAGCCTTGTCTCTCTTCTCCTTGTTTCCCCTCCTTCCAATCCCGTCTCTCGCATGCGCCCACCCCTCGCCAGCGCAGCGATGGTAGGATCTGTGTGTGTCCCGACTCTCTGTCACTTCTTCTGAACTTCTGCTAGAGTCATGACGTCACTTGATATTTAGTTGGTAGTGTATTATGTGTGCCCCGATCTCAGGGCAGGCTGAGATGACCGCCGTTTGTCGTTAGTATGTAAGTATTTATATATTTTTCTTCAAATTTCAGTTTAGACCGCCTGTAGTTTAAATCTCTGTTTGCAATAACGAATGAAATTTAGTGTTCATGATTTTTTTCTTGGCATATGACCTTCTGTTATGGGGTAATACTCGTTGAGTTTCCCTTACAGGCAAACTGAGCCGGAAGCCACTACATTTCTTGCTTGTGACTGCAAGTTTCAAATTGGACATGTCACTTAAATTGTTCTGCTTTCGTCTAGCTTGAATTTACAGTGATTTCAGATTTAGCTCCTAGCTACTCCTTGCTGATAATATTTTCCCAGCAGTAAGTAACTGTTGGTCTGTCATAAATGGTTCATAAACATGCTGATAATATTTCCCTGTAGTATGCAGCAGTTTGCATTTCGTTTATCGTCTGCATGTGGGGCGTCAGTTTAATTCTAACAAACATTGTGAGAGCATTGGCCCATATTACGATAATTTAAAAAATAGGTTATGCCACTTTTCTTTATGACATGATTGCCAACCATATAAGAAATGCTGACAGTCATCAATACAAATGTTTGCCACCACTGGCCAACTGTTAACTGCTTGTTGTTTGCTACTTGGGACTTTGTTTATGCGCAGCACCATAACATCTGAAAACCCATATATGGGAGTCACAGCATTGTTGTACTGAGGGAAATCTCCATCACGAATCATGCAAAAGAGACTAAAGGTTTTTAAAACACCATCACAGCTAATATAATCAATTCACAGTTTATTCGGATATTTTGAAACAAACCTTTGCAAAATCACCAGAGGAGTAATAGGTTAACCTGTTTTTTTAAATAACTTTTATATAACACTGATTAACTTTAAGAGTATAATATTTTTGAATAAATTAAACTATAATATACTATCATCTATAACTTGCAATATTTATTTCGTATTCATTACGAATTAAAAACAATGAGAGTAGCGATTTGTTGGCAACGCCTAGTAAGAAATAGTTCACAGTTAAAATATTGTTTTAACCAAGTTTTCTTGTTATGCAATTTATAAATTAAACATTGCCTTTTGAAATATTCAAATTTTTAGGTAGTCCTGATGAAAACATAATGGACTGTTACTGTTAAAAATATCAGCGCAAAATACGGTGCGAGGCCTAGTGAAAAGGTGTTTTATTTTACCAAGGAAGAAACTTCAATAGTATGTCGACGGAGCGGAGCTTGTCGCGCGTTCTCTCTCTCTCTCTCTTTCTTTCTCTATCAGGAAGTTTTACACCGCAAGTAACGTGCTTACGTCTCTGTGATTTGAATATTTGCCACAACCCCAACAAATTACTAAGCCCAGCTATAAAATTTAAAAAAAGTAATTAAATAAACCTAGTAAAAATTAAGTACCTATGCAAACAAATATGAGAGGAATAGAAGTTATGGTAGACCTATTTGTGTGCATGTTCACCACTTGTTTGTCGCTGCTAAGTACAAAAAATAAGCGACACGAGTTGCGTGTTTGAACTTACTATATTTTTCGTTGGACTGGTTCCTCTTTCGTTTTAATATTTATTCCCACGTTGGCCGTCCTTTTAACGAAATACGCAAACACACATTAATAACAAGAGGTTAAATACTACAGTTCTTTCCTCCACAGTTGTAACAGGGTTAAACACAGTCGCGGAAAAATATTAATGTGTATTATGTGCAATGTGCTATATCGTGTAAAACCAATAAGTAAGTAATGTTAAATAATAACCGCAAGAACTATCGTCAAAACAGACATTGTTAATAAGTCATAAAACTGACCTAAATATGGTAATAATGCTCAATTGTGAATATTCGTACTTTATGGTTTTTGAAATATGACAAAACTGTACATTGAAGAGCCAAAAACACTGGTACACCAGCCTAATATCGTGTAGGGCACCCGCGAGCACGCAGAAGTGCCGCAAGACGACGTGGCATGGACTCGACTAATGTCTGAAGGTTTGCAGGAGGCATTGAAATCTGCGCCAATTTGAGAAAGGCTTGCACGTCTGTCACGTTTAATGATTCTCGTCAGTCGTCGTTTGTCCCGTTCGTTTACGATCTTTTTCCGGCCGCAGCGATGTCTAAGATTTGATGTTTTACTGGATTTCTGATATTCACGGTACACTCGTGAAATGGTCGTACGCGAAAATCCAAATGTTATCGCTACCTCGGAGATGCTATGTCCCATATCTCGTGCGCCGACTATAACACCACGTTCAAAGTCACTTAAATCTTGATAACCTGCCATTGTAGCAGCAGTAACCGATCTAGCAACTTTGCCTGACGCTTGTTGTCTTATATAGGCGCTGCCGACCACATCGCGTTACTCTGATTGGTTCCATACCTATGTTATTTGCATACGTACGCATATACCAATTTTTTGGGCTCACCAGTGTATGAACAGCTGTGAACAGTAAAAAAAAAAATTTGACAGTTAAAATGTTGAAGTCGCATGGCAGTGTTTATGTGTAGCGTGATGATATATTATCGGTAACCAAAAGTAGAAATTTAGCGGGGCTTCATAAAAGTGTGAAGTAACTGTGAATGGACTATATTATCATTTATTTAAGTCTGGCTGCATTTGCTCAAGTAAAATTACTACCAGGTTGTACTAACACTTCTAGAAACCTGGTAATGTGAACTATCGTAGGACAGACCTATTTGCAATATAATCAGTATGATAATAAAGTGATTATTAGTAAGTATCTAGCACACTTTGGCAACCGATCCGATGCAGGCATGAAATACTGATCGAGTCTGGAAGAGAGAGAGAGAGAGAGAGAGAGAGGGAGAGAGAGAGAAACAGACAGACACATGGAAGCCAGTGTTGATGTTTTGTTGAACTGTCGTCCACCTGGACTGTTACAACTGATATGTGCGATGGTGTTTAGAGCAGGGGGGATAATAAGGGAAGACATACGCGCTGTAAAGGGTATGGGTGCCCCATAACGATCATCAGTATAGATGGACGTTTCATCTTACTTTAGGGCGCGGACTCAACCAACAGTGTCTTTTCCACCTTTTAGAATCACACAGTTACATTACCAGTGATCCTTGTTTCCACTCATACTATTGCGAGGCGATTTGCATACGACTCTCGATGTACCTTACGGTTACCTCAATATACATCCCAACAATAAAGACTTCGTTTGTAGTTTTGCTTTAATCAAGTGACATGAATGGCTGATGAATGGGGAAGCATCTTTTAGACTGACGAATCCAGATTTTTTTTTTTTACATGGGTGACAACTGTGCTCGAGTATAGAGGGGCATTGGACAGTGCACAAATCTGGTCTTCGTCACTCTGCGATATTCCACCTGAACTGGTGGTGTGAAGTTGTTTGGAGCAATCTCAAATGTGTATCTGTCTCCCCTGGTAGTGATTAGTGATGGCCCAATACCCGATATCCGGTATCGGATATCGGTATTATCGGTACATTTACCATTATCAGAGATCGGCACTAAAATATCGGCACATCGGTAATGGCCATTCTAACCTCAAGTATTTGCTCTCCTCTGCTGCACACTTAATTTTCCCAACTCTTAACATCAGGCTGCAGCAATACTACTAAAAAGAACAAAATAATTTGAAATACCAATATGCAATAATTAAAAAAAAAAATTTTTTTAAAATTTAAAATTAAAAAAAAAAAAATTCCTTAGGATACAAACAAATTAGAATGTACATGCCCATCATTATTTTTCGCTTCACGGATTACATTTTTATTTTTGGTAAAGCAGTCTTATGTTTGACGTACGTTTCTCAAAGTAAAAAAAAATTATCGTGGCTTGTTAGCTTGGTTTTCATTCCTGTCCTTTTACATATTTTTTGTAGACTAGCTACCTTTTTGCAACTTTAACTTAGTTTTGTAATATGTTGTAGTGAGATATAATTTTGTATAATATTAAACAATTTTTTTTTTATGCTTTGATGTACTGGGCATAAAGTAAATCTCACTTAGCAGTAAGTCAATTTAGCTTATTGCAAACAAAACTTTTCCAGGCAGCAGTTTTCTCTCAAACACTTTAGTGACAAATGTCTGCTTACAGTATGATAAAAGAAAATATCGGTTTACTGGTATCGGATCGGTAAAATCCTAAATATCGGAACCTTCATCGGTATCGGGTTTTTTCAGTATCGGGCCATCACTAGTAGTGATCGGTGAAATACTGACAATGCAGATCTATGATCAGGAGGTTATGTGACCTTGTGTGCTTCCTTTCAGTGCGCGGCTATAACAGCCAGTTTTCAAATAGAATAATGGCCACCCACACACAGTACAGGTTTCCCAGAAGTCCCTCTATGTGCTTGACACCCTTCTGTGGCTATTCCGGTCTACAGACTTGTCGCCTGTAGAACACATATGGAGCTAGATGGTATGGCAACTCATAGCCATCAATAGTTCTAAAGTATCTACAGTGGCAGTAGCCGCAACAATGGGATGGTATTCCACAGGATAGCATAAGAAGACTGTGTGACTTCATGCTAGTCTCCACCATCGCATGTATCCACACTATGGGTGGTGCAACAATGTACTAATCTTGCTTCCAAATGTCATAAATTTCGCTGTATAACAGACCATCATCCTTGATGTTGTAATTAGATGTTTATTCATAGTTCCCACCTTTTGGGCCAAGTTTTATTACGGCAGCTTCTTCATAGTGTCAATTTTTATAGAAATCAGTGAACTTTTCAACTACTCAATTTGCTCGAATGAATGCCTCATTTTTTGATGTTATAAAAATTTATTCATATCATCGTTTTCATTTTCTGTGCCAAGCTTTATTCCATTTCGATGTTCATTCTGAGAGCATCATTTTTATGGCAATGACTTGTACATACATTCAAATGTACATAAGAACGCACGTACATACATATGAGCATATAAGCACACACATAATTGCGTATACAATATGGACAATTAATTTCAAAGGCCTCTCTTTAAAAAGAAAAAATATAGTTTTAAAAGGACTGGTGAAGTACTTACCCCAGTACACCTCCAGCGAGAACCTCTGCTTGCGCTGACAAAGTCTCCGCAATGTTTTTTTCGCTGTATATACCAACAGGTGTGTTGTATTGTTTGTTTACAATCGACTTAACCGAAAGGTCGCCATTAACCTGAAAAAAAAAATACTTTATATATATTTGTGTACTCTGCTACAGTCATGTTTTTTTATATTATAAAGTATTCTTTCATTTTGCATTTTATATTTAAAAAAACAATGTCTTCCACAGAAAACATTTTTTATTCAAAAAAAACAGGTGCGAAAACTACAAAGTTACATACAAATAAATCATTCAACATTAATTAACCTCGAAACATTATTAATTAACAGGGATATTCTTCATTATTTACAAAATGAACACACATTTTCTTACCACGTCAAAATTTACAACTAAACCTACATGTAAGGCATGCAGGAAAACAGGTATGTTAAACAAAATCTTAAATAAAGCTTCATGCTTACAAATTGTTGTTCACAAGACAGACATTTCGTAATATATAAAATTATGTTTATTATGCATGTCACTATAAAGAAAAAAATTAAGACTTTACATAAACACAATTATATATTTCTTGCTAACAGGTTAACTTGTAATTTATTCACAATGATACGAAAATTTGCACCAGGCAATTGAAATGTAATTGTTTTTGTTAATTATGTATATAATAAAGAAAATTCGCTTAAATGACCTTGTTGCACATGTAACCAAAATAAGTTCACTTATGAACTGTAATTTGTTTAGTACAAGATTTTTATAATTACATTTTTATTTTTTTAATATACTATTGCCTACCACTTTTTGAACGCGAAAACACAACATTAAAATGTATTACTGATAATGGAATGGAAAATTATCATATTTGAAATAACCAACATACTTTCAGCAATCAAAAAGATCCTTTGTTCCAGACACGAGATACGACTAAAAGAGAAGTATAGCTTTTCTAATAAAAATGTGATTCTGACGAAAATATCCGAATTCCCAGTAACACTCATTTCCACTCACATTTTTTGGGAAAATATATTATAGTCTAGAATCCGTTTATCATATCTACTATGAAGTCACACCAAACTCTAAATGACGCCGCCTTTCACAAAATCATAAAAGTAGTGGAAAAAAACTCAAAAACCTCTGAAAATTTAATTGGCAAAAAGTAGCATATTAGGAACATAGGGATTCTTTTGATTACAATTGCACAGTTTTAACATTCTAAAACAATGAAAATCGAAAATTCGTTTGGTAAAAATAAAAAAATATGTTAGTAAAAAAAATATATTTATAAAATTGCTATATTACTATTCTTTGTGCATTTTTCATTTCTTTTAATATAATTCTATATAAGCAATTAAATTTCAAATCAACACATATTTGATGAAAACTAAAATAAGGTTTTTTTTTGTAATGGTAGGAAATGCATTTTAAAAAATGGGTTTCAACTATCTAGAAATAATAATAAAATTATAGTGAATCAATATTATAAAATGGGGAGACTCTAAATTATGAAAACAATAATATGATTTGAATTGCTTTACAAAAAAAATCATGCCAGAGTCAAACATCACTATAATTTTTAAATATGTGATAAATAAACATCAGAAATTTAATACGATAATATTTAAAAAAGAAAATTTGTCGGGAAAGTGAGATGTTGTCTTGCAAAAAAATATATATTCGTTCTNAAAATCATGCCAGAGTCAAACATCACTATAATTTTTAAATATGTGATAAATAAACTTCAGAAATTGAATACGATAATATTTAAAAAAGAAAATTTGTCGGGAAAGTGAGATGTTGTCTTGCAAAAAAAAATATATTCGTTCTCTTAGAATTTAAATCACTTGTAAATTATTATTTTACATTTTATAAAAAGTGTAATATCATCAATTTACATTTCTAGGCATATTTAAGGTTTATAAAATACATTAACACATAGCATTTTTTTTAATGTATTATAAATTGATAAAGGTTTTCACAACACTAAATATTAACGAATGATGAAATTTCACAAAACAACACAAAATCAAATCATTATTACAATATATTAAAAACTGATGTTTTCGCACAATTGAACATATTATGTAATAAAAACAGAAATTGAAAATGAAAAATCAAACTCATTTAATATTAAGCACATGGCATTGCAATGTAATATATATAATTTTAAAATAGCAACTTTCGACGGAAATTTTTTAAAAGCCGAAATTTTTAAACAGAAAAACTATTATAAGTTATGTTGTACAAAACAGATAAGTGACTGTCAATATTGATAATAATGTTAGTAAAATTAGTTCCAATTACTTTCTAAATTCATGAAAAAAAATGTATTTTAACAGCAAAAGGTATTCTTAAAATATATGAGTGTTTGAAAATGATATACATTTTTTTTTTCTTTTTTTTTTTGCAATTTCAATAAGGAAACTTAAATTTTGTCCCAAATGTAATAAGCAAAACCGGACATAATAATTTAAAAATTTTATAAACACATAAACAAGCACGTCATAACAGAAATATCTGAATTTTTTGAAAAAATAGTAAAATATTATTATTATCGGGAATAAGTTTAGGTAAAACAAAATCTGTATGTAAAAGGATATTTTAAAGTAGATGACACAATTCTGAAATATATGATAAAGATTTTTAGAAGGAANAAAATCTGTATGTAAAAGGATATTTTAAAGTAGATGACACAATTCTGAAATATATGATAAAGATTTTTAGAAGGAAAAACTGAGTTAGAAAAAAATTTATATTTTTTGAGAGTAAAATTATTCATACACTAACCAACAAAACACAAAGCACCAATATGGAATTACATACACATGCATGCCATCGCTGAGTGTAAATTATTAGATTTTAAATTATTTGTACTGTCTAGAGCAGCCACCAGAGATGATAAGTTGCTACACCACAATAATACTGTCATAAGGCATGTGCAGAGCATCAGAGAGTCAACAGTGAGGGCAGGGCACAGAATACTGAGTATGCTTCGTGTACGTATACATTGGTGGACAGCATTACCAACAATTGAGAGTTTGATATGGGCTGCATTGCGGGTCTGCAATCGCCAGTTAGGTGGGCATTCCAATGTCATNTACCAACAATTGAGAGTTTGATATGGGCTGCATTGCGGGTCTGCAATCGCCAGTTAGGTGGGCATTCCAATGTCATAGTGATCCGATGTTAAAAATAAAAAATCAAACATCTAAAATTTTAGCAGAGGACGGTAATATGTAATAATAATTTAAAAATCCTACTTTTCACAGGTATTTTTGTAAAAACGGAAATACAGAATAACTATTNTTAATATGTAATAATAATTTAAAAATCCTACTTTTCACAGGTATTTTTGTAAAAACGGAAATACAGAATAACTATTGCAAGTAACGTTGTTCAAAACAGATAAGGGTATTTCAATATTTAAAATAATGTTAATCTAATTAGTTCGTTATTTTATCAAATTCATCCAAAAAAGTATTTTAACGATAAAAGGCCATCTTAAAAGTTATTAGTGTTCCAAAATTAATGTGATTTATTTTTGCAACCTCAACAAGCTAATGGTATTAGCTGCAAAGAGGATGGCAACTTCTGTGGAGGATGTGGTGGTGGTGGTGGTGGTGGCGGTGGAGACAGCTTTTCGTAGCAGCCATAGCATCCACCGTGGTTGGATCCACTTACAGCCGATTGTGGTGGTGGCAGCTTGTCGTTATAGCTATTGTGATAGGGGTAGCATACCGCCGGTGGTGGAGTCAACCAATGGCATGGTGTTTATGGTATAACAGACACTAGCGACAGGCACTGCCGGTACGGAGATCTTGTCGATGGCGGAGGTGGCAGCTGGGGCATCAGCGGTGGCGGAGATGGTGTTGGTGCCATGGCATTTGCTCTTGTTGCTATGGCACCCACTAAGATGATGTCATTGCAGATGATGTTGCCATTCCCTCCAGCATCCATCCACCTTATAGGCGAATAACTTGTCGTCAATGACTATAATGGGGACAGCTCTATGGCATTGCCCAACAGGGGTCATGGACTGCCCTCGCCAGCTGTCAATAGTGGGCTGCTATTTCCTGCCTCTGGCATGTATAGTGCATCTCCGGATATTCGCCAGCAACATCAGATCGTTGTTGATATTCCAATCAAAGTTCATAGCGAGAATCAGGGAGTTATCACATGCACTCTTGTCAATAATTAAAAATTAATCCACGTCGACTAGGACCCATTTATATGCTACTAGCAATGAAAATTTTACCCACAATGCGGCGTGGGTATTACAACATGTTCTGTGCAACTATTTCGGCCACTAAGCATTTGAAAATACCCACTACACATTTGGCAATTGTACTTTGTACAATATCTAAAATAATATTGCTTTTCGCTTTGTGGCCACTAGAAATTACCCACAATATGTGTGTATAATGGATGTTCACCCTATGCGGTTATCTATGTTAAGTTTGGTTAAATTGGGTTAAGTTCGCATATATCAGTGCAGAAATTCACTTTGCTTAGGAAACTACAGCCAGCACAACATATTGTGAGTACAGCATTTTCACATCGCATTGTGGATAATTTGTAGTGGCCACAAAGTGGAATGCATAATTGTTTCTGCTTTGAGCAATATGCAATTGCCACAACATGTAGCGGGTATGGTATTTTTTAATGCTCAGTAGCCGAAATAATTACACAGAGCACATTGTGGAAGTTTATCTTTACCCATACTGTATTGCGGGTAAAAACTTTGGGCAATGGGCGAATTTGACGATTGCGAATCCCACGTTTATATACATATCCTACACCCTACATTCATGGTGTCTGTGTTATAGGCGATATAAAACAGCAGACACTCCTTATCTGATGAGGAGTTATCAATCACCTTAGATGGCATGTGATCATTTTGGACGCAGCATCCAATCTCCTGAGTTTGTCTCATCTTAGTAACAGGTGATTAACTACCGCTTGACAGTTATCCCTTCGATAGAAATTCGGTTAAGAACAAACAAATTNCATCTTAGTAACAGGTGATTAACTACCGCTTGACAGTTATCCCTTCGATAGAAATTCGGTTAAGAACAAACAAATTGATTACTCCACAAGAGTACTTATGTGTTCACCTGTATGCAGCTGCTGTGGTATGGGAATTGGCATCAGGCCTGATCCCCTGTGTATGCTGGCATTGCAGAGAGAAGGAAGTTTTTACTGCCCAAATGCTGTATCGCACGCACAACAAAAATTTGTATAGCCTTTTTCAAGAAAAAACCTTTGCCACAGCTCACTATAGTTTGTGAATTGGAAAGAAAAAATTGATTATTGTAAATAAAACAAATTTATAGTTTAGAAAATACTAATAAAACATTATATACAGATACATAATTCGATTGTAAAGACAGCGTGAAAAAATTACTTTTTTTCTTTTTTTTACTTCTCTCTTTATAAATGCTGCAATCCACACCATTTTGAATAGCTAAGAATTTATCACCTTAGAAAGNCATCTTAGTAACAGGTGATTAACTACCGCTTGACAGTTATCCCTTCGATAGAAATTCGGTTAAGAACAAACAAATTTATTACTCCACAAGAGTACTTATGTGTTCACCTGTATGCAGCTGCTGTGGTATTGGAATTGCCATCAGGCCTGATCCCCTGTGTATGCTGGCATTGCAGAGAGAAGGAAGTTTTTACTGCCCAAATGCTGTATCGCACGCACAACGAAAATTTGTATAGCCTTTTTCAAGAAAAAACCTTTGCCACAGCTCACTATAGTTTGTGAATTGGAAAGAAAAAATTGATTATTGTAAATAAAACAAATTTATAGTTTAGAAAATACTAATAAAACATTATATACAGATACATATTCGATTGTAAAGACAGCGTGAAAAAATTACTTTTTTTCTTTTTTTACTTCTCTCTTTATAAATGCTGCAATCCACACCATTTTGAATAGCTAAGAATTTATCACCTTAGAAAGTNTTTTTTTACTTCTCTCTTTATAAATGCTGCAATCCACACCATTTTGAATAGCTAAGAATTTATCACCTTAGAAAGTCGTCAAACTTCGGTCGGCATAGCCAAGATGAAAGGCGAATTTATTTATTCAGAACATCGTTCTTGTACACACATCTGTCTGCAGATTTAGGAAACCCTAGCACATGAGCCAATAATTAATTATATTTCCTTTCAATCATTTTTTGCGAGATTCGAATTAGGAAATTTCGTAAAATGAATTTCTTGTGAATAGAATTATGCGTGAATGGGACAGCAATTCACATTTTCAAGGAAGTATTCCTGGTACGAAGCCTTTCTCAAACACTCCTTAAAATTCGAGAAATACATACATTATTCCCCACACATTGTTTCAGGTTAATCTTGTCCAATTTTCCTCGGTCTATAAGACTGTAACAAACCTTCCTTAATGCCCTTGGGATGCATTCCAGTAGTGCAGTTTACTTTGTTGTATGTGGATATGAGTTTTGGCAATATTACAGCCATTTTTAATTTCCTTGTACAGTAAACAAACATTTTCCATGTTATACTATTACATGTGCTTTTAAAACTTTCGAAAATTATGGCCTTCATGTCAATGTTCTTAGAATAATGAATAATCTTATGTTGTTCCTTCAATCATGGCATTTTTTATTGTAGAATTATTTGCCAAGATCTGCTTGCAGGATCATTGGGAGGATCTTTGACTCACAGAATGAGCCTAATTTCCTCGGTCACACACATGGCCGACTTATTCTTAACTTCAGTATTTGGTCCGCCAATAGCAGGACCAGCATCATAGCCATCAACATTTGGTCTGGTTTCAGTGGAACCAGCATCGCTTGCACTGGAAATACACATCGATGGGTGGCAACAGCATCAGCTTGTGGGTGCCAATTCATCTCTGGAACCAGAGGCACATACATTGACGTCATCTTAAGTGGGTAATGACATGAATGTCTGGCACCGACGGTGCACTCGCCGGCATCTAGTATTGATAGAGTCATCACTGGACTTGGGACGCTGGCCATGGACGGATGGTTCGTGACCCACCTAGGGCAACTCCACTTTACAGTCCAGTGTGTTGATGGTAGCATGACAGAGACTATTATGGTCTGGTGAATGATTTGGTCCACAGTACAGGGTTGCTGTGTCAGTGGGATGTGGAATACAATTCAGGCCGAAGGCCCCGAGCAGTCCACTTGCAACTACAGAGGTATATACGTAATTGGAAAACATGCAAATCGGCAGCATTGGACACCTCTGTAGCACATCTCCGTGTAGATGCACAAATACCCATCTTCTGCAATGAAACTATATTCCACGATATTATAGTCCAGCTTCACGCATGCGTTAATAATCGTAGGACAGAATAAAGTCATGGTGACGAACGGACCTCCAGGCAGCAACTAAATGATCATGTAAATTTTTAACTGTGGATCACGATTAGGTGTACCACCATACGAAAAAATAAATTCTACTTCTATCACGAGGACAATTCTGGTGACTTTATGTCTAGATGTAGGCAGACCATTTCCGATCCAAGGACAGGCACACAATTTGTGCATTCCTCTACGCATGTGACCAGTCAGGTTCTGACCTGTCGTAGATATGTCGCTGCAAGTAGTCATAAAGTTTTGACAGTTTGCCCAACGAAAGACAGACATACTCGAACTGCAAATAGTTTATTTCCACTTCGTAATTGCACATAACGCTCAGTAATTTTTTCTGCTCGGGCCACATAACATAAACCAGTCCAAGCGGGTAATGCATCACCAAGTCGTGCAACACGATTCCCACTTGATGATATGGAATCTTGACTTTGTCCCACTCCAGTCCATGGCAGCACATGGCCAACCAGTCTTTCGTATTCTTGCTCTTCTCATCCAAGAGATTCCCTGAATAAAGGGGTGCAGAAGGAATGCTTGTGAGTGTTGCTATTTTAGTTGTAGAACACGAGGATCTCCTTGAGCACATAGCCACTCTGGGCTTTGGAAGCCTTACAGAATATGGTACATCTCGAAGGGCTGATACAAACTGATGCACAAAGTGGAGAATGTTCTGTGTGTATATGTTTAGCTCACCATGTTCACCAGTCCTGAGAAGCAGTCATACCTCGCCACTGTCGTGCAAAATCAAATGGTATGCAGCGAATTCGGCAGGCATACTTTCATAGGAAATGATTTCAGTATGAATATAAACCAAACCATTTTGAAATCGTTGTTTTTGTTTGGAGATGTCAAAGACCAGCAGTGGCACCTTTTCGCAGAATTTTTCCGGGCTCAGGATGGGTTAGGACTCATACTTATAGTAGGAGGCTTGAAATTGGGAACATAAACAATATGATAATGTAAATGCTTCTTGGTTGCGGGAAGTGTTCAAATCGACACATGGAGAGATTATGCTTTTCAAAAATGTTTTTTTACATTCTGGACCATGCAGTGGTCGAATGTCAATTTGTCCACTGAGNTTGTTTGGAGATGTCAAAGACCAGCAGTGGCACCTTTTCGCAGAATTTTTCCGGGCTCAGGATGGGTTAGGACTCACACTTATAGTAGGAGGCTTGAAATTGGGAACATAAACAATATGATAATGTAAATGCTTCTTGGTTGCGGGAAGTGTTCAAATCGACACATGAAGAGATTATGCTTTTCAAAAATGTTTTTTTACATTCTGGACCATGCAGTGGTCGAATGTCAATTTGTCCACTGAGNAAGAGATTATGCTTTTCAAAAATGTTTTTTTACATTCTGGACCATGCAGTGGTCGAATGTCAATTTGTCCACTGAGATGTGATGCTTGTTTGTTTCAAATGCCAGTGTGATGTAGCGAAGTTGTTCTGGGCTGGAAGATGTCTTCACAACCCAATGATTTCGCATGGCAGACAATGAGACTGGCCGGTAACCAAACTCCAACTTCTGGAGGTTATGTGAATAATTTTTTCTTTCTTGATACTGTTCAGTATCTTGATGCATTCGCGGGTGTTCAGAGTCACACGGGAGACGAATTATTCTTTGTTTGCCACGAGAACTACGATGGGCTGTGGGTTTTCTCTGCCACCCAACACAGCATCGAGATGCGATACTCCCACAATTATCACTAGTTCTTGCTTGGTACATATTATTATCTGCCTATAATCTTCGGCGAAGCCCAAAAATATCGATAGTGGCATACTTACCTCGAACTTGACTCGGCGAAAATGGGAATTTTGTAGTCATCTTTCATTTGCTAGACTGCTATTTTTACCATGTCAACATTGTTCGGTTATATCAATAGGCATTTTTATGGTAGTAATTTTGCCTGTCCCATGTTTCATCAATATCATGTTGTTCAGTTCGTACATTACCCACTCGAAAAGTATGAGTATAGCTTTGTGAATGAACATGGTGGTTGTGGGGTGAGTCCCATCTGCTTCTGTGAATATACCATGGATGCAGGAATAATTGTGGAGTGTAAATATCTTGACAATGTATTGGGATAAGAACCTCTTCCTTAATGATGTAAGGGCTAGTTATATATAGAATGTAGGAATGCAGCTCTAACTTATAGATTCTGTGATAAAATTTTGCTCCACTGGGTTACGTTCAAGATGTCATCTTCCATGTATGCTCACTTTCATTCCCTCACTACATAAAAACTGCTAATTGGCACATGTTACCATGCTAGCATATCGTGCTCTACAGGTTATGGGTTTGTTGCTGTTCTCATCTTTGTGCATGGTTCGCCTCACGAAACNATGCTAGCATATCGTGCTCTACAGGTTATGGGTTTGTTGCTGTTCTCATCTTTGTGCATGGTTCGCCTCACGAAACGCAATCCCATCATTTCCGGTGTAAGCACAAAGTGATTTATGCGTTTCTGAAATCCATCTTCTTCTTGTTATGATCAACGATTGTCAAAATCACTTCGTGCATTCTCTTCCCGATTATAGAAATATATATTATGTTTTTAAGAAATTAGCAGAGTCTATTTATTACCTAGCCAGTCCATCAGGGTGAACTCGTGCAGTATATAGTTGGTTTTGCAATTGATTTAGCAGCACTTGGNATGCTAGCATATCGTGCTCTACAGGTTATGGGTTTGTTGCTGTTCTCATCTTTGTGCATGGTTCGCCTCACGAAACTCAATACCATCATTTCCGGTGTAAGCACAAAGTGATTTATGCGTTTCTGAAATCCATCTTCTTCTTGTTATGATCAACGATTGTCAAAATCACTTCGTGCATTCTCTTCCCGATTATAGAAATATATATTATGTTTTTAAGAAATTAGCAGAGTGTATTACCTAGCCAGTCCATCAGGGTGAACTCGTGCAGTATATAGTTGGTTTTGCAATTGATTTAGCAGCACTTGGCAAATTGCATCCTATGTATATTACGTTCATCAGAAATACATTTTCCAGTCATCACGATGTATGAAATTTGCTGGCTTAGTATATTCGCAACTCCTACCCTAGCATGGTCCCGATTGTATCTGGTTAAGTGAAATCGACATTGGCACTGCCTAATATTTCTGCCTTCAATTTATTTTGGTTACTGCATAGTTCGAAAGTCAAGTTCATAGGGGTGGATGTTCAAGCGATGTCCTTCAGTTCATTTACCTCATTGCGACATTTTTTATTTTCTTTACATCTAAGGCTATTGCACTCGAAAATGTGGAATTCATGTTCTCTTCTGTGTTCGATATGGAGTTTTAAGCTTAGAAATTCGTCAGTTCAATGTCCCATTCACTGTCCAGCTCCAGGGGCTGGTAAAGCATTGCTCTCAGCTCGGATGTCTTACTGCTTAGAATGGTGGACACAGACATCCTGACCAAGGAAATAAGATGTGAACGCCTGATATTGTAATGGAAACGAACTTGGATTCACGATAGTATGCCTATGTTTTATACCACTGCACAAGAAAGCAAAGACACAAGTTTCCACAGTTCCACATGTTTGGTTTCTGATCCACCTCGTAGTTGTAAGCCAGCATCGGTCCTTCCAGGTGCCATCGCAAATCGGGTGGAAGATGCAAATTACCGAAACTGTAGTAGTATACAACAAATTTGCCATATTTTATGTAATTTCCCAGTGCATAATTAGTCTCATGGAAATGTTGAGATTTAATATGGTACATTTGTTACATTTTGGTTAAGTTGGCAAAGACTCTCGCACGAACACTCCACGAAAATTAGGTATCTTCAATTTGCATGCGAAAAGTTCAAAATCCATGTTCTTGAGCAGTCGTTTTAGAAGATATTTCATTAATGCTTTTTGCTACTGCGATGCTTTTCTTTCTTGCACATCCGCCTCCTCAATAGCATTGTCAGATGTAAAGTCCTTGGTCGCTTTTTTACCCATGGCAATAGCTTCCAGCTTACAGTTGTGGCATCGGTTTTCTTCAAAATGCTTATGTTCGTTCAAGGCTCATTTTTATGGGTTATCGATATTCGTGACTGCTCCAGAAATACTGCCTAGAGTGCCGATTGCAGGTATCACGACGCTTTGTAATATGAAACTTTTTCATGCAGGTATATGAAATTGGGAACTCGCAACACTATTTTTCTAACTACAATTAAAATGTTAAAATACTAGATGACGTTTCCAAAAAATTTGTTACTAGGATTTGTTGTTTATTTTAATCCATACACGATGTGGTTTGAATTTTGACATGTTATTCAAAAACACCTTGTATACCCAGTCTTTGTAAGTTTTGGTTTCAGTATCAAGGAAATAATCAGGCAAGATGTTAGTATTCCCATGAGAATTTCCGAGGATGATATATAAACCTGATATGATATATGTCATGGAATGATCTTGCTTGCAGGCCACCTGGTTGGAGAAAGACATACATGCTGCTAGATTTGCTGGAGGAACCTGAAGGTCTTCGGTTCAAGAATGTGTACCTGTACCGTCAACTAGGGTGACTTTGTCTTATTTTTTGCTTACTTTTTCTTAAAAACTGCGTAAACAGACCAACAGATATAAGCTATTATTTTTCCAATATTATTATTGAATAGAAGATATTCCAACGAACAATTTAACATCCTATTTAAAAACTATAAACATTTCCTAACCTTCAAAACTTATTTCTAAAAAAGTGGGACATTCTCATCATGAAATGGGGTGACTTTGTCTCGAGGTATGATATAGCTTGAATAATCGTTTAGAAAGACCAGTGAGACAATATAACCCCAGTGCTACTTTGCGAAACAATATATTAAATGAAAACATAGCTTTGAAGTCGATAATTTTTTCTTCAAGATAGCAAATATACCTAATGCAATCCATGATCACGAGCTTGTTTATTTATTCTTTATGGGAGATAGCGCCACTTGAATGTTTTTCAAGTGGTGGGACAAAGTCACCTCATGGCTTTTTCAGTCATCCCAGTTGATGGTACTGGAAATCTCCCCAGTAAGCAAAATATCAGCATCTGATGCATGCACTGCAGGAAATTAATGAAGGGAAATATTTTCCTTGCGCCAATAATGATGCAGTCATGCTACCAAGCGAGGCACTGCCAAACTCCTTGTTCATCGTCGACGATGTTATGTGGGGACTGTGATGGCGTTATTCGGCACTTAAGTGCACCTTTTGTGTTATTATGACTTGCCATCATGTAGAATGTAGTCGCCAGGACGTAGTTTGTTGTTGTGTTACTTTTTATTATTTTCTTTGTTTAAGAGTTTCCTCTCGTGCACCAGTCATCTTTCACTCACTAATTAATTTCATTGAAAATTATTTGTGTTTTAGTGAGGGTGCATGTTATGCACATCTCCGCCAAACTATTTCTGCACGTTGCTGCTAAATTTCTCTGCATGTGTTGAGCTTAACCTCTTCCACATGCTACGCGACGAAGCTCTCTCATTTTCCGGCATAAGTCGTTGCTGTATGCATTGCCTGCCCCTTCCTTGCTGGGAAGGCATCTAGTCAAGATTCGTTTTTAAATCCCTTCTTACCCGTTCCTGTGGAATCTATACGATGCCNTAAATCCCTTCTTACCCGTTCCTGTGGAATCTATACGATGCCTGCTATCAGCTAAGTCACAACGGACGTTTTGATGCTTCTCTTCTAAATATCAGTATTTCAGTATTTAATTTTGTTTGGTAAAAACTAACTTTTATATGAAACTTGATAAGATCACATTCGTTGTTTTAATACTAACATTTAGATGTAAGGGATGCATCCCATGAGTATTTAACAATTTTATTTAACGTAAATAGTTTTTTTCCCCTGGATATTATTTGTTTTCGATCCAGTTAGCCAACTATTTTAAGAATTTTGTGTCACATCAATCATTAGAATTATGCAATTATTTTGTTGTCTTTGCGACGTTTCTCTATATTATTATGGAATTATTTAATTGTTTCTATTTTCAAAGAACACAAGCATTAAAAAATTTACAAGAAAAGAGTAACGCACTACACAAGTACAGTCATTTTATTTATTTGTTACAAAATTAGTTTCCCTTTGGGCTTACTCATTTTATNGTAACGCACTACAAAAGTACAGTCATTTTATTTATTTGTTACAAAATTAGTTTCCCTTTGGGCTTACTCATTTTATCGATTATACAAGTACGTCTTGTATGATATATTTGTTTCTTTCTTTTGTACCATGTATGATCACCCAGCATGATGAANGTAACGCACTACACAAGTACAGTCATTTTATTTATTTGTTACAAAATTAGTTTCCCTTTGGGCTTACTCATTTTATGGATTATACAAGTACGTCTTGTATTATATATTTGTTTCTTTCTTTTGTACCATGTATGATCACCCAGCATGATGAANGGATTATACAAGTACGTCTTGTATTATATATTTGTTTCTTTCTTTTGTACCATGTATGATCACCCAGCATGATGAATGTTTTGCATTTAGCTTCCATTTGCTTTTCTTGTTGCACAGTCCGTTGGTAATTTTTATTATTAATTTTTGCACCACGTTTCATTGTATTGTTTGTGGCTTTCTCCGTTTGTTGTTGGTACCAAGGACTGACTGCATCTTTCTTTTAATGAATTGGATATTTTTTTGGTATATGTTTGTACATGGGCACAGAAGCATAGCAAGAAGATGCTGATTGAATGCAATGGTCGACTGGAGAGGATTGAAAATTCAAATTATGCAATTCACGAGTGAATATATATTTACATATATGTGTGTGTATGGAGGCATGTTTATTCCATTTTATGATTGATGACAGACCCAACCGAACTGACAAGCGACCAGCAGTGATCCATCGAAGCCATTCGCACGAAATACATACTTGTGGAATGAAACAACCTGGCTCTCGAGAATCGAAGGGAAGAGGCTTTTTGCCAATCATCAGCCTCCTCGGTGAACTTGGTCGACATCGACAGGAGGAAGATTTTTCTGTTGGGATATAAATTGCGAAATAAAGACGAAAGTACTGACCCCAACTCGTAAACAGAAAAGTGGTCCATGAAGTGCCTGAAGTGGAAACATTAATCACTAGCGATGGAGACCAAGTAACATTTGATTGATTTGCTGTATGTGCGAGAACAGAAACGAATACAAGAGCATGGGCCCGTGGTGGGTGCTCTCGTGCTTACTACATAGATCAGAATGGCAACAAGACTTATATCTTGTGACACCAGATCTATAAAAGGTTTAGCAGAAACCAGGAAGTAATGTTTTGCCAGGATGTGTCATGCAGATCGGCAAACACAAGGCAAAAAGCACGCAAGGTGTGTGTGAACTTTTGTTTTGTAGGCATCCTCGACACTACTCCGAAACTGATCTTCACAAGTATCGACACATGTTACAGTCTAATTATGCTAATTATATGAACAATAAAACTGAAACATGACAATTTAAGCACACATCACATGCAAAATTCGGTAAAATCGTTGGATTGTTTTTACGATTGGCCAAATCCGTGCCTGCTGCAGAAAATGGATGGCAAATGCCAGAAGTACTACATGTTTTGGGATGATCCGAATGATCAAAACTACTGCTGATCGCTTTGCAGGCTGCAGGCAGATGGTCGCACACCAACGAGATTATATACATTATCGAATAACACTTCGAAGCTGGCTACGATGTGCGATGATGGTATATGCATCTTCGGGAGAACTGCACAGATCTGCCAGAAGGAAGTTTCCTCGGAGAAAGTATATTATGAAAGGGTGGGATGATACTTTCCAATCCGAACTGATCAAAATGGAAGACTTTTCTCGTGAGATTAAGGCCACTACTGCATTTTGACCATCATCGACATGTTTTCCAAGCATGTGTGAGCCAGGCCACTCAGTCGAAGAATGCAGCGTCACCGAGGCCATCACTGACGTATTGCATGAAGGATGCATACCGAAAAATTTCAACACCAGCAATGGGAAAAAAATACTTTATTGCAACTTTCCATACTCTTATGAAAAAATATGGCATACATCAATATTCCACATATGCTGTGTTCAATTCCAGCATCGTCAAACATTTTCACCTGACTCTATAAGCCGAACTGTGAAGACATTTCGCGGTGAACAGAAACTGCAAGTGGTCGGAACTACTGCCGAAAATCTTTCGCGAGTTTAATTATACTGTTCATTCTAACACTCACACGAAGCCCGAATATAGCAAGGATGGCTCTCTGCTTTTGACTGTCTATGTTATTCCGACAAGGAGGGACACAAAATGCCCAAATCAATGTCTGTGTCGTGATATACGCTTCTCCAAACAGCACAGCATTTACGACAAGGCACATCATCACAACTGGACTGTGGAATCATACAACATGGTTAGCATATGAAATTGGAACGCGCAAATGAATTACTTGGATTACTTTTGCGGTGAAACCATCGTCGGAGGCTTTTACGCAGAGGAGATCAAACCTACAACGTTTTCCGACGTGTATTTGGTGGAGAGAATGATGAGACAACATAATGTATGCGTGTGCATTAGGTGGCTCGGACATTAATATGTGCTTTGGTATTTTTAAATAATTTATTTTATTTTATATTTACATTTATTATTTCTCTGCATGCTTGTAGATATATACTATATGCGTAGATAGATAACTTTGTGTAGCAGTGAACCTCGAAAAGAATGCTGGTGCTGTGTTTTCCATGTGTCGGTTGTACAGACTTCGCAGTTGCATTTTTTGCAGTAATCTTTTATGTACTTCAATGTAGAGTTCCTAAACTTTTCTTCTTAATCAACACACCTATTTAAAGTGTTGAAGTTCGCTGGAATATTTCCCAACAGTTTCAAAACTTTATTTTATATTTTATTCGACTATAAACATTTTTGTCTATCTAAATAAGGGACGTTTTACTCAACAAGTTGAATAACACAATTGAGACTATAAACTCAATGATCTTGAAACTGACAAAATATAATGTATCTAGTTATTATTTTTTTAATACCAGTGATGGTAAGAAAAATTCATGTGTTTTAAATTATGATTGTAAATTCTATCTACTTGAAAGTCTTGTGAAAATTACTTAAATACAGATCTAAAGCATCTGAATGGAAAAAAGGTTTATTTTACAATAAATGGCAAAAAAAATTGTAGGATGGCATAAAAATGCATGATACTAAATTATCTAGTTATTAAATAAATAAAAATAATTTTACATTAAAATAAACTTTTATGTTCATTTTTATAGGTTAATTAAAATATTTTATTTTTTTTCTATTTTTTTATTGAGTTAATTTGAAAGTAAAATTGCTGTTTAAATACCATACTTTTATTCTATTTTTTTCTTAAGTCGATCAATAAAAAAATGTTTCTTAGAAGATATAGATTTTGGATATTTGGTATATTATTTTGTTTTGAAGTGTGGTTTAATAGTTTAAATTGTACAGGAAAATTGAGTTTTGAAAATGTGGTGTCAGTGGTACAGCTCTCTCGTATCATATATACTGTTTCAGCAACAGAAGAGCTATATGGAACTTCTATAAACCCCAAAACTTCCAGTAGACACATAGATGCCTCGGCCGAAGATGTAGATGATGTGGCTGAAGACAATACCCAAGAAGCCGCTGGTATGGACCAAGCAGTTGATGACGTTGCTGCTGCCATGGCCGAAGTCGATGGCAGCACTGGTACAATGCCCGAAGAAATTTATGGCAGCGCTACTTTAGGCGACCCCCTCAAGGAGTTTGATGATGGTGCCGGTAACACTCCTGAAGTAATCGATGTCATCACTGGTGCCATGCCTGAAGAAATCGATGGGACTTTCATACACCCTGTTGGCTATAGGATGTATATTTTAGGCTACCGATTAAAAGGCAGAGCAATTTACATGCAGTGGTAAGCAGCAGTGCTTTATGACAGCCATATTAATCGCAGGGTCGCATCCATTGCATTATCATTGCAGTGTAGACCTGGCTCCTCTTTGATCGTTGGCTCGATCACAATACTACTGACATCTGTCTTGTCAACACCAGGCTCGTCGTTGATGGAACCAGCATCAGCAGCCTCAGGAAGACACCTCGTTGGGCAGCGATAGCATCGTCAAGTGGGTGGTAGTTCGTATCCAGAACTGGAAGCACATCTAACGAAAGGCACCGCAGTGTCGGTCGTTGAACTGCTGATGGCAACATGGTGCCAACGAAATGTTCTTCGACATCTGGTCGTCTGGCTGAAGGCTTCGCCAGTCTCGACTGGTGGCTGCGAGTTCTTCTCCATGCAGCCCAAAGTGAGAACATTCGTGTGTGCAGAAAAAAAGACCATGTCTTCAATGTTGGTGGGAATATTTGCTGTTGGACACATGTAAGAGACAGCACACTTTCTAGACTCACAATAGGCTACCAGCTGCTGCCTCGGTTCATAGAACAGGGGAAAATGCGAAAATTTCAAATTCTCCATACTACCATCATAAATTTCCATGTACATTCCTAGGTAGCATGTGTCCCATTAGCTGTATTCGATGGTAAAGTGACTGGGCGTGACACTGGCTTCAATTTTCACAGGATGAAATGCATACCAATTCGTCTGGTGTCTGGAAAATAAGTGAAGGTTGGGAGATGATTACGCCTCTATATATACCCATAAATAAAAGTCGAAAGCGATTTCGTGTCTATTCATAGCTCATCGAATGCCAGTCCAAAAATGAAGTGAACCATTTATGCAGTAGCTACATGTTCTTCAGTGCACAGCCCAGTCAGATTCTGACCTGTCGCGGGCATGAAGATGCTGCTCGCTGTAAAATTTAAATAGTTTTGCGAAACGAAATACTTCTTTACTTGGCATCCCGATGATTTCCACTTCAAGTTTACACAAATCGCTCAGCTATTTTTTTCGCTCGGAACCTGCCACATAAATCGTGGCCTTCGGGTATTTCAGGAACAGATCATGGAGCACGTTTCCAACCTCATGGTTTGGAATCTTGCCGTCTTCCCACTCAAGGCATGCAAGTACTTGATTAACCATTCATTCATATTGCTGCTCTTCTCGTCATAGAGTTTCTTTAAGTAGGGAGGTGTAAAGTATAATATTCGCATTTTGCCATCATATTCAATAATCAAGTGGAGTTGGCTCTGGTAATACTGCAGATGATAAAGCATATTGATGCTAGCAATGCTAAACAGATATCGCACATTAACAGTCATATTTATATATTTTTCTAACCACTCATGGCAGTAATTGCATGGTCTTGTCTAGGCAATTGTACAATGCAAGCTGGTAGTGAAGTATCAATCAGAAAGCATGTGTGTGTGCAGGAAAACTGCTATGAGTCGTGAATTAGATACTGCAATCGATTACATTCGGAGAAGTACACTCGTCTTGCATACACACATCTTGAAAGTAACAGAGCTCAGTATTGGGGACTGAGCATGTACATAAATGAACTTTAGGAGTGTATCTTTGATGTAAGAGTAGATACTGTACATTTTTTAAGTTGATGCTCATGTGCACATATGGAGAGATGTCACTATTCAAAAATATTTTCCCATTTTATATTTTACATATGTGGAAATGCAAATGGCTCATTCTCACCTTGTGCTACCATCTGGTCTGTAGCCATGGATGATGTAACTTGGTTTCTCAGAAGCAAAGCTGGACTTAATCATTAAGTTGATGTACTGTATTGCTGCCAATTCGGGAACTGTCTCAAAACTCCGTGACATGAAAGCCAAATCGATGTTTTTGCCACATTCCACATTTTTCAGCATCTTTGTATGTTCGGCAGTGCACAATTGAATGTGAGGCAGTATCCATTACATAGACTGTAACAAAAATTTAACAACATCGTGTACCCAAAATGGAGTCCCAGTGTATATTGGCTACAAGAAGCACCAATTCATGCTTAGAATTAATAATAATGTGCCTGTAGTCTTCAGAAATTCCAGGGCATCGAAAGTGGGACACACACCACGAACTTGTCTCCAGCATATATAACAACCCAATAAGAGTCTTAAATTTCCCAGTATTCCATACTGGCTGCAGACAGCTCATGAGGCGTGAGTGATAAGTAAATTTTATCAAGGTTATGCCAGAAACTCGCGAATGGTCTACCTCCACACAGTTGAGGAAATATGTGATGCAATCAGCCAGGTGAATAATTGCATTGCTCGATAGTTTTAGTGATGCCAGGTTCGTTCCAAATTCTTCTTTAAGTTGCCCCCATAAATAGCAGGAAAAACTGGTACATAAGAGTGCAGGTATCTTAATGTTGGACTGAAATGCGAACTTCCGATGGTAGTGTGTATGGTCCAATCAGGAAAGGCTGGTACATGTGAAATTCCACCTTCGTCATGCTATCTTCAAAAACTACTGGGTTTTCGATATTTGGGTTATCGTCCATGGCAATTTACTTCGTAACTGAGACTGTGGAGGAAAATCTCATTTGCTCATGTTAACATCTTGGTGGTCTGCAGTGTACTGATGCAGGCTTGGCATGGTGTTTTGTTTTATTGCTTTTAGTAGACATAGATCTTTTTCCAATTGTCTCAAATGCAAGCATAGGATGATTTCTTCATTTCGTAAGTTTGCCAACTCTCCATACTGGTCGACGATAAGAACAACCACTTCGTGTGCCCTTTTAATGGAGACCATAACATAAAGGTTGCTTTGTGGTGCTGTGACCAGGTTATAATCTGGATGAACCATAGGCAAAAATTCATGAGATGTAATACTGGGCCTCCCATTTAGATACAGGCCACTCTCCAAAAATTACAAGTTTTATATCACATTGATGGTTAAGATGTTTACAGGTCACGATGTTTCGTGAGATTTCCCACTTAGTACACTCTGGTTTCGAACCCCAGCATTGGTCCGATGTTATCCGGTTTCATTAAGTCAATATTTTTGCTGCATCTGATGACAGTCTTCTGTGTATTGGGATTTACATTTAGCTAAAATTCTGTGTTTAAAATAGTCATTCTTTAATGTTCCTTGCAATATTGTATATTTCATAAGAGCCCATTGGCAACTCTACTTTGTACGAGATGTTATCACTTTTCATGTTGTATAACATGTAGTTTTTATCACCGATGTTNTACGAGATGTTATCACTTTTCATGTTGTATAACATGTAGTTTTTATCACCGATGTTGGATAATGCACTTTACATTTTATAATTAACCAGGCCTAAGCACCAGTACCCATCTAGGTCGATTGATGGAAAATTTACTGCATGTGGCTGGGAGCTACATCATTTATAGGTAAGAATTATCGACATAACTGATGGCTTTGAATCTGTTATAAAGCTTTTTTTTAACTGACTTGCTTGATCAGACAAGGACGATTAGGCACAAATTCCCACAGTTCCATGTATTTAACACCTCCGATTCATAGTTGTAAGTAAATGAGGATGCTCCACATATGTATAGTTGCAGATCTGGTGTGGGCCATAAATTACTGAAATTGTCCGAAAAGTCTGCAAATCTGCCTCATTTTATGTATGTTACCCTACGGTCGTTTCCAGATTAATTATGGCACTTAAGTTATGTTTCGGTTTTGGCGGTAATTCGTCTTGGAAGAACACTCCCTTAAAATGCAGTATTTTCGATTTACGGACATATAGTTCTAAATCTAAGTTAGTTAGTGGCCTTTAAGGCAGTGATTTCTTAATATTCTCTGGTTTAGTTTCCTTATACAAAGATTTTTTAACACTTCTGCCTCTTAATGGGAATGATTGTAGGTAGAGGCCTAGCCCCCCATTTTTTTTTTTTTCATATTGTCAGCTTCCATGTTTGCATTATGAGTTCGGGCCTCGGACAACTGCTTTCCTTCGTTCGATACTGTACCGATGGCTCGGATGATACAGCTTGTGACTCTAATTACACTCCCAAGAGTTCCGAGAGCAGGCAGAAGCAATGGTAAATATCTGCCAATAGACATTTTATTGGTTTTGCACATTTATTCCTCATTTGTTATACATGTGTCTTTCTCTTGCTCTTCCCTCCCATTCCCATCTTCACCTTAGCTTTCATAATGATCGAAACACCCCAGGTTGTACTTTACTCTCCAGTCCCAATGTGCAGTGATTTGTGAATCTCATTAGCCTTCTGCGCAAGTCTCTTGTCTGCCAAATGCCAGGTTTCGAGATCCTTATGCTTGAAATAATCTATGTCATGCTGCTTGCATGCCTTGTCCAGGATCTGAAGTAGCAAAAGTCAGTTGACCCACTTGTGCAAATCTGCTTGTATACAAGTGGCCCACATAACATTTACATAATCAGTTAACAATCAGTCAACCACTGTAATGCATCCTCAGATTCTTGTAGCCTACATGATGCTTCTTGCAGTTGTCCACATCTGGGCCATTGTTCAGATAACATCCATGTAGCAAAATAGAATCTGCCCACAAGCAGCCCGCTTCTGGATAGCCAACTGTACCCCAAACATGTCAGCACAATTAGTGGGCCATGTGTGGCAGTAGTGTTCCACTGTATTTTTGCTTCTGGCCTGCTGTAAGTAAACCACATGTCATTAGCCAACTGTTGGCAAGCCACTTGTGGCCCAGCTATTGGCCACTTGTGGCCCATATAGAAGCAGATTGCCATGTATTTTCAATGCAATAATATAATTATGTTTCAACCAAATTAAAATTATCTATTAACAACATTCATATATTTTATCTGCAGCACTTTTTCACAATTAGTATTTTTTTGGGGAGAACCTGGAATAGAAACTTACAAAGTTTTCGTTCATGCCCTATAATGCTATAATTTATTCTACCATGTTTTCATATACAATCTTTAAAGTAAATCTAAATACTTCCTTAATATACAATTTGCAATATTAACTTAGCTATAGACACAATTAATGTTCGAATCAGAAGTCAATACTCGGATGTCTGTGTTTTGTTTAAAACACTAGTGTTTTAGTTTCGGGCCACTTTCAGGAAGAATTTAAATTGCAAAATAACGAATTTTGCATGTATTGTGATTTACAGGTTTTAATATAAAAANCCACTTTCAGGAAGAATTTAAATTGCAAAATAACGAATTTTGCATGTATTGTGATTTACAGGTTTTAATATAAAAATTATTTTTTCCTATTATTAGCAATGTCACACAAAAATTACTTCATGCACAATCGAATCACATTATTATGACCACCTGCTAAAGTGCAATCTACAGTGTGTAGCCCAAAGTGGGTATATAATGTGACTAACTGGCTGGCTGTACNTGACCACCTGCTAAAGTGCAATCTACAGTGTGTAGCCCAAAGTGGGTATATAATGTGACTAACTGGCTGGCTGTACACAATATGCTTCTGCTGCCATGGGTAAGGGAAGTAATTTAACCGAGTTGCAAAAAGGGATGATCATCCACTTTCGTGACAATGGGGGCAGTATTTCGGAAACAACGACATTTCTGAACTGTTCAAGTGCCTCTCTGGTAAATATGTATTGTCAGAGGACGAATGCGACCATTGGGAATAACCTTCGTGGAAAATGGGGAGGAGCTCCATGCGCCACTGATGTCCGAGGTAAACGTCAACTGCGGGTGGAGGGGGGGGGGGAAGTACGAACCAACAGACAGGCTACAGTGGAACAGCTCACCCTCCAAATGAGCCAGGAGGCATCCAGACACAGGTCTACTGCGACAGTTCAGCGAACCNTACAGTGGAACAGCTCACCCTCCAAATGAGCCAGGAGGCATCCAGACACAGGTCTACTGCGACAGTTCAGCGAACCGTTCTGCGAATGGGGCTCCGGAGTAGATGGAGGGTAACTGCACCCATGCTAACACAGGTGCAACAACGAAACTGACTGGAATTCGCTCGACATTATGGCGACTGGACCGCTGCTTATTGGCGATGGGTGGCCTTCTCCGACGAGTCACGTTTTCAGCTCGGCAGCTGAAGACAGGCATTCCCCCNGCTGCTTATTGGCGATGGGTGGCCTTCTCCGACGAGTCACGTTTTCAGCTCGGCAGCTGAAGACAGGCATTCCCCCGTCTTCAGCTTCGTCATAGACGAAGCCAAGGTCTTATGATTTTTTCTACTATTTAAACAATTTGTAAAAAAAATACGATTATTTTTTGTTTAGGTTGTAAATTTGGTTCGAGATGGTAGTCAAAATCAAGGTCAAGGTAGCATGATATCATACAGGGTCAGGTCAAGGTCACATAAAGTCATCCAAGGTCAAGGTTGCATATCATCATCATCCATGGTCATGGTTTCTTGTCATAGTTTGTGCGGTTGTGAGTCAAAGGAGTTTTCTCAGAGTGGTCCAATAATTGTTTTATAAACAAAATAAATGTTTTTTCCCCCTTAACCCTAGCGTATATGTCGTCCGAAATAATGGTCAAGGTCGCAAGACACCATAATTCCTGTTTTTGCGGGAGGGAGCAAATGCATTTTCTCAGAGTGTTCGCATATTTTTTCTTCACCCTTAATAATAGCAGCAGGTTGTGCGCTCTCGCACTTGGTGCTCTCTTCCTGACAGTAGAAGCCAGTGTAGCTGTCCTGGCAGTGGCAGCGACGGATGTTGCCAATGTCCTCACATGTACCATTGTTGCACAGCTCCTCCTTGCTCATTACGAGTGGAGGCAAATGGGGTTTCTCAGAGTGTTCGTATGTTTTTCTTCATTCTTAAAAATATGTACATGTATATGATATTTAAAACGAGATAACATTTTTATATTGCCTTGTATAACAGAATTCCCCTCTCATAAAGCGAAGTGCATGAGTGACTCGGCTGATCTGCCACACTGGAGCCTGGCTCAACTCTCGACTAATGTATGTAACATCACTTCGGCTCGATGAGACCTGCACAATGCCTACGCCGTCGGTCAACCGCCTGGCTACCTTTCAGATTCTCGAGATGTTAGTTTATCACACAATGTCGGGCAGGGTGGGTGCATTCCGCCTCTAGTGATGTGGGTTGTGAGTGTTGGCTGTAATATGAATGTTGCGGTTTTATTCCGATTGGTTCATAAGGAAATCGTTTGCTCTTCTGTTGTACTGACCAGGATGGTCTGGTCTTGTCTACCGTCATCTAAAGCAGCTTACAGCATCCAGCGCTTGTGCAATATGTGCTGGTTGGTAAGTGCTTATATCTAGTTTCCTTTACATTTTATTTTTTTATATCTGTTTGCATCGGCATGTAGCAGTATCGACCTTGTCGCTCCCCCTGCTTCTCGACTATGTCATTGTATTTTATTTTAGTCTAATGTGATGTATGTTGCTCGATGCTCGCACATTATGTGTTGGTTGGTAGTGGGATTCGTGTGCCTCTGTATTGTAGCATAGGTCAGTCGGAGGTTGTGCTTGGGGAAAATCGTTTGCTATTCTCCTGTACTAGCCAAGGCTACCATGTAAGTTTTCAAATGCATGGTCTTGTCTAGCAACGACTGATGCGATGAACAGTGCTCTTCACTTGTGCAATACATGTTGGTTTGGTAGGTGTTTATAACTATTTTCTTTTTTATGGCAGCTGGCATCAGTGCCTTGCGACTGTAATTTTTTGGTCTAACATTATATACAGCGTTCGTTACTCGCGCAATATGCAACAGTTGGTATATTATTATAAGTATATTCCTTTTGATTTTTTAAAAATATCTAATCATCGATTTGTGGCAGTGTTGTCGTCTTTTGCGTGACCACTGGCATAAATGCATGATAATTAGTGGCAACCAAAGGAACATGTCCTTTACAAGTAGTGTAATGCAACTTCAAATTATCACCGCTGGTAAATAGTGTATTGAAATTGTCATATTAAAGAATTTTTTTGAGGTTGGTCCTTGTGACGAGCATTTCAGCTTTTTACTAAAGTTCTCGTTGCAATAGTAACACTGATATCGCTATTATGGAATGTTGAAGTACAAGGTGTTATTTTTTTATAGTAGAGGTTTGATACGACATGGTGCTCGCAACGTACTTGCATCTATGTTGAGCCTTTATTATTTATTATTACATGACAGAATTTTTTTCATGTATGGGGTGGTTTTATATGTTGCACGAGGTTCCCCCCAACCTACATGTTAGGCTGATGATGTTTATTGAGACCTTTAGCCCTCACTTACAAACCATACATGGATGTGTGTTCTGCATGCTGCATGTCAGAATTCGGTCATGTGTGTCGACACGAGTGCTCCTAGTGGCCGCCATCGGTAACGGAAGCGATGTTGGCATCTCTGAAAGGTGACAGGGGAAATGAATATGGCTGAAGACCACCGCGACCCTACCAGACGATAGTCATGCACTCTAGCTTTAGGCTGGAGAAACGAGGATGGTGAGAGGATCTGTGTGTATTGCTAACGCAGCCACTGATAGGAACCTGAAATCGAGACTTGACACTAAACAAAAAATATTAATTCTCTTTCAGATTTATACAAAATCTGGTAATTGTTTTCCCTGGTGATGGAGGTGAACATGCTAATAGCTAGGGTTAAGACAAATGAATAACATAGAAACAATTTATACACTTTACCTTAATTTTACAGACTTGACATCATAATAGACTACATAATAATATTTTATACATGCTTAAGGTGTTCTTCATTCGAGAAAAACATTTATTGTTACGGTTTTTGCAGAACAATTCCTGCTGTGAGAATTCAAGACACACTTATTCGCATATACCACACAGCATTTATCACATGGGTAAGTCTTGTAGATGATGGAAAATGGAAAGTTACTATATTCATGACATTTGGCACTGGTGTGGTTGGCGAATGTCTTGCTGCAATACTTGCACTCACTTTTCGATGAACGATAAACATTGACTTTGCACTTCTTGTTATGCCTTTACAGGTTATCCCTGCATGTAAACACGGCATCGCCGTTATCACAGTGAAATGCTTTGTATTCTGGGCTGAACATGTAATGACCATTTTCATGTCGGCATGCATTACAACTTTTAATAAAAGTATTTTCACAATTGTAACATTGATACCGTAATGATTGCAGCGAATCTTCAGGGACCTTTACTGTTGTCGGTGTCACAGATGGTAAACCTTCAACCACTAATCCCATCTTCATATTGTAGCAGAGTACACGATCGCAGTAGTAACATTGATACCGAAAGGCTTGTAGCGACTCTTCAGGCACCCAAATGGTATGTATTCAAACATTGATTCCGTCTTCATATTGTAGTAGAATACACGATCGTAGTAGATGGATGTAGTTGTAATTGTATGCTATCCACCACCACACTCGCCAACGAAATAATATCCATTTNAGTACACGATCGTAGTAGATGGATGTAGTTGTAATTGTATGCTATCCACCACCACACTCGCCAACGAAATAATATCCATTTTTACATAATGTTCCCTTTTATGATGTTCACACTGCGTGCTAATTTGTATTGCCTGTCTCGGGTTGCTTCAGTAGATGACTGCTGGGTGTGTGGTACAAACGCCAGCATGATNGTGCTAATTTGTATTGCCTGTCTCGGGTTGCTTCAGTAGATGACTGCTGGGTGTGTGGTACAAACGCCAGCATGATTTCTGGACTGAAGTATGTAACCTTATCACTGTATAGCCTGCGAAGTTGTCAATTCGAACTCTCAACTTCTTTACACTCGTTCATCTTTCAGTGATGGAGGTGCCTTGTTTTTCTTTTGCTCCTGCTCGCTCCCGATGTGTCTTACACTGGCTCCTGGGATGTGGTGTGTCTGCAACGGTAGCACTACCTTCAAAACATTGTAGGCATGGGAGATAGCCATAAATATATTCGCCCTGTTGCAGAGAGACCGGTAGGTGTTTGTAGACGGATTTTATTTCATGTTGTGCATATGTGAGAAGAAGTTATTTAGGCAGGTATGTAAATTCGGTATCTTTATCGAGTGCTGCAAGTGATTTAATCTTTCTATATGCCACAATAGACAANTAGGCAGGTATGTAAATTCGGTATCTTTATCGAGTGCTGCAAGTGATTTAATCTTTCTATATGCCACAATAGACAAAAAAATTTTCTGACCACTCGAACAGTGTCCCGTCATTTTCACTATGTCCTCTCGACGAGAGACATAAGTTATGTGTGGTGGTGGTCCGAACTGCTTTTAAATNGTCCCGTCATTTTCACTATGTCCTCTCGACGAGAGACATAAGTTATGTGTGGTGGTGGTCCGAACTGCTTTTAAATACCTAAAAGTGGGAAGGGAGAACATAAGCGATATCCTCTACTAACACCAGTTTATTCAGAGCATTCTATAGGGAGACATGCTAATATTTACAGCCTAATATATTAAAACAGGATAAATTGAATTCCTCTCATAAAGGGAAGTGTATGTGTGACTCAGCTGGTCTGCCACCATGGAGCCTGATGCATCTCTCTCGGTTATTGTTATGTACTATCCAGCGACTTGCCAAGACCTGCATGGTGCTCTGGTCGCTGGTCGACCGCCTGAGCTGCCTTACAGATTCCCACGATGTTAGTTGATCGCACAACATCGGTCGGGTTGGATGCGCTCTGCTGCTAGTGTGTGAGTGTTGGCTGTATACTGAATTTAACGATTTCGTTTCAATCGGTTTGTTCGGAAGAAGTTTGCTATTCTGTTGTACTCACCAAGATGGTCTGGTCTTGTCTAGCATCATCTAAATCAGCATACAGCACCCGATGTTTATGTAATATGTAATTGCAATGGTTGGTAAGTGCTTATAACTATTTTATTTTAGATAAATTTGCATCAGTGTGTAGCAGTGTTGACCTTATCGCACCTGTGCTTTTCGGCTTCGCAAAAATAATTTTTTTTCGACTAATGTGATGTACACAGATCGATGCTCAGGAAATATACATAGGTTGTTAAATGTTTATAATTATTTGCTTTTATAACCGTTTTTTATATATGTTTGCATTATCGTGAAGCAGTAACATCTCTCTTGCACGACTAATGGTTTAAAATGAATGTTATTTTGTGGCAAGCAAAGTAACATAGTCTTTACAAGTTGCATAAAGTTTATCGCACTTTACATATTGTAGTCATNTTATTTTGTGGCAAGCAAAGTAACATAGTCTTTACAAGTTGCATAAAGTTTATCGCACTTTACATATTGTAGTCATTTTTTCAGTTGGCCCTTGTGATCATTCGTTCTTTCTCATGTTGGTGTACATTCTAGCTTTTACTAAACTTCTTAGCATGATAGCAACACTGATAACGCTATTTCGGACTGTTGCTCCAGCAGGTATTATTTATATATTGAAACTCGTTATGACATCATGCTCATGATGTACTCGCATATATGCCAGTCCTTTATTGTTTTATTATGCGACTGATTGTTCATGTACCAGATGGTTTCATATATTTTACACTAGGTTTACCCGACCCTTGCGATAGGCTGATGGTGTTTATTTATATTATTGCATACATGTTTTAGTGTAACCTGCAACTACATATGTATTGTTAATAGCACAATTGTATACCACTTTATTTTTAAATATATGACTGGTTGTAAAGGGTTACCCAGGCTAACGATGACTCGGGTCGCCAGCCCTTGTGTTGGACTGATGGTGTTAGTCGTGCGTATCATAGTTGACTTGGCAGTGCTGACCCCTCACTGTTGACCCTTCAGTGCTGACCCATCAGTGCTGCCTTTATGCAGTACCTACGCCGAGCATTTATGTTTAACAACTGGTAAATTTTCTATGGTTGCATTAATTTATATCACCATCTGACCAGTCGAATACGAAGTCATGCTGTAATTCTCTCTGTAGTGGGGTACAGAGAAATCAGTATGCACCTATTTGCTAGACGAGTGCATGCAGACCGATGTGGATGTGTGTGCTATTTCAGACCATACACTCCTACATGTAGCAATGATTTTGAGACTAGTATGTATGTATNCGATGTGGATGTGTGTGCTATTTCAGACCATACACTCCTACATGTAGCAATGATTTTGAGACTAGTATGTATGTATACCTTTATTTTCTTTACATGTGTGGACGGTTGTTACATCTTCCCTAACTTCAAAGGTTAAGAAATCCTAAAAAACTATGCTTGTAACAGGGCTTAATGTCTACTTGCCCTTATCTCCTTGATTGCCATCGGAAGTGATGACTGTGATATAAATTTGGTGGTCTTAGCTTCGGAGGGTGGGAAACGTCTGGCAACCATGCTTATAAGAGGGTTTAAGATATACTTGCTTCCCTGCCACCCTGTTTGTCATCGGAGGTGAGGCCTATGATATGAATTTGGTGACTATTGCTTCTCTGGATGGGAAATAGTAGCCAACTATGCTTATACGAAGGTCTAAGGTGCACTTGACACTATGACCCTTTTCGTTGTTGGAAGTGATGTCTATGTTATGAATTTTGTAACTATAGCCCTGTGTGGTGGGTGGGAAATGATAGGCAACTATGCTTATGCGAGGGTTTAGGGCGTAGTTTGCACTGCCATCTTGTTCATTTTCGGTGACGACGTCTAGGTTATGAATTTCATGAGCATAGCGTCGGTGGATTGGAAATTCTGGTTGACTGTGCTTATAAGACACCTTACAGTTTGCTTGACCCTGTCACCCTGTTCGTCTTCAGAGGAGATGTTCATGATATGAATTTGATGCTTATAGCTTCGGTGGGTGGGGAAAGGTGGCTAACTATGCTTATAAGTGGGCTTAGGATGTGATTGACCCTGCATACCTGTTCATCGTCGGGGGCGATGACTATGGTATGATTTTGGTGACTATATGTTAAATGGTTAGGAAATTACAGAACCTATGCTTTTAAGTTAATTTAGGGCCTTCTTGACCCTGCGACCCCTTTGTCATTGAGGGTAATACCTATCTTATGAATTTTGTATCTGTTTCTATATATGTTCGGAAATTACAGCTGACAGTGCCTATACAAGGGCTTAAGACCAATTTGTCTCTACCGTCCTATTCAACATCAAGAGCGATGCCTATGTTATGAATTTGTTGACTATATCTTAAATAGTTCGGAAATTACAGCCAACTATGCTTGTTAGTAGGCTTAGGGCATACTTGATCCTGCAGCTCTTTTCGTTGTCGGTGGTGACACCTTTGTTATGAATTTGTTGGCTGTATCTTAAACAGTTCTGAAATTACAGCCAACTATGTGTGCCATTAGGGTATACTTGACCCTGCGGCTCTTTTCGTTGTCGGGTGTGATGCCTATGTTACGAGTTTGTTGGTTGTATTTTAAATGTTTCGGAAATTACAGCCAACTATGCTTATAAGAAGCCTATAGCATACTTGACCCGGCTGCCCTTTTCGTTGTCAGGGGTAATGCCTATGTTATGCATTTGGTAGTTGTATCTTAAATGGTTCGGAAATTACAACCAACTATGCTTATACATAGGCTTAGGGAATACTTGACCCTGAGGTCATTTTCGTTGTCGAGGGTAATGACTAAGTTATGAATTTGGAAGATGTTTCTTCAATGGTTCGGAAATGACAGTAAACTATGATTATAAGAGTGCTTAGGGCATACTTGACCATGTGGTCCTTTTCGCCATCGAAGGTGATGCCTATGTTATGAATTTGGTGACTATATCTTAAATGGGTCAGAAAGTACAGTCAACTATGCTTATAAGTGCACTTTAGGCCTACTTGACCCTGCAGTCATTTTCGTTGTCGGAGGTGTTGCCTATGTTATGAGTTTGGTGCAGTGATTACTGAACAGGCTGTTACTGATTGTTTGTCTGAGGCCACACCCGGGCGATGCATGTCGCTGCTTTGAAAAATTAATAGGTCAGGAGATGACCTCATATCCTGCTGCCCTCCCTCCTATGGATGTGCGGTGCCTGGTGGTGGGCTATGCCAACCTGCGAGCAGCGATATATTGTGAATACAGTGTCCCACCCCACGTCGACTTGGGCGTGCGTGCGTTCGGTATATAGTTCGTTTCGCCTTAGGTTGACGTCTTTCACACAAATTTTGCGGATATGTTCGTTCATTATTGCTCTTGTGTGTGTAAGTGGCTAATTAATCTACTGCTAGTCTATGCAGAACGAAAATGTCTCCAGCGTGCGCGCAAGAGCTAGCTGCATCCCAACCGCGCACAGCGAGGCAGTATGTATAGTTCGCTTAAGCTTAGGTTAACATCGAGGGGCAGGAAGAGTAGGTATATGTGGCGAGGGGGAGAGCATGGATGGACGAGAGGTGGGAAGGCGACCGGGAGGACACCCATGGGATAAAACCTGGAATCCTGATGGGAAGCCGGGTGGGGTAGTAGCATGGAGAAAACCCTGGCATTCTGGTGAGGGCCTGGGCGGGATAGCATGGATAAAATGTCCCCCCACATGGAATGCAAGAGCATGAAGTGGAGACATTGAGAAAATACGAGAGGTAGGAAGGAGACTGGGAGAACTCTGATGCAACCTCCCAGGATAGAGCCTGGCATTCTGGCAGGGACATAGGTGGGATAGCATGGAGAAAACCCTCCACATGGAATGCAAGAGCATGAAGTGGGGACATCCAGTAGGAAGGGCTTTGAGAAAACCTGTCATGTGGAATGCAAGAGCATAATGTGGGGACATCCAAGATGGCTGTTGGCCAGGAGGGATAGCATGGAGAAAACCTCAGGGAGGGACAGCACAGAGGGAACCTCCCCCACATGGAATGCAAGAAAGTGAAGTGGGGACGTGGAAGAAATGTGAAAATAAAGGAGATAGGGAGGACTGTGAGGAAACCCCCCAAATGGAATGCAAGAGCATGATGTGCTGAGGTAGGGCAGGAGGAAATAATGGAAATCTAAGATGGCTGCTGCTATCGAGGAATGATGGATCAGGAGGTTGCCTTGTGACGTCCCTTGTCTCTCCTGATGACCTAGGGGTGATAGAACGGTAAAACCTTCCACATGGAATGCAAGAGTGTGAAGTGGGGACATCCAGAAGGAAGGGCTTTCAGAAAACACCCCACACAGAATATAAGAGCATTACATGGAGACGTCCAAGTTGGACATCGTTGGTCATGAGGGATAGCATGGAGACAACCCCTGAGTGGGATAGCATGGAGAAAAACCCGGGGAGGGATAGCATGGAGGGAACATTACCCCACATGGAATGCAAGAGCGTGAAGTGGGGAAAAGTAAGGAATGAGTCAATAAAGGAAATCTGGAGGACTATAAGAAAATCACCCACAGGGAATGCAGGAGCATGAGAAAACCTCCACACATAGAATGCAAGAGCATGAAATAAGGACAATGCAGGAATGTTGCAATAAAAGTGATCGGGAGGATTCTCAGAAAACCCAATAAATGGAATGCAATTGCATTATGTGGGAAGATGGACCTGGAGGAAATAAGGGTAATTCTAGATGGCAGCTGCTGGCGAGGAATGACAGAGCTGGAGGTTGCCTCGTGACAACATCCAAAATGGCCACCAGCTTGTCCCCACCCATCATCCAGGTGATGCAGAACCGCCTATTTCTAACTACTGCCATATCCCGAGAAACAATCAACCGATTCCGAACAAATTTAACAATTTCTTATTACCGCGACAAACGATGTAAAGTGGTATGTTTCGTTGGGTCAGGCATTATTTAAAAAAAATATCGGCCATAGAGAAAGTTTAGTATATCGTCGAGATCGTGTATTTAATTCCAACTTAAATGCGTATACTGGAATGTATATTAAAATTGTCAAATTTGTCTAAACAAAGTATCTTTTGTGCGCCATTCTGTAAGATATTGTTTTATGAAAATATAAATGTTATTTCGTATATCCGGAAAAAAATACAGAAACCCTACCAAATTTGGGAAACAAGTGGCACTACGACAGGCCATGTACACTGAGGTGACAAAAGTCATGGGATAGCAATATGCAAATATACAGATAGAAGTAGTATCGCGTAAAAAATGTATAAATGGGCAGTGCATTCGTTGGGCTTTAATTTTTATTTAAGTGATTCATGTGAGAAGGTTTCTGACGTGATTATGGCTGCACGACGGAAATTAACAGACTTTGAACGCGGAATGGTAGTTGGAGGTCGACGCATGGGACATTCCATTTCGGAAAAGGTTAGGGAATTCAACATTCCGAGATCCACAGTGTCAATAATGTGCCGAGAATACCTAATTTCAGGCATAACCTCCCACCCTGGACAATGCAGTGGCCGACCGCCTGCACTTAATGACCGAGACCAACGACGTTTGCGCAGAATTGTCAGTGTTAACAGACAAGCAACACTGCGTGAAATAACCGCAGGAATCAATGTGGGACGTACGACGGACGTGTCCATTAGGACAGTGCGGAGAAATTTGGCTGTACTGGGCTATGCCAGCAGAAGACCGACTCGAGTGCCTTTACTAACAGCACGACATCGCCTGCAGCGCCTCTCCTGGGCTCGTGACCATATCGGTTGGACCCTAGACAACTGGAAAACGGTGGCTTGGTCAGATGAGTCCCGATTTCAGTTGGTAAGAGCTGATGGTAGGGTTCGAGTGTGGCACAGATCCCACGAATACATGGACCCAAGTTGTCGACAAGAAACTGTACAAGCTGGTGGTGGCTCCATAATGGTGTGGGCTGATTTTACATGGAATGGACTGGGTTCTCTGGTCCAACTGAACCGATCATTGACTTTAAAGGGTTATGTTCAGATACTTGCAGACCACTTGCAGCCATTCATGGACTTCATGTACCCAAACAACGATGGACTTTTTATAGATGACAATGCACCATGTCACCGGGCCACAACTGTTCGCGATTGGTTTGAAGAACATTCTGGACAATTCCAGCTAATGATTTGGCCTCCAAGATCACCCAACATGAATCCCATCGAGCATTTATGGGACATCATCGAGAGGTCAGTTCGTGCACATAATCCTGCACCGGCAACACTTTCGCAATTATGGACGTCTATAGAGACAGCATGGCTGAATATTTCTGCCGGGGACTTCCAACGACTTTTTGAGTCCATGCCACGTCGAGTTGCTGCACTTCGACGGGCAAAAGGAGGTCCAACACGATATTAGGAGGTATCCCATGACTTTTGTCGCCTCAGTGTAAACTGGTATGCTATGAGTGTTTCAGGCATTTATTTTCGAATGGCAGCCATATAAAAAATTTTAGCTTATTTTGCTATATCTACGAAGATACAAAACAAATTTCAACATGTATGCTGGCAGCATCTATTGCTACCATCAAATGTGTCTTTAACGAGCCTAATTTATAGACCATTNAGCGAATGATTTGGCCTCCAAGATCGCCCAACATGAATCCCATCGAGCATTTATGGGACATCATCGAGAGGTCAGTTCGTGCACATAATCCTGCACCGGCAACACTTTCGCAATTATGGACGTCTATAGAGACAGCATGGCTGAATATTTCTGCCGGGGACTTCCAACGACTTTTTGAGTCCATGCCACGTCGAGTTGCTGCACTTCGACGGGCAAAAGGAGGTCCAACACGATATTAGGAGGTATCCCATTACTTTTGTCGCCTCAGTGTAAACTGGTATGCTATGAGTGTTTCAGGCATTTATTTTCGAATGGCAGCCATATAAAAATTTTTAGCTTATTATGCTATATCTACGAAGATACAAAACAAATTTCAACATGTATGCTGGCAGCATCTATTGCTACCATCAAATGTGTCTTTAACGAGCCTAATTTATAGACCATATTTTAAGATAGCTTCACATGAAAAAAATTAGGTCATATCTCGGGAAATAATAAACCAATTCCTTTGAAATTTGGCGAAGATGTTGAACTATGGTCGGGCATATTAATTGATATGTTTTAAGTGGGTCAGGCAATATTTTAAATTGTGACTATATAAACATATAAATTAGTATGATATACCTGCGAAACAAGGTAAGCAATAATAACTTTGTATACCGGCAGTATCTATTCAAGCATCAAATGTGCTAATACATAAACTATTTTCTCTCCAATTTTGGTAGGTAGTAGCACATGCGAAATTTAGCTTTTTTGTTTATCTTGGGAAACAAATATACATTTCACACCTAATTTAATCGAAAAAGTATACTTTTCTATTATATCTAAATGTATTTGAATAAAGCAGGTAGTCCCATTTTCAAAGTAACAACAACGAAAATATTTTTGCTTGGTATGCCATATGTCCATCGAACTTTATATGCCGGCAGTATCAACGACAATCATCAAATGTATTAATTCTTCTCCGTTTATAAATTTCGCCACATAAAAAAATTGAGGATTTATGCCATTTTTGGAGGACCAATTAACTAACTCCCACAAATGTTTACATGCAAATAGGCTATTGTATGACATGCAAAATTGCATGTTTTAGGTTGTGCATGTCTTTATTGATAGTGTTATGATAAATTGTATATTACTATGTAATATATATTAAAAATTTAAAAAATGCAATTAAATTTTGTATGCGAGCAGTATTCATTAGAATCATTAATTATGCGTGGAAGTATTCTTTTTCCGAGCTCTTTTTAAAATAGTGACAGGTGAGACAATGGAAAATTTTGCTATATTTCCGGAACCGTTCACCTTATTTCTACCAAATTTCACACACCAGTAGTGATAAAAAGGACATGTAAACTTACATCATTTAAGTGGGCCACACCCTATTTTTCAAAATGATGGCGATGTAATAATTTAGATAAGTTTGTCATGTCGAGTAAACAATTTAACCAAATTCACATTAACTTTGTATGCTGACAGTGTAGTATATAAAGGCATCGTATACAGAGCCTCTTTTGTAGGCAATTTTATATTTTAACACCAAATAGGAAATTAAAGTTTTAATGCCATGTATCGGGAGCCAATCAACCTATTCCCACAAAATTCTTCGTAGAAGTTGCGTTTTGGTAGGTCATGTATGCTTAGGTTATTTAAGTTGCTCAGAACCTTATTTTCAAAATGACGACCATGCAAATCTTCCTGGTTAGTAAAACCTATCTACCCAAATATTAGACTGATTACATAGGAATTTGATGGTCCAAATCCTACCTCCGTAATGCAGTTGGTTGCACGCTAGCTTGTAGTAGGGGGTTTTTTGGGTCCGAGTCCCGGGTAATAAACGCGTGTATTCGTAATTGTCTCACCATTGTTGGAAATTATTGTGGTCCCATTCTTAATGATATTGTTGTCAACGAGACGTCAAGGCCTACGTACCATCTAAACTTTTAAGAACTTCATTAACAATTATTTACATCCATGTAGAGGAACATAGTCTCATTAGTTGTATCAGTGAATTCTGGGTTTTTACGAGACTTACTAGAAATCTGTTTAGCACTACGGATTTTCGAAACTTATAAGAAAGCCATTATCTAAAAATAGTGTAACGGAAATCATATTTTAAAATATTAGTGTAAGGATTACGATCACGATGATAGCAAGCTTCGCCTAGAATAGGAATTGATGAGATGAAAATCCAGACAGCTGCTTACTGCTTGACTTGTGTGCATCAGACGAATTGGACGGACACAGCAAATTCAAACTTATATAGTCTTCTGAAATCAGATCCGCCATACCTTGGTCACTAATAAGTTGGGGTAACTATCGTGTTTTCACAATAATAGAAGCTAAGACGTTCCTCAAATCACTTGTATTTGGCCCTACCTGTGCTACACTGCTGAAGGGTTTCGCTGCAACGTTATGGCCAGAACCTATAAGAGGACTTTCCATCTTCTTGGCGGCCAAGGACGTGGAGGTGACAGGCTGCAATTTCGAAGACGGTGTTGGCAGTGAACCAACTGGCGTCACCGTTGGCTTCCAGGTACCACCTCCCCTGCAAAACACACATTTACATTGTGTCAGAATACATTTCCTACTAAGCAGAGTATAAAGCGTTTTCACGGCAGTGAAACAACGAACTGTTCTATTATCACAGATAATAAAACTATAAGGGATATGAAAGAAAACATACACATTCCCATATTCAGCAGGCTCAAGCTAGCAGAAACCAACAAAGAGTGAAGAATAATGTTTCAGGGGAAATAATAATGCGGTCATTGTAGGTACACGACTCAGAGACTTTAGAAGTAGTATTTCCAAACATTTCATACAGGACAATACAGCTGAAATTAAAGTGTATCTACAAGATTATTCTCAACTCAGGTAAAGAAAAAGGTACTGTTAGCCTTATATAATTTGTACACTTTCTTAGCCACTAACATTTTTAAGCAATTTGAATTATGTGTCCCGTGGCTCAAAGAGTGCGGTTTTTTACTTCATACTCAAAGAATGTGCGTTAAAACCCTGGAAATTTGCGCTTATTTTTCACTTTAAATGTGTAATAACATAGTTCATGTTGTAGTGAAAATAAACACCTCGTATAATTCAATGATAAAAATAACACATTATGACTGTAAAAAGGAAAAAGAATTCTTTGTCATAACTAAATTGCCTATTTGCCTCTACATATTATACAAGTAATATTGATTAGGTACTCGAAGACTTAAATAAAAGAAACATGTGTAAAAAAAAATTTGGAAGTAGACAGAGTTCTCTATAAGATTTGTTAGTGGTCGTTTCAAGGCGTTCATATGAAATAAAAAAAGCCTACAGGAATGATGTTTTGGTGACGCTCTCTTCCTAAATCTCGAGTAATTGTAACAATTATGTAATTAATTCAGTGCTCAAAATAGATATGTCGCCCCACCAATATTGGTTTAAAATCATTTAAAATGTACAACATATTTGGCAAACCATACCACAATAATAACACCGCTTTAAAAATAAGAAAATACCTTATAAAAAAACACTTAGGTTGCCTTTCNAAATGTACAACATATTTGGCAAACCATACCACAATAATAACACCGCTTTAAAAATAAGAAAATACCTTATAAAAAAAAACACATAGGTTGCCTTTAATTGTACTGTTTCCATGCAGTTGAGTTTAAAGAATATTGACTGTTTCATATGTATAATTACATATGTGAAACAAATAGTAACGAGACAACCATTAAGAAAATATTTAAAATCTCCACATAAATAACTTGATTCGTGTTTTTTTTAAACAGTAGTAACGGTATGTTCATTTGTAGGTTTCGTTTCGGCAATTTTTGGTGAAAACGAGACACCACGACAAACAGACGAGAAAGTTATCTTATTAACCATAGTTTTTCTTATTGAAGTATTTCAAAAACGGCAAAAGGAATAAAGGAATTGCTGTTGGTCAAGTGAAAATCGTATATTACTGAATGTCGACCTGTTTTGTGTATTGTCACGATCAGAGCATAATAATGGTAACCACGTGTTATCTTTTCTGGATGTTGAGTCAGACTGGAAGTGTAGAATATGTTATGCTGGTGAGTAAATCTTGCTATGACGAGATATCTGTAATAAGGATTAATCAGGTTCGTGTTAAGATCTACGGTTNATGCTGGTGAGTAAATCTTGCTATGACGAGATATCTGTAATAAGGATTAATCAGGTTCGTGTTAAGATCTACGGTTCCTCCGGAAAGTATGTAAAATCATCGTAATAAATAAAGTGAACACGGTCTATAAAGCAAAATTTGTATTATTTTAAATAGTTTCAGTCTTTAGCATGGTAATCGTTCAGAAGATAAAATTTTTGTAGCTAGTGTTATTTGCATATAATANAAAATAGTTTCAGTCTTTAGCATGGTAATCGTTCAGAAGATAAAATTTTTGTAGCTAGTGTTATTTGCATATAATAATTAAAATTTCGTATTTTTGGCATTATTGTGCTCTTCAGATGTTTAATGTACGTGGTTACATTTCTGGAACACTGCTACTAACAGTGCGTGCAGTGAAAGTGCATATTTACAACATTGTGCTTAGTTATGATTATATTGTGTTGACAGTACTGCCCATTACATTGTCACAAGCACAACAGTTCCGCATTGATACATCGCGGATTGGTGAATATACGGTTTTTCATAAAATTTGATTTTATGAAGGGTTGCGTCGTGAAGATCGTTAGTGGCATCATATTCACACAATATTTTATTAAAATGTTTTGATGGTTAAAAAATTAGGAAGACATTTGAATATGTATACAGAAATAACTTAAATCAAAATAAGATTACGATTTTATTAACTTTTCTATAATACGTCAACATAATGAAGGGAGTATGGTAGCAAAAGTCGAAATATAAAGTGCCTGTAAGTAAATTCAATAGGCGCGTCGCTAAGGAAGGGGGTGGATGAGGACCATGCTCAACAATATCTAGCTTAACTCCGAAAACTACTCAACTGATTTTGGCGAAACAAACATTATCAACAGTACACAGAATTTCTCAAACAATATACAATAAAAAAGCATAAAATGAAAAATATAATGTAATTAAAATTAAATAATGATTTTTAAAATTTTAAAATAATGGCATTAAACAACAGATTGATTGTAGTTTCATTTACTGTCAAATACACATCGTTACTAATTCTCACACATGTCGGACTTGATCACTACAAATAAAATTTCAGGTCATAGAATGTTTAAAAATATTGCTTATTTGAATATGCATATTAATGGATAAAATAATATTTTTGTTTAGGCGTGTTACTGAATTTCAAGGAAGTTAATATTTTGTTTCATTCAGTTATAGCCTAGGTTTATTTTGCAGTATATGACTTAAAACCCTGGTAGCAAACCTTTCGATGCGTTTTCTGTAAATTCACAAGACCCAATATTTGCATACATTAATAAAATTCATGAAAGATATATTATTTATCAGAAGACTTTTACTGTTTATGTGGGTAAACTTGAACTGCTGTTATAAATGTAGTTCAATCTCATGTATATTCACGCAAAATATAACTAAATTTTAACTTCGTGATGGAACTCGGATGTTTCGTAAATGCTTTGGTACTACTGGTGATATGCATATTCTTGTGGTCTTATACAGCATTTAAAAGGTATATATAACATCAAATATTCTTTAATCAAAGTTGGTTCAGCGGTTTTTATTTTAGGGCAAAATAACTGCTTGAATGAGAAACGACCGACTCATACAAGTATACATATTCCTGTTAATGGACATTAGCGACACTACAGATACATGCATGCCATATCCAGTCTGATAATGGCAGGCATATTACTTTGACAATTTCTGCCCGAACAGCCAAACAAAGCCACCCATAAGCTTGCAAGAGGCGGATGAGGTAATATCTACGTACACTGCATAAGCCCAATTTTTACAATACATCAGAAGAGCTTGAGCAACGTTAGATTCAGTGATTGAATGAAATAGGTAATATAACAAGTTGATTGTCAGCAAAGTGTTAACTACCAAACGGAAGTTTGGTCATTTTGTAATGTACCAGACTACATGTATTTGACATGTCTAGATTTGAACTTGGATCATTATCTGTTTCAGATAAAGCCAAAAATTTTGAAACTATTATTTTGCAATTATTTCTAAAGTAGCCTTACGAAGCGGAAGCCAAAAAATATTGAAAGTGTCAATGCACTCTAGCAACACTATTCCCTGATTAAGAGCGAAGAAAGTGATCTATAAATACAAAAAAAAAAATCTGCAATGGCCACTCCTCAACATCGGATGAGAGAAGACCTTATTTCGTATTCCGCACAGGTTTGCATAGTGCACACATTTTGCGTAATTTTAATCTTACAGAAATATCCTCATATATGCCCTTCCAAATGAACATATGACTGATTGCATTGATAGTTTCATAGGTCTCCAGATAAGCTGTTAAAGTTAAGGTATTAAATAAATGAAAAACCATACCATAAAGATTTTGAGGTGAAACCATTTCATGTTCGTTTGAAAATCAACGTTTAAAAAACAAGACACCCTTGGGTACGTTGTAGTGTTTAAGAGCCCTACATTTCCGAAATTGATTAACACTATCACAGATATATGGACCGGATTTTTTGTGTCTTTTAATGTACTAAACAACTAATGAGAAATCAGTCATAAACTTAGAAAATCCGGCTCAGTTTTAGAATAAATGTCCTCTAAATAGTTATCAAACATGCCAGACAGTGCACTCACGACAATGTACTGAGTTTCAGGAATATAGTGAATTTTGAATTTCAGTAACGGAATTTTAACAATCCAAATTACTATTCATCATAGTTGTTTCGGGTGTGCGAGCAGCCTCGAAAAGAAAGGTTATCAGTATTAAAGAATAAAAATCATTGTGTTCCAAAAACTTCTTGAATGTGGCGGATGCTGTCAAACACATTAGCGAATTTCGTCAGCAGGTCTTCTTCACTGTCGATTGGCGTTTTGAACACTAATGTTTATACATGTTCCTAAATAAGAAATGAAGACATTCGAAAGGCATCATTTCAAGTGAACATGCGTGTCAGGCTACGAAGGCAACTCTACCAATCCAGTATTCATGATATGCTGTATTCAGATATGTTCGCAATTCTCTGCTAAAATGTGATAGGGCACCATCATGACGGAACCACAACTTCATACACACATCAAGTGAAACATCCTTTTGCAGCTGTGGCATTGAGTGCTCAACTACCCAACAGTAAACACAGTGCTTAGTCGTGGATGTAGATTGATAACCCAACGAGATGGCAGTGCCCAGTACATGACCATAAGATTAGTGATCTTGGAAAATGTTCTGTGAACCATTACATATAATTGTACCATTATGGAGATTTGTAAATTAAGAATCAAAACTATGTTCGTTTCACACATACCTTACCAGTTTGCTTCATTTGGAGATTTACCCAAATGTGCTCTGCGGATGTCTGTTAACTTATGTCTACCTAGCTGCACCTGCCCACATCACGTGTGTTGAGTGTCACTCACCTGCCAGGTACAAACACTTAATACAATTTTTATGTATGCTTAAATCCTTAAAAATCGTAGCACACTGCCACCAGTGCAAGGTCATGATTTCTGTGGTGAACGTACTGTTTCAAGCCAACGTTGTTGAGATGATACTGACTTGGGTCAACAAGATGTACATATAAATGTCGACCATAATCCATGCATATAGAAAATTCGCCTGGGCCAGATTGGTCAAGTTGAAGAATATGGTTGATGTCACGAAGGCGATGGTGGTCATTTTTCACAAAGAATACCTCTCGACTAATCCACAAACTGACCATGGCAAGGTATACACTGAAAATGCATAGAACTGATTAAGAAACATGACATATCCCATCACTTCACATACAGCAATCTCAAAGAAGCTAACTCTCTAGCGGTTCAACAGAAATTGGAAGGGCAATGTGTGAAGGCATTTCGCTGCGAATGGAAAATACAAGTGGATGGTTCTACTGCTGAAGCTAGTTTTGAAGATAAATTCCAACATTCACTATAACATGCATGTGAATTCCGAAGATCTCAAAACCCCTTCCTGCTTCGAATCGGTACTCCAATCCGAAAAGGAGGAATCCTCGCATGCATAAGGCCAGAGTCGCAGACCTCGTGTGCATCTCTAANCGGTACTCCAATCCGAAAAGGAGGAATCCTCGCATGCATAAGGCCAGAGTCGCAGACCTCGTGTGCATCTCTAAACAGTTAAAGTATCTTCGAGAAGGAGTTCACTGTGAATTGCAGTCGCGATCGTTTCATGTGTAACATAAACAAGACTACAATCCGAATACAAGACTACAGTCCGAGAATCTAATATCTCGAATATCTGAACAATGCACCCATCTGTTGTAGTTTCTAGGCTGAGGATATCCAGCCTACCAAGTTTCCAGATGTGTATTTGGCCGAGAAAGTGCTGAAATGGCATAATGGGCAGACATACATCAAATTGATTAGAAGGGAAGGAGGGTTGCTAAGCTTGCTAAAATTACTGGGTAGCTGATGCGGACATCGAGAGGTGAACTCAACTGGAAAGATGACTGGAAAGAGGATGTATGACATACATTTATTCAATTATGCATTTTATTACATTACAGTAGATACACTAGAGAGCCAAAATAACTGGTATGGTATGGAACCAATCAGAGTAACACGATGCGGTCAGCACCGCCTATATAAGACAAGTGTCTGGCAAAGTTGCTATATCGATTTCTGCTGCTACAATGGCAGGTTATCAAGATTTAAGTGAGTTTGAACGTTGTGTTATAGTCGACGCACGAGATATGGGACATAGCATCTCCGAGGTAGCGATACAATTTATATTTTCGCGTACGACCATTTCCAGAGTGTACTGTGAATATCGGGAATCCGGTAAAACATCAAATCTTTGACATCGCTGTGGTCGGAAAAAGATCGTGAACGAACGGGACAAACGACGACTAACGAGAATCATTGAACGTGACAGAAGTGCAACCCTTTCTCAAAATGGCGCAGATTTCAATGATGAGGCATCAACAAGTCCCAGCGTGCGAACTGTTCAACTGACCATCATTGATATGAGCTTTTGGAGCCGAAGGCCCACACATATACTGTTGTTGACTGCACGACACAAAGCTTTACACCTCGCCTGGGCCTGCCAACACCGCCATTGGACTGTTGATGACTGGAAACATGTTGCCTGGTCTGACGAGTCTCGTTTCCAATTGTATCGGGCGGATGGACGTGTACGGGTAAGGAGACATCCTCATAAATCCATGGACCCTACATGTCAACAGGGGACTGTTCAAGCTGGTGGAGGCTCTGTCATGGTATAACGCATGTGCAGTTGGCGTGAAATGGGACCCTTGATACGTCTAGATACGACTCTGACAGATACGTAAGCATCCTGTCCGATCACCTGCACCCATTCATGCCCATTGTGCATTCCAACGGGCGTGGACAATTTCAGCAGGACAATGCGACACTCCACACATCGAGAGTTGCTACAGAGTGGCTCCAGGAACACTCTTCTGACACTAGACACTTCCACTGGCCACCTAAATCACCAGACGTTAACATTACTGAGCATATCTGGGATGCCTTGTAAAGTGCTGTTCAGAAGAGATCTCCACCGCCTCGCACTCCTATGGATTTGTGGAATGCCCTGGAGGATTCATGGTGTGAATTGCCTCCTGCATACCTTCAGACATTAGTCGAGTCCATGCCACTTCGTCTTGCGGCACTTCTGTGTGCTCGCGGGGGCCCTGCACGATATTAGGCAAGTGTACCAGTTTTTCTGGCTCTTCAGTGTAAATGTTACCAAATAAAACTATTAAAATTCATGGGTTTTACTTTTTAAATACCACTGGGATATTACATACTTCATTCGAAATTGTTTTCGTATATATTTTGTAACGCAAGTTAAACTAAAAATTTTAATTAATATAAAACAACAAGCAAAATAATGTCATAAAGAAAGAAGAGGATAATTAAATACTCCAAATTTGGGCCTCACAGCCATTTCAGACAAACCGAAATCGAATCACTCTAGTAAACAGGTTTGGAAATAGACGACATGGGTGCTTTCTGATAGTAGATGTTAAGATACGATTAACCAGAGCACTCTGGTGGACAATACTGAAAGCAACAGTTTTCAGAACAGTCTAGTGTACAAATTCCGAGACAATTTGTGGTGGTATGGATACAGGTGAGGGGGCGGAGTGAGGGCAACTAATTGTTGGTGGTGGAGGTGAACCGACAAAGCAGTCGAGCTATGGCGAGTTATTAAAAGAGTGGGATTGACATATTAGCCGACTGAATAGTATATTAAATATAGTGGGGTGGTGGAGGCTTGCCGACTAAATTGAAAATGAATTATTGGCTCAGGTCAGTCATCTGCTGGTCGCAATACCGAGAAAGGCTGGGTTTCTGTTGTGCCATCTTCACGAGACTTAAACCCTGGAGTAACTGGACGACAAATATTACATACCAGTATGTTAATAACTATTTTTCAAATTTGTTTGTAAATATAATCTTTAAATGTCAATTTTTGGATTTTTTAGCTTTGGTACATGTTTACAAAAGCAAACAACCACTTAAAATTTTTTTGAAAATTTAAAAACACTGTTTTAAGAATTTTTAGAATTGTTTTAGAATTAATTTCAAATTCAAAAAAATTTTGGATCCAAGATTTTTGGGGCGAAGGTCACCCACATCCAACATGGTGAACGTATCAATGTAAACAAACATGGCCACTGCCCACTGTCCTGCCTGATCGTTAATGTGTGGCTCATACATCGAGGAGCCATGAACCCACCTGGCTACTTTGTGGACTATTTGGCTCAAGGTGGAGGAGCCTAGAATCCACCTTGCTGCACTGAGGGCATTTTAACTCACACATCGAAGAGCTACGAAACCACTTTTGTGATTTGAGGACTCCTTTAGAAAATAACTTAAGTAAAAATTATTCGATCAGACAATTCTCATATTTTTATGGAAATTAATTTTTAAGGAAAAGACGATTTCGGGGTTAAGTGGTTTTGGGGTAAAATGGGAAATATTGCCGGTAATGTCGTCACCACATAGCCATAGAAAGCTACCACCAGCTTGGACATCATTCAAAATGGCGAACGAATCCTGGATCCGATTCCTAATGCCAGTCACAGACGCCCATTTGTACNCCCCAGCTTGGACATCATTCAAAATGGCGAACGAATCCTGGATCCGATTCCTAATGCCAGTCCCAGACGCCCATTTGTACACCACTATGGTAGAAATGGGTTTAAATGGCTAAACTGTTGTGGTATTTTCTGTAAATANCCAGACGCCCATTTGTACACCACTATGGTAGAAATGGGTTTAAATGGCTAAACTGTTGTGGTATTTTCTGTAAATACCCTATTTCTTTGAATAACCTACACTCCTTACCACTTAAAAAATTATATCGGTTTACTAATTAATCTTTAACGATATCGTACAAAAACTTTCTTAAGTGTCCACTGACCAGCTATCTCCATGAAATTTTTTAGAAAATATTATTGTTTGCAAGTTCCAAAATGACTTAGTTCAGACCATTACACTATGTGTGTATTTAGTCTACATTCCGAAGGAAAGAAAGGCATAAGATATCACTTTCCTGTCTGTGNGACCATTACACTATGTGTGTATTTAGTCTACATTCCGAAGGAAAGAAAGGCATAAGATATCACTTTCCTGTCTGTGTGTGTGTGCTGTGTGAGACTGTGTGTACGGGAATGCCCCCTCCCCTCCGCCTTTTCCCGAGGTCCTTTTTAATTTCTGAAGGTGTAAACCTAAACACATATAGAACTAAGTATGGACACCTGGCTTTTATAATTTTCGAACACTCCAGGCCCTTACTTTAAAAATGGTGGCCATTTTAAAATTTAAGATGATGTGTCATCTCAGAAACTATTCAACTTATTTTAAACCAATTTGTGTATACTGAGAGCGCAATTTGTAAGCATTAAATTCAGAGGTGAATATTAATGGCGGCCCACCCATTTTGGAAAATAACACCACATGAAAAATTAAAGCTTTACGTTATATCTCAAAAACGACTCATCCAATTTTCGCCAATTTTTTTATGTAGGTAATAATATGATAAACCACGCAAATGAAGCAATCGAACTTAATTAGGCACTTATTTTAAAAATTGCGGCCATATAAATATTTTAGGTTTATTTGATATGAATGCCATGCCATTTCACCAATTTCAAAGAAGTTGTGTACGCTGACAATATCTATTACCAGCATAATATAACCTAAACAACAACCAGCCTTGTGTGCCATTTTGTAAGATAGTGCTACATGAAAAAAATTAAACTTTTATGTCTATCTCAAAAACAAAAACTAATTTTCTTCAAATTTGGAAAGAAAGGAAAAACTATGACAGGCCAAGTAAAATAAGTAAATGAAATTTAATTGTTTCTTATTTTCAAAAAGGCGGCAATACTAATATTTTAGGATTATTTAGTAAAAATACCATATCATTTGGCAAATTTAAACCAAATTTTGTACGCAATGGCATATATTTTAAGCATCATATAAGCTAAACAATAATCACAATTATCTATCATTTTTAAAGATAGTACCACATACAAAAAAATTCTNGACCATTACACTATGTGTGTATTTAGTCTACATTCCGAAGGAAAGAAAGGCATAAGATATCACTTTCCTGTCTGTGAGTGTGTGTGTGCTGTGTGAGACTGTGTGTACGGGAATGCCCCCTCCCCTCCGCCTTTTCCCGAGGTCCTTTTTAATTTCTGAAGGTGTAAACCTAAACACATATAGTACTAAGTATGGACACCTGGCTTTTATAATTTTCGAACACTCCAGGCCCTTACTTTAAAAATGGTGGCCATTTTAAAATTTAAGATGATGTGTCATCTCAGAAACTATTCAACTTATTTTACACCAATTTGTGTATGCTGAGAGCGCAATTTGTAAGCATTAAATTCAGAGGTGAATATTAATGGCGGCCCACCCATTTTGGAAAATAACACCACATGAAAAATTAAAGCTTTACGTTATATCTCAAAAACGACTCATCCAATTTTCGCCAATTTTTTTATGTAGGTAATAATATGATAAACCACGCAAATGAAGCAATCGAACTTAATTAGGCACTTATTTTAAAAATTGCGGCCATATAAATATTTTAGGTTTATTTGATATGAATGCCATGCCATTTCACCAATTTCAAAGAAGTTGTGTACGCTGACAATATCTATTACCAGCATAATATAACCTAAACAACAACCAGCCTTGTGTGCCATTTTGTAAGATAGTGCTACATGAAAAAAATTAAACTTTTATGTCTATCTCAAAAACAAAAACAAATTTTCTTCAAATTAGGAAAGAAAGGAAAAACTATGACAGGCCAAGTAAAATAAGTAAATGAAATTTAATTGTTTCTTATTTTCAAAAAGGCGGCAATACTAATATTTTAGGATTATTTAGTAAAAATACCATATCATTTGGCCAATTTAAACCAAATTTTGTACGCAATGGCATATATTACAAGCATCATATAAGCTAAACAATAATCACAATTATCTATCATTTTTAAAGATAGTACCACATACAAAAAAATTCTNTAAGCATCATATAAGCTAAACAATAATCACAATTATCTATCATTTTTAAAGATAGTACCACATACAAAAAAATTCTTTTACAATATATCTCGGAAACTACTCAACCAATTTTCGCAAAATTTGGAACGTACGAAATACTATGATAGGACAGGTAAATATAAGTAGTTAAACTTCATAAGGTACTTATTTTCAAAATAGTGGTTATACAAATATTTTAGGTTTATTTGGTACAACTACCATGCCATTTGCCCAATTTCAACTACATTGTGTACGCTGACAGCATCAAATAAGGCGAAAAACAGCCAGTTTTGCCTGTCATTTTGTAATATGGCAATACATGAATTTATAAAGTTTTTGTGTAATTTCTTGGGAAACAATTGACATTTGATATGTGTAAACATGTTTCAAGTATGTCAGGCACTTATTTTCAAAATTGCGGCTCTCTAGCTATTTTATTATAGTATGCTTTATCTTTGAAACAATTTCATAAATTCCACCTTNATGTGTAAACATGTTTCAAGTATGTCAGGCACTTATTTTCAAAATTGCGGCTCTCTAGCTATTTTATTATAGTATGCTTTATCTTTGAAACAATTTCATAAATTCCACCTTAACTTTGTATGCTGGGAGTATATATAACAAACATCAAATGTGTCTTCACAGAGCCTCTTTTGCCCTCCTTTTTGTAAGTCTGCCACATGAATAAATAAAGATTTGGTCATATGTTGGGAGAGGTGGTTAATGTTAACTTATATTTTTAAGGTGTGTCAGATACTTGTTTTTAAAATGGCCGCCATATAGCTATTTAATTTTTTTATGTTATATCGTCGAAACCATGTAATTAATTCCAATGAATTTTGTATAATGGCTGTATATATTACAAAAATCAAATGTGTACACAAAATCTTTTTTGACCGCGTTTTGTAAATAGTAACACTTCACCAATTAATATTATGTGATCTCCGAAAAAACAACCGATTTCCACCAAATTTGGCAAACAATTAGCACTGTAGCAGTAAATATGAACTGATTAATTATGATAGGGGCAGACACACATATTTTCAAAATGGTGGCCATATTAACATTTTAGCTCCGAATTTTTTTTAGAATTCAATAGAATTGTATTTTAAAATTTATGAAAATAATGCTTTTAAGGGAAAAAAATTGTATTTTACGGCGAAAATTTTATGTAATGTCAATATCCTGCTTCCCACACTTCGTTAATTTTAAACTAATTCAGGGGGATACGCATGTACTAAATTATCATAATATGAAATATAATTTGGATAACTAACAAAACTTTTAAGTTGTATATATTATGGAATTTCAGGTTACCAATGGTATATTTTGTAAAAATATGAAATAATAGAAATAAATCTAATATAATATTTAAATAATTCAGTGTTTATTCTTTCCAGTACATTGGATTTTATAAAGAAAAAGACAATGTTTTTTATATCATAAATTTTTTTATCTTGTAAATTAAATAGTATTTCTTCATATATTGATCACCAACGAAAATATTGTATCTTTGTATATTATTTGTTGGTCTAAAACATGGGTGTCCAACATAATTTTGCGGCGGGCCAGGTCAAGCATGTTTGTAACCATAGCGGGCCAAAAGAAATACCCAATAGCAAAGTGAGCTTTAAAATATTAATAAATGTAAGTAAAACGGAATTTTTAATATTATGCAATATGGAAAATTTATTAAAAAGAAAACCTTAGTTTTACAATGCTTACACTTAAATAAATCAAAACCAATCTAATGAGATACCTGACATTTTTTTT
>NQII01000186.1:821518-840389 GCA_002778355.1 Clitarchus hookeri | reverse complement strand
GTGCACGCGCGGATTTGATACCTACGAAGCGCAGTTCGTGTTATTGTTTATAAATCGTAGGTAAACATTATTTACTTGCCTACAAATATGTGAATATTATTCGTAGTCGATAAAATAAACATATTATCTTAGAGACTTTTTAAAGATTGTTTGCGCAATATTTGTCTATTATATGTCATCATCTATCTATGCTATGACTTTAAAAATTTTAACTAGCTCGCGGGCCGGATGTAGGGCCTACGCGGGCCGGATGGTGGCCCGGGGGCCGTATGTTGGACGGGCCTGGACTCTAAAAATTAAGACCCAACAATTTTGAAGACAATTAATAAATCGATTATAAAGAACTTTAACAATACAATCCTTTAAATTCACAATGAAATTTCATAAATTATCAATATAAAAATTAAATTATTAANCAATCCTTTAAATTCACAATGAAATTTCATAAATTATCAATATAAAAATTAAATTATTAACCCTTACATTTCGCTAGGGTTACAAATTTAAGTAAAATATAAAACATATATTGATAGTGACAATATTTTTTACATAAAATTTTTTATAAAAATAATTTCAGATTTATTAAATTTGCACTTTTAAAGATAATTTTAGCGTACAGATTGTTGTGATGGTTGGAATTCTAAATTTAATGACGAATATGGTTCAAATTATTCATTGTTTCTAGATGTTTAAAATTTTTATTGGGCAGTCAATTCGCTACTCTTCGTAAAAAAAAAAAAATTTGCTTACACCAAATTGTAATGTGTGTTTATTATCAATTTAATATGATTTATCATCGTATGGTGATAATGATTTCTTTAATTAGACTGCATATAATTGAAAATATTTTGAAACAATTTCTTTAAACAGACTTTATTGTTGCACTATTCGTTAAAGAATTTTCATACATTTTAATGACTTTTTTAAATATTATATTTATTAATTCATTTACAATATTTAATTTCTTTAATGTAATATTTGAACGCGTACATGTTTTATCTCAATGTTACAAAGTGTCTTAGTGGTATTTCTAAATATTCATCTTTAAATAAAACTGGAACTTATTTATTGGCTTCTGACATGCAGTCGATTTTGCAATCTGAACAATCAAAGTGTTCTAACTTATTTTTCATATATCCATGAGCCTATTTAGTATCGATTTCAACAATTAAAGAGTCTGTATATGTTACTAAAAATTGTATTTGTTCGTTATACATTGTTGTAAAATGTATATAAATAAATAATTATGATAGGTCAAAAACAAAAATCCCCCAAATATACTATATATCTATTCAATTATATTTCCATTCTTTTTATATAGCAAAACATCTCCAATAATTATAGTTCTAGTTTCATATTATCTATGTTCGTTAAACTTTTTGATAGGATCCATTAAAAATTATATCAATGTATTACATTTTTTTCTATACAAAGCATTATCCATTAACTTATAAAAATATTTTTTCAAATAATTTTCTCCTTGTTGAATATATNTTCATTGTTTCTAGATGTTTAAAAATTTTATTGGGCAGTCAATTCGCTACTCTTCGTAAAAAAAAAAAAATTTGCTAACACCAAATTGTAATGTGTGTTTATTATCAATTTAATATGATTTATCATCGTATGGTGATAATGATTTCTTTAATTAGACTGCATATAATTGAAAATATTTTGAAACAATTTCTTTAAACAGACTTTGTTGTTGTATCACTATTCGTTAAAGAATTTTCATACATTTTAATGACTTTTTTAAATATTATATTTATTAATTCATTTACAATATTTAATTTCTTTAATGTAATATTTGAACGCGTACATGTTTTATCTCAATGTTACAAAGTGTCTTAGTGGTATTTCTAAATATTCATCTTTAAATAAAACTGGAACTTATTTATTGGCTTCTGACATGCAGTCGATTTTGCAATGTGAACAATCAAAGTGTTCTAACTTATTTTTCATATATCCATGAACCTATTTAGTATCGATTTCAACAATTAAAGAGTCAGTATATCTTACTAAAAATTGTATTTGTTCGTTATACATTGTTGTAAAATGTATATAAATAAATAATTATGATAGGTCAAAAACAAAAATCCCCCAAAAATACTATATATCTATTCAATTATATTTCCATTCTTTTTATATAGCAAAACATCTCCAATAATTATAGTTCTAGTTTCATATTATCTATGTTCGTTAAACTTTTTGATAGGATCCATTAAAAATTATATCAATGTATTACATTTTTTCTATACAAAGCATTATCCATTAACTTATAAAAATATTTTTTCAAATAATTTTCTCCTTGTTGAATATATGGCTTCAAACAAGCATTTTGTTCAAATAAAATATATTTAATTTTTTTTTTTTTTTTTTTTAGAAAAATTCACGAATAATACATTTTTCAACTTTCAATAATCAATCACATAATCGTTTTCAGATTTCAGTATTTTCGTTGGTTTGATATCCCCTGGATTATTTGACATTTATATTTTTTATTTATTAATTCTTTTGCGAATTCGATCAATTTTTCGTATTAACTGAATAGTTTTCTGGTTACTTTATCGTGCAATTCGACCAGATTTTCTAAATCCACAATATATGTATTTATTATTTATCATTAAAAGAAAAATTTAAAAATATTTCTTTACTAAATTCAGAAAGTTAATTTTTTGTTGTTTTGATGACACTTTTGAATTATTTAATTATTATAATCGATAAAATTATACAATGGTTAATGGTTGACTCATTTCTCAACCAAATTATTACAATCAAAGGACATAATATAATTTAAATTTTTTTTACTTTTANTAAAATTATACAATTGTTAATGGTTGACTCATTTCTCAACCAAATTATTACAATCAAAGGACATAATATAATTTAAAAAATTTTTAGTTTNATATAATTTAAATTTTTTTTACTTTTATATGTTTCCTTTTTAAATTGGATTTTCTTTTGATAACTGTAATGTTTTGCAAAAGTTTTTACCATAAAAATTACAATTATTTGCAATCGTATGTTTATGTGGAATCATCCAAATTCCACCACGAATTCCTTTTAGGTAAGTTTCATATATTTTTATTTATTATCAATATAAATTTTTGTCGTGTTTCTGTTCAAGAACCAGCATAAGCCAAATTCGGTGCAGCTATATATTTAAAAACAGTACCTAATTGATATATTTTGTAACAATTGTCATAAAAACTATTAAACATATTTTAAGATAATTATATCTAATTTTAAATTGAAATCGCAATAATAATAAAAAATTTACAGCGTAAATAATTGTATAATTTTTGTGGAAATTTGAAATATTGATAATTTATGTCTGTATAATTTAATTATGAATACCAATCTTTTTTATTTATTTGTAATTTTTCATTCAATTTTGAATAATCATCAACCTATTGATATGGATATATTCCATTTTGTATAACTCAATGTAATTTTAATCTTTCTTAAATCCTCTAATTATATTGTTGTACTCTTTATAATCAATTAGTTAAATAACTACATGTTATGCGATCAGCTATTAATTTTAGTATTTCATTTTAATTAATCGGTAAAACTTAAACATTTTCTATACCTTGTATTGAATATCATTTTGAACAATAACAATCACTCACATCTGCAACATTTTTAACTTCTTTATCAAGACTTGTACCTCAAAATATAAATATTTAAATTAATTTAAATTAAATTAAATGTTGTAATTCGCCTTTATTTTTTACAATATTGTTTGTTCTTGTATAAAGTTCAATTATTTTATTTTACTATGATATCTTACATATCTTGAAAATTCGCAAATATTTGTATACTGATCAAAAATAACTTCCTTGGAAGGTAATGTAATTTAATTTTGTATTTAGTATGAAATTTATGTCTTAGTAATTATCAATCAAATCCAGTATCCATTATAAAAATACTTGGACCTTTATCTTAGATTGTGAATAAATACCGGTATGAATCGTGGTAATTTTTTAAAGCTCGAATTGCAATTATTGTAAGCATANATCTTAGATTGTGAATAAATACCGGTATGAATCGTGGTAATTTTTTAAAGCTCGAATTGCAATTATTGTAAGCATACTTTTCAGTTTCATGGTCATGATATCGAATATTTTGATTTTATCTTTGAATTCAATATCACAAATTGTCAAGTTTTTGCGTCTCCATAATTTTTAGCCTACTTTCCGAAGGAACGAAAGGCTTATATAAGATCACTTTCATGTCAGTTGTATGTGTGTGTGTGAGTATGTACGACCGTGTGTGTATGTAAGTGCCTGCGTGTGTCTGAATCGTGGGAGTGTCCCCCTCTTACAATATTTTGAACACGTCAACGGAATTTCACCAAACTCGGTACACATAAAGCACTTAGTAAGGACACCTAACTTTTAAATGTTTCGACCATGCATGGCACTTAGTTTCAATATGGCGGTGATTTTAATATTTAGGGTGATATGTCATATCTACGAAAAAATTCAACTGATTTTAACCAAATTTTGTATGCTAGCAGAGCATCGTGTAAGCACTAAGTTTTGAGATGGATATTGTTGTTGGTAAGATATTTTTAAAGATAGCACCAATTACATAAATAAAGATTTTACATTACATCCCGAAAACTATTAAAACCAAATCTCACCCAATTTGGCATGCAAGTAATAATATGGTAGCCCACATAAAAAATATATATTTATCTTGATTAGATACTTATTTTCCAAATGGCGAACACACAAATATTTTATGTATATTTGGTATAACTATCATTCCATTTAATAAATTTCAACAAAATTTTATACGCTGAAAGTACCTATTACAAGCATGATATATGCCAACACAAAGCCACTTTGTCAGACATTTTTTAAGATGGTGCCAAATTAATAAATAATATTTAATGTCATATTTTGGTAAACAATTAACCGATTTAACTAAATTTAGCAAAGAATTAGTTCTACGACATTTGATGATAAATATTATTTTTTATGTATGTCAGACACTTATTTCCAAAATGGCGGCTATATAGTTATGCTGGCTTAGAATAGTATACCATCGATACCATGTATTAAATTTCATCTTAACTTAGCATGTTGGCAGTATAAATAACAACTATCAACTGTATCTACACAAATCATATTTTGTCCTCCATTTTGTAAGATAGCATAAAAAATTGAAGTTTTTATGTAATACCTCGAGAAACAATTGACATTTTCCTATCAAATTTGGTAAACGAGTTATAAGGCAGCAAATGATGTAAAATAGTACAGTTTAAGTATGGCAGACACTTATTTTCAAAATGATGGAAATACATACATTTTAGCATAGAAAACTACCCTACCAATTTACCAATTTCGACCAAATCTGGTTCACTGAAAGTACCTATTACAAGCATAATATATACCAATACATAGACACTTTTGTCAGCCATTCTGTAAGATAATTTCCCTTATGAATAAATAAAATTTTATGGTTAAATATCGGTAAACAATTAAACTATTCCAACATAGTTTGGCAAACAAGTAGAACTATGGCAGATGATAAATGGTAGGTTTTAAGTATGTCAGAAACTTGTTTGCAAAATGGTAGCTATAGAGTTATATTAGCTTTGAACAGTATATCGTCGAAACCATGTAATCAATTGCAATGTATGTTTTTATATTGGCAGTATATACTATATCTACCAAATTAGTCAATATGGATTTCTGTACTCCATTTTGTAAGTAATGCCACATGAAAAGAAAGTTTTTATGTAATATCTCGGGAAATAAATGATAAATTTTGCAAAAAAAATTAGTACTGCAGCAGGTAGTGTAAACTTGTATGTTTTAAATAGGTCAGGAACTTATTAACAAAATGGTGGATATATATAGATTTTATTTTGGTATGTTTTATTTATGAAACAAAGTTAAAATTAACTTTGTATGCGGGCAGTATCTGTTACAACCATCAATTATTTTCTATACAAACCATCATTTCTCTGCAATTTGTAAGATAGCCCCACTTTAAAAAAGGGGGTGCATGTACTTGTGTACGTGCGTTAGAAGTTATACTTATTTGACTTGCCTAAAATAAAAGTTTCGCGCATAACCCCAAATATTTGAAAACACTTTCAAAATTTTATTATACAATTTATGTCTCAAACAAATTATTCATAGCCCAATGTAAGTAAAATTAANAAAAACACTTTCAAAATTTTATTATACAATTTATGTCTCAAACAAATTATTCATAGCCCAATGTAAGTAAAATTAATTAACACGATGTATATATACTGAGGCGACAAAAATCATGGGATACCTCCTAATATCGTGTCGGACCTCCTTTTTCCCGGCAAAGTGCAGCAACTTGACGTGGCATGGACTCAACAAGTCGTTAGAAGTCCCCGGCAGAAATATTGAGCCATTCTGCCTCTATAGACGTCCATAATTGCGAAAGTGTTGCCGGTGCAGAAATTTGTGCACGAACTGACTTCTCGATTATATCCCAAAAATATTCGATGGGATACATGTCGGGCGATCTAAGTGGCCAAATCATTCGCTGGAATTGTCCAGAATGTTCTTCAAACCAATCGCAAACAGTTGTGGGCCAGTGACATGGCGCATTGTCATCCATAAAAAAAGGTAGCAACAAACCCATGTACTTCAGGTACTTACCGACGTTGTGGTCTCCAAGTAGCTGAACATAACCCTTTAAAGTCAATTATCGGTTCAGTTGGACCAGAGAACCCAGTCCATTCCATATCAAATCAGCCCACACCATTATGGAGCCACCACCAGCTTGGTGTCAAGGAACAACTGTTGAACCCAGGTACCTAAGCTGGGGTCTGCGCCACACTCGAACCCTACCATCAGTTTTACCAACTGAAATCGGGACTCATCTGACCAAGCCACGGTTTTCCAGTCGTCTGGGGTCCAACCGATATGGTTACGAGCCCAGGAGAGGCGCTGCAGGCGATGTCGTGCTGTTAGTAAAGGCACTCGAGTCGGTCTTCTGCTGGCATAGCTTAGTACAGCAAAAGTTCGCCACACCGACCTAACGGACACGTCCGTCGTACGAACTACATTGATTCCTGCGGTTATTTCACGCAGTTTTGCTTGTCTGTTAACACTGACCTTTCTGCGCACACGTCGTTGGTCTCGGTCTTTAAGTGCAGGCGATCGGCCACTGCGTTGTCCATGGTGGGAGGTTATGCCTGAAATTAGGTATTCTTGGCACACTCTTGACAGTGTGGATCTCGGAATGTTGAATTCCCTAACCATTTCCGAAATGGAATGTCCCATGCGTCTAGCTCCAACTACCATTCCGCGTTTAAAGTCTGTTAATTCCCGTCGTGCGGCCATAATCACGTCGGAAACCTTTTCACATGAATCACTTAACTACAAATGAAAGCCCAACCAATGCACTGCCCATTTATAAATAAAAATGCGCTATGATGAAAGTATACATAGTAACATATAACGTATCCCATGACTTTTGTGACCTCTGCGTATTCACAATGAATAACGAATATAAATGAAATGTTTTTTTAATTTACTTATTACATGGACTTATTTTCTGTCGGTTTTAAATATAACCACGTGGTATGTTGTGTACCTTGCGTTTGTATACAGCTAGACGATACGCGCATAATCTCAAACACTTGAAAATACTTTCAAAATGTATTATACAGTTATTGTCACTAACAAATGTTTCACGGCACAGACGATACGCGCATAAACTCACATACTTCTGTACCTTGCGTTTGTATATAGCTAAACGATACATGCATGCGCGTTGGGTCATACCCCTACCACGTTCACTATCGAATTTCGTTACACTGTGCACGTGCAACTTCCATAGCACACTAATTTTACCCTCGACGCACCAAAATAAGTATAACTTCAAAAATTAATTTTTAATGTCATATCTTAGGAAACAATCAATTCTTACCTAATTTTGTGAATAAGAACTGTGATACGCCGTGTTAATTTATGTATTCTTTAAGTGTGACAGGCATTTATCTTCATAATGGTGGCTATAAAATCATTTTAGCATAGTGTGCTATATCTAGGAAACTATGTAATTGATATGTTTTTAACACNGGCTATAAAATCATTTTAGCATAGTGTGCTATATCTAGGAAACTATGTAATTGATATGTTTTTAACACTGTATAAAATCATATAATGTGCTAATACATTCCTTTTTGTCCCACATTTATGTTGATGGTCACAGGAAAAATGTGAATTTTTTTTGGTCATACCTCGAGGACCAATCAACCGATTCCCACCAAGCATTACACACAAGAATTGCTACATTACAGTATGTAAACTGGCATAATTTTTTAGGTATGGCAGTCCTATTTTTTATGGATTTAATATAAATAATTTAGTTTAGTATGCATCTTATATATATGAAACAATTAGAAAATTTATCAAAATTTTTACTTTAATAGTATTCTTCAGAAGCATCAGTTATGAACACAGTGATCCAGTTTTTTTTCAATAAATTTGCAAAATAGTGCCAGTGAAAAAAATTGAACATTTTGCCCTTTTTATGGAACAGTTCAACTAATTAACACCAAATTATGCACACCATAAATGCTACAGAAGTCNAGCTAAACGATACATGCATGCGCGTTGGGTCATACCCCTACCACGTTCACTATCGAATTTCGTTACACTGTGCACGCGCAACTTCCATAGCACACTAATTTTACCCTCGACGCACCAAAATAAGTATAACTTCAAAAATTAATTTTTAATGTCATATCTTAGGAAACAATCAATTCTTACCTAATTTGGTGAATAAGAACTGTGATACGCCGTGTTAATTTATGTATTCTTTAAGTGTGACAGGCATTTATCTTCATAATGGTGACTATAAAATCATTTTAGCATAGTGTGCTATATCTAGGAAACTATGTAATTGATATGTTTTTAACACTGTATAAAATCNGACTATAAAATCATTTTAGCATAGTGTGCTATATCTAGGAAACTATGTAATTGATATGTTTTTAACACTGTATAAAATCATATAATGTGCTAATACATTCCTTTTTGTCCCGCATTTATGATGATGGTCACAGGAAAAATGTGAATTTTTTTGGTCATACCTCGAAGACCAATCAACCGATTCCCACCAAGCATTACACACAAGAATTGCTACATTACAGTATGTAAACTGGCATAATTTTTTAGGTATGGCAGTCCTATTTTTTATGGTTTTAATATAAATAATTTAGTTTAGTATGCATCTTGTATATATGAAACAATTAGAAAATTTATCAAAATTTTTACTTTAATAGTATTTTTCAGAAGCATCAGTTATGAACACAGTGATCCAGTTTTTTTCAATAAATTTGCAAAATAGTGCCAGTGGAAAAAATTTAACATTTTGCCCTTTTTATGGAACAGTTCAACTAATTAACACCAAATTATGCACACCATAAATGCTACAGAAGTCCNAACATTTTGCCCTTTTTATGGAACAGTTCAACTAATTAACACCAAATTATGCACACCATAAATGCTACAGAAGTCCGTGTAAATTTACGTGATTTAATTGGATCAGACAACGATGAACAAAATAGCAACTTCATAAATAATTTATTTACGTTTGCTATATATAGTAAAATGTTTAACCAAAATCAACCAAACTTTGTATGTTGGCAGTATTGAATAGAAGTTTCGTATACAGAGCCTCTTTTTTGTCATAATTTTGTACGATAACACCAAATAAGAAAACAGTTTTTTCTGCCATATCTCAGAGACCAATCCACCGATTTACACCAAATTCTTCACACAAGTAGCGCTATGAAAAGCCCTGTAAACTTGCATGTTTTAAGTGGATCAGTCACTTTTTTTCTAAGGACAGCAATCTAAAATATTTTAGATAAGTAAACCCTATCTTTCGGAACACTTGACTGATTAAATCCAAAGTTTACTATCCGAATCCGACCACCGTAATCCAGTTAATTGCGCGCTAGCTTCTGTGTTCGAGTTCCGGGCAAGGCATGAGTGTATTTGTAATTGTATCACTATTTTTTCATATGCACCTAATTTCATCTCTAATGATATTGCTTTCAACGGGAGGCCAACTTCCACCTACCATCTCAGTTTTTAAGAATTTATTTAAAAATTAATTTCATTTTTATTGAGGGAAGGAGGCTGATTAGTTATATCAGTAAAATCTTGTTTATTTCTTCATAATTCCCTGCCATCGTTGCATTATTCCGTCTAATCTCGTTATATATTTTCCCATATTTAATAAATGCTTCATTAAATTGTTTCCTTAATATATCAACATTTTCATTTCTAATTATTTTATTTCTATGAATGGATTGAAAATTAAATATGTTTGGTATGTGTTNAATATATCAACATTTTCATTTCTAATTATTTTATTTCTATGAATGGATTGAAAATTAAATATGTTTGGTATGTGTTCTTGTAAAATATTTGTAGTATCTTTCATTTTTTCTTTTGTAAGATAAATTTAAAATCTAACGTTTTATCGAAAGGATGAAATTATTCTGCACCATTTGAAATATCATCTGCCATTTTTGTCTAGCATTTCTGGTTTATTTTTTATGGACATGAGATTCAATATCTCTATTTTATTTGTACTCGGAAACACATTTAGTATGTTATTCCATACAGTTTAATAATAATCGTTTATTTGATGTGTTTGTAATTTTTATAAACCATTTATATTTTTATAGCTTCAACATGATCTTTGTATAGTAATGTTAACATAATTTCGTTCTTTTTTATTTATTACGAATATGTAATATTTCGATTGTAGTTTCCTCAAATGTTTATACATTAATTGGTATTTTAAGAAAAGAAATCTTCATATTAGTTTATATTTCCAGAATTGTTTTAAATTAAATATTTTATGCTTAATACTTTGTACTTTGATGTGCCATAATGATTTGGCCAGTCAACATGATTGTCAGCAGGACTTAGAATACTATCTAATGCATATACAAAACATCTTAAGCTTTCTTGACTTTGACATTGAAACTAATTATTTTTATGAATTTAATATTGATGCAAAATAATTTTTTTTCATATAAATGTTGGTAATTCTATATAAGTTCCTCCTCGGAGTGTTCGTCATACTGGACATGATCTCTAATTACTCGACAGAATCTATATCTAGTACTTATGGCATTGAAATAATCAAATTTTATAATACTATCGTATTTCATTTCAGTTAGCTCTGCACTTATTATTAATGGAATATTTGCACATATCCAATTTTAAGTAGAATGAAAGTGGTTTTTATACAAACTAACTCACTTTGTAGCAAAAATTTTTTTTATCATATTGTATAACATCAACTAGTTTTATTTTTATAAATCTTTTTCTGTCAATCTCTTTTTNAAAAAATTTTTTTTATCATATTGTATAACATCAACTAGTTTTATTTTTATAAATCTTTTTCTGTCAATCTCTTTTTCCAAAAATCTCAACGTCTTCAGACATACTAAATAAAAATGTGCTAAGTTATTTTCAGAATTATTTCAATAATTCGAATAATCAAAAATTATATCACCCAATGAACCTCTTGAAAATTAAATTACATATTGCTCATCTCCGTTTACAAAATTTGTAAGTTATTGAAAATCTAATGCTCTGTGCGTAAATTGGTTGTCGTCTTTTATATTTAGGTTGAAGAAATGTATTCATTATTATTCGTTTCGAATATGATTCTCGTTCTATCTCTATTTCTAGATTGAAGAAATTTATCTTCAGCAAAATTGTATTCGTTTCGTAAAACGTTTCTATTTCTGTCTCTATTTTAGGTTGAAGACATATATCTTCACTATAATTTAATTATTTACATATTATGTTTCTGGTACCATATTTATTAAGTTATTGAAAAATATGTCTTCAGCTTAATTGTATTAGTTTGGTAATACATTACCATAACTGTATCTATTTCAAGCTTGAACAAAATATATCTATTTACAAATTTAATTAATTACTTAATATGTATGTGGTTCTATCTTTGTCTATACGTTGAAGAAATATATCTTCATAAAAATTTAATTTGTTTGGTTATACGTTTATATAATTAATTTCTCTCGCTTCAAGGTAATGATTATAAATAAATATTTTTAGTTTAATTTTCTCAATCTGTAATATCCTCTTTTTTAAATTCTAATCAATGCTTTTCAGTACACAAAAATTAGTTCATTCAAGTTTGGAGTCATTTTTTCCCTTTTTTTTNTTAAATTCTAATCAATGCTTTTCAGTACACAAAAATTAGTTCATTCAAGTTTGGAGTCATTTTTTCCCTTTTTTTTATTAACAATAAATTTTCAATAAATTTAAAAATAAAATTGGGAAAATGTTTTTTATTTATTTGAATATNTTTTTTTTTATTAACAATAAATTTTCAATAAATTTAAAAATAAAATTGGGAAAATGTTTTTTATTTATTTGAATATATTTCTTGCTGAATTATTATTTCCTTTTCATGATAAATGTTTTCTATTTCATTTTTACGTAGTTTGCATAAAAGTGAATATTGATCTCTTGTATAAGGATGGGGATAACATTAATTAATGATATATTTCTTTGCATTACTTACATTTTTTTAGTTGTAATTAATCTTCTCGTATCTTATCATGTGACTGTTTTCTTATGTTTTTCACTACATGTTTTATAAACATGATTATCACATTAATTAAAAAGTACTTCTTAGAACTTATTGTTACATATGTTTTCTTTATTTTGACAATGTTCTCTAATGTATTGGTTGAAATATGTTTTACATGTATTAGTGTGATTATATTTTGTATATTTATTTGAATGAAACTATATGTATACTTTCTTTATCATGCATTTTACATTTGTTGTCTCCATATCTAAAAGTATGTTTTTATTATTCTATTTAATTTTTATTTTATACACAAATTGTTCCAATACTCAACAAGTTGAATAACTCAATCGAGTTTATAAAACCAAACGAGTTAGATCTTAATACAAACTATAAAANCCAATACTCAACAAGTTGAATAACTCAATCGAGTTTATAAAACCAAACGAGTTAGATCTTAATACAAACTATAAAAAATCGAATTTTCTAATAATTGATTAAGTTTATAGTTAAAAAAATACATGTATTATTTATCATCATTATAAAATTATTTTAAAACAGAGGAAAACAAAAATTTTAATTATTTCAAAGTTATTTATGAAATAAATAATTTTTTCTCATTTACAAGGGTTTAAAAAAACTAAGAAGGATCGATCTCTGCATGACACTAAATTTCCTTGTATGTGATTGTTATGTTGTTTAACAACAAAATTGTTTTTATAAACGTGAACANACATCGATTTTTCTAATAATTGATTAAGTTTATGGTTAAAAAAATACATGTATTATTTATCATCATTATAAAATTATTTTAAAACAGAGGAAAACAAAAATTTTAATTATTTCAAAGTTATTTATGAAATAAATAATTTTTTCTCATTTACAAGGGTTTAAAAAAACTAAGAAGGATCGATATCTGCATGACACTAAATTTCCTTGTATGTGATTGTTATGTTGTTTAACAACAAAATTGTTTTTATAAACGTGAACAATTGTTCGTGATGACATCCGCATAAGAAAACAAGAATTTACTTATATAACTAATGAGCGTACTTTCCTCAACATGGTTGCAATTATTTTTAATAAGTCCTTAAAAGCTGAGTTATTAGGTGGGAGATGACGTCTCGTTGAAAGCAATATCATTAGAGATTAAATCAGAAACATATGAAGCAGCAGTAACACAATTACAAATACGCACGTGCCTTACCCGGAACTCGAACACAGAAGCTAGCATGCAATCAACTGCATTACGGTGATCGGATTCGGAGCATAAATTTTGGGTTTAATAAGTGAAGTGTTCCAAATGATAGGGTTTCCTTATCTAAAATATTTAGAGCACCATCCTTTCTAAAAATAGTGACAAAGCAATTTAAAACATGTAAGTTTACATGGCCTTCCGTAGCGATACTTGTGTGAAGTATTTGGTGTAAATCGGTGAATTGGTCCCTGAGATATGGCATAAAAAATTATTTTTTTATTTGGTGTTATTGTACAAAATTATGACAAAAAAAAGGTTCTGTATACGGTGCTTCTATTCGATAATGTCAACATACAAAGTTTGGTAGATTTTGGTTAAACTTTTTAATATATGTAGCAAACGTATATAAATTAGTCATGAAGCTGCCATTTTGTTCATTGTTGTCTGATCCACTTAAATCATGTAAATTTACACGGACTTCTGTAGCAATTATGGTGCGCATAATTTGGCGCAAGTAAGATTAACTGTTCCATAAAAAGGACAAAATGTTCAATTTTTTCCACTGGCACTATTTCGTTAATTGATTGAAAAAAAAACTGGATCTTTGTGTTCATAACTGATGCTTCTGAAGAATACTTATATTAATATGGCCGACTATAGTACAACTATTTCGCCAAATTTGGTAAGATTTGGTTGATTACTTCGCTATATATGACATTAAAACTCTATTTGTTATTGTGGGGATATCTTCCAAAGTGCAGAGAAATTATGTTTTGTATAGGAAAAATTTGATATTTGTAATATATACTGCCAGCATACAAAGTTAATTTGGAATTTGTTTCGTTAGTAAAATATACATAGATAAAATATTTATATCGCCAACATTTTGAAAAAGAGTGTCTGACCTATTTTCAATTTACCAGTTTACACCATCTGCTGCAGTACTATTTGTTTGCCAAATTTATCAATTGTTTCTTAAGATATTAAATAAAAACTACCTTTTCATGTAGCATATCTTACAAAATAATGGACTAAATTCCATGCAGATTATTTTGGTTTTTATAATATATACTGTCAGCATACAAAATTACGATGAGAATGTCAACATGGTTTCGACGATCAAGCATACTAAACTAAAACTGATTTAAAGCCGCCATTTGGAAAAAACGAGTTTCACCTTCCTAAAATATACCCATGCAAACTATCTGTCTCGGTACTATTTGATTGTCAATGGTTTTCCGGAATTAACATTAAAACTAAATTTACATTTATGGCGCTATCCTAAAAAATGGAGGACAAAATATGCTTATTGTAGATACAATTGATAGTTGTAATATCTACTGCCAGCATACAAAGATAAGTTGCAATGTATTATATGTTTTCGTCAATGTAGCATTCTAAGCTTAAATTGCTGTATGTCCGCCACTTTGAAACTAAGTGTTTGACATACTTAAACATGTCCTTTAACATAATCTGTCGTTGTACTACTTGTTTGCCAGATTTTGTTGCAATCAGATAATTTTTTACCAAAATATGCCATTAAAACTTAATTTATTCATGTGGCCGTATCTTACATCATGGCTGACAAAAGTGGTTGCGTTGGAATATATTACGCTTGTAATAGTTACTTTAAGGAAAAAAAATGTGGTTGGAATTGGTTAAATGGAATGGTAGTTATACCAAATAAATTTAAAATATTTTATGGTCGCCACTTTGAAAATAAGTAAGTAACTAATCAAGTTCAATCACTAAGGTTTACATGGCCTACCATAGCATTACTTACATGTCAAATTGGGTGAGGATTGGTTTAATAGTTTTCGAGATATAATGTAAAATATTTACTTATTTAATTTGCGCAATCTTTCAAATCGGAGGACCAACAACAATATCCATTTTAGAATGTAGTGCTTACATGATACTCTACCAGCATACAAAATTTGGTTTAAACAGGTTGGATGGTTTCCGAGATATTACCCATCACCCTAAATATTATAATGGCATCAATTTTGAAAGTAAGTGCCCGACGTGGTCGAAACATATAAAATCATGTTTTCTTACTAAGTACTATACGAATACCGAGTTTCGTGAAATTCCGTTAACATGTTGAAAAGTTGAAAAGGGGGGACACACGTGCTCAGATACACACACACATACACAGACAGGAAAGTGATCGCATAAGACTTTCTTTCCTTCGGAAAGTATGCTAAAAAGTATGGTATTGTGGGGGAAATATGAAAGGATGTGGAAACATGAGCGATGGGTTGGTGTATTATGCAGTTTTATTTCAAGATTAGTCATTAGAATAAAATTAAGAAAAGAGTTATTATACAAAATTAATATAACATAAATAATAGCTGGGAAACAATTATGTAAGAGAAATATTAATAACGAAAAAGTTAATTAAAGATAAATATTCATTAGGATAAAAAATATTGTAAGATAAATAGCCCTTAAGAAAAATATCTGATATAGTAGAAACAGAATTTTAGACATAAAATAATGTAACTGAAATAATCATCAGGAAAAAAATTATACCACTGGTTACACTTAAATAGTGACTGAGATTAATACGATTTTTTAAATTTGGCTCTGTCAAAGTAGTATATAAACTTTAATTTCAAGATCTAATAGTTTTTACTCTAAAAATTAACCTTTTAAAATTAACTGGAATTTTGTATATTTAGTAAGTTAGGCATTTTAACAAAGATGATTTATTTTATATTTATAATAAATTTCCCTTTGTAATTAATGTGAAATAGTCATTAGAAAAATAATATAAGAATAGTTTTAATAATGTTTCTTGTGAAAGTAATTTATAATTTTTGTAAGGGATTATGTTAAATATTAAGAAAAACTATTTTTTTATCTTTAGGGTTATGGAATTTTAAAAAGTAAAAAAGAAAAAAGTTCTAAAAATAACATTTACAGACCACTTATGGGCTTGGGAGGTAAACAGCCTCACATAAACACCACGAATATATAACATATGTAATTTCTGAGCAAACTTTTTTAATTAAATGAATGTTTTTAAGGGGGCGATTTGGACTTCTTCCATTTGCTTCGTTTTTCTGCTTCTACCTCCCACTTGGTATGGTTGCAGGTACCTACATTTTTCATTTCTGAGTCACAGCTTATTCCAGCTGTTTTCTTAGCGTTTTGGCTGTGTTCAGTGATCTGGAAAAAAATTCTAGCCCCACCAACAAAGCCAGTTTGTGCGCTGAGCACTTGCTTCTTGTTGATTTTACTCCGAAAATTCCCGTTTTATGATATTGGAAATAGTCCAAGCAACCAGTCGTTATCCAAATTTCGACTGTGCTGATTTTGCAATCTTCTTTGCTCTTTTAAATAGAACTACATGAGCAGCAGGTCAGCTTCCAATTTATTTAAGTTCATATACGCTATGTCGTGCTCCTTATACGTTCATTTCAAAGCGTTAATGTCACGGGCGCCACATGTCAGTTTTTCTTTAGCTTGGTTCTTTAGCTTCTTTAGCCCACAGAAAGTGTAGCGTGATATGTGAAGTTAGAATGGCAAGTTGTATATAAACTGTTCAGAGTCCATGTCAGCTTTTAACCTCAAAAGGTATCATAAAATATTTTACTAAAATCTATGTGAACATGAATCCATACTTGATACATATTTTTGTGTTTACTGTTATTATATCCTTCGAACAGAACAGTTAAAAGTAATAATGATACAATCTTCAATTCTGAAATGCCACTTCTATGGTAAATTGTTTACAGCCATACGCATTGTGTGTATACATGAAACAACTACCTACAGTATAAATACTTTGAGTGTGGAATTTCATTGAAAACACTGCCAATGTCAGTTTGCTCAGAGTGACATATTTTCAAGAGGCATTCTAAAATTTTCATCATTGGTTCTGTGCTAATACAATCACCTCACGCTCTGCACTCTTTCATCGCTCCACAATCTTCTCACTCTCCCGAATCTCCATATTCAATGAGTTAATTAAAATATGTAAAATAAAATAGATTGCATGTCATCAAGCAAGATGTCAGTCTGCCCGTGCGAGTTACAGTGGAAGAAACTGATATGGCTTGCCATATTGTTCCCTGCTGCCAAACACCATATATTGTATTACCGTAGGTCCAACCTACTGTGGAAATACATGTGTGGTGCTAAGTTTGTTGGAGGAACCTAATGGTCTACGTTACAAGAATGAGATCATGTACTCCTAAACCTACATCAACCAAAGTAAATCAGATTGGCTCAAATGCTGCAGGCTATTAGCAGGTTATTTTCCGTACAGCAATAATGACAAAGTCGTGCCTCNCATGCAATCAACTGCATTACGGTGATCGGATTCGGAGCATAAATTTTGGGTTTAATAAGTGAAGTGTTCCAAATGATAGGGTTTCCTTATCTAAAATATTTAGAGCACCATCCTTTTGAAAAATAGTGACTAAGCAATTTAAAACATGTAAGTTTACATGGCCTTCCGTAGCGATACTTGTGTGAAGAAATCAGATTGGCTCAAATGCTGCAGGCTATTAGCAGGTTATTTTCCGTACAGCAATAATGACAAAGTCGTGCCTCCATGTGCAGATAAAATCAATCCTTTTTTTTGCATTCAACGATATTGCATGTGAGCAGCNCTTTTTTTTGCATTCAACGATATTGCATGTGAGCAGCAGAAAATAATGTACCAACATGTTTGTATGGGTAGAAATGCTGCAGTGGATTCTCTTTACCTTTGCCAAACTTACTCTTGCATACCCAAACAGTTACTTCGTGACAATGCAAATATGCTAATTATGTTTCACATGGACGAGTTAAACTTACATGATTTTTCCGATCAGGTTTCTAAAAAGTTAAAGGCGTGTGTGCAAACTATTGAAAAAAACCCATGCGGATTCCTCATTATAGTTAAAGACATTCCCCTTATTAAGGGTAGCTGCAGGCGGAGATTTGGTCAGTTAATAATAGTACATCAGTAAGAGATGAAATTCATTCTTGACACGTGGCATAATTAAGAATATTATTTAGAGTGGCGCTGTCACCAACCCCCTCCCCCCCTCCTCCTCCAGCTTAAACCAGTGTAGAGAGACACGC
>NQII01000186.1:785335-821498 GCA_002778355.1 Clitarchus hookeri | reverse complement strand
TGCAGAGAAGTCAGTCGCGCCGAGAGAGTCAGGCCGGGAAGATCGGAACCCGGCCACATCCGCCAGTCGAAGCCACGAGCAGCAGGTGGTGCGGGAGTTCGGTACTGCCACCCCAGAATGTGCAGGAAGGTATTCAGTCGCGACATTAAGGGGTCAGCCAAATCGGGAAGCGAGACGCGAAACGCAGACCAGATTCAGAGACAGTTACCAGAGTCTCGTCGGACAAGTAGTTTCACCACATCGGGACGCGAGTTAGCCAGCCAGTTACCGCATAAGTCAGTCAGTTTCCAGTCAGTCAGTTGCAAGGCACTGAGAAGGCGGAGTCGAGTGGTGAACTTCAACGGAAGTGCCATGTCGAAACAGTGGGGTTGTCCAGTGCAGCCCGTATCCGCGAAGGATGGGTGGGGCCCATACAGGCTCCCTCGCTGGGACGTGGTAGGGTAGTAAGCAGTCAGGTACTACCCTTCACCGAGAATGGGAGCGAGTGGTGAGCCCCACTGAGGGGCGCCACATCGAGAGGAAGTCAGCTGCGTGCAACAAGCCAACCACAGAGGGCCTTTAACCAGGGCCATCCAGCTCACCAGACCCATCAACGGCCGGAACGTATCCGGGCCATCCAGCTCACCAGACCTCAACTGCCGGAGCAACTACCACGCAAGATGTGCAGATAAGTAACCCCGTCGTCACTCAGGGACCTGTCCTGTCACCTAATGCCCCTACAGCATCGGAAACGTATCCAGAACAATGTACATGGGGTAACCAGCCCTTCAGGCCTTGAACTCGCAGGGCGTTAAAGTATGTGTAAATTCCCGCAACAGTGCTGCGAATATATAAGCAAATTCCCGTTAAATAAACCTGTTCAAAACTAAGAAGTCATTGTGTGATTTACCCTCAAATCCTAGGCACCCTATAGTCTGTGCCACTGAACATTAACCGTAAGGCGCTACGAACCATCTGTACACCACAGATGGGGACTAGCATCTTTATGTGTTAAAATTCTATTCAAATTCGGTAACAATGGAGTGAAATAATGGGCGAAGAATTACTCTTACATGTACGGCGGACGGGAACTGCAGAACTAATAGGAAACGGCTTAAAACCACAAGTTATCCTAAACAAGATGGAGATGCAGCATATGTTATACATATTATGTGAATTCGGAAATGTTGACCATTTTAAATTTGCTGCAGAAGTAATAAAATAATATCACAGCAAAGATAACTGAAAAAAAAAAAAATTGCAGCAATGTTAGGGAACATTGTAAGNATTCGGAAATGTTGACCATTTTAAATTGATGAAAAAGGTTGTGAACATTTCAAACATATGTTGTTTAAATTCGTAAAACCAGTGGAAAATGCCGACGAGCAGAACACTTCGGTTAGTTGCATTTTGATTTCCTAATCACGAAAGTTCAATTAGCTGTTGTGTAGTGTACACAGGCACAATTAAAATATAGGAAATATTTCTTTTCCCGACGATTGAAGATTCTAAACAATCGGTAATTCAACCACAAGGACCTCGCCTGGACTTAACGAGTTTCTATTTAGGCTTGAGCCTGGTACATATTCTCGCAAAGCATTATGTCAGTATAAGTGGCTGCTAACACTTACGAGCGCCCACTTCCAGAATAATGATCTCGCAACCAATCCATATAAATATGAAAATCATCCGATTTTATATTCTGTCTCGGCTTTTCCCGGACGTTAGACGAAACAAAATGTCAGGAATCGGCTTGCAAAATAAGTAAGAATAAAACTGAAAATTGACGAAATGTCGTTTATATTTACTGGAATTATTCGAATGAATTAGTAGTTCGTTTGCATATACTAATTGCCTCTCTGAGGGCTTGTAACAATTCTCACATAAAATAAATAACTTATATGTTAGAACAGTTGTGGGAGGAATGCTACATACAATAATGTGCCATACTGAAATCGTTCCCGAACTCCACAGGCCAGTCCGTCGCATATTCCGCAGACATAAATTGCTACTGTTTGCAAAGTGAAATCTCCGTCTGATGCGAGAGGTGACATATCGCTCTCTGTTCCCTGAAATTATTAGCATTCAGTCTGATAAGTTATTTTATTGTCGACTCTCTCATCAAATTTTGCAGTGTATTATCGGGAGTGCTCGTGATTACACAAACATTTCGCTACCAAAGTAAAATATATGCTAAAATTTTAAATACTTGTTCACTCCAGAAAGCAATTGGAGTGTAGATATAAAGATGAAGCCTTCTTTAGTGGTGTGCCTGGGACCATCATCCCGACTTCGTCTTTGGTGGTACCATCCCTGACTCTGACTAGACTGCCTATGTTGTCGATGATGCCATTTGCAAACCATTGTGGATAGGCCCTGGAAACTTGGAATTTACAATGCCAACTCGGGTGATAAAAAGTGATATTCTTGGCTATTAATATTTCAATCTTTCATTCAATCGTTCATTCTTTCGATCATTATTTCAATTTTTAGATAAATCTTTTTATCTTTTGGGCAATCTATCAATTAATATTTCAATCTTTTGACCAATCCTCTAATATTTTTATAGAAATAACATTCATTAATCCACTTTCTCCGTATTTGTACTTGACGACTTCATTAATGTTTTGCATGCTCATCGCTGTCTGTGCATTTACAATTAAAGTTTTAATTAATATTTTGTGTGCTGAATATTGACAAATTGGAAAGGCCAAACACACTAAAGGCATACTATCTGACTAACCAAATGCCTAGACCAATCAACCAGACCAACCAAACATGCCAACATGCCTCAAAACATACATCAAAAACATGACTCAAAAATCAAACTTGAAAAACGTGCCTTAAAATCCAACCTCAGAAATCAAACCTCAAAAATCAGGCCTAAAAATCAGACCCCAAAACTAAACTTCAAAAACATACCTCGAAACGAAAACTTACAGGCCATCAAGGCGAACTGGACATAACAATCGACAAGGACGACCAACTGGCAGAACAAGCCACCCATAAAACACGACAAATATTATACGAACAAGTTCATCGAAACCAACCATACAAACTGTTGTNGCAGAACAAGCCACCCATAAAACACGACAAATATTATACGAACAAGTTCATCGAAACCAACCATACAAACTGTTGTACCACCTGACCATACCAACCGACCACACGTAGCATGCCTGCCATTCCAGTCATTCAATGCATACTGACTCCTAACAACTGACTCCTATTGACCAACTCCCGTCCACTGACTGCTGTCGACTGATTCCTGATAATGGACTCCAATCGAGATTTACTCCTGCCAACTGACTCCAGCTGAGATTGACTTTTGCCGACTGACTCCTTCCGAGACTGACTCCTGCCAAGACTGACTTCTGCCAAGAGTTTACACGTTTGTTGGTTCAATAACTAACATAGAATGCATGATTGTATTCATTTACATACACTACATGAAGTCATGCTCATTGCGAGTCGTGTTGGGTATCCATTATTTAAAGCCTCTGTAGCTATGCTTCTGTCATATCTCATATAGCACATGGCCGATGATGTTTGGCAAGATATTGCCCGGCGAAATCTCGAGTTAGGCGAATGGAAGCTGGAGAAAACGGCATCGACACTGTATGTTCGCGAGCTTTCCCACCGACGATGTTGTGTCTTCTAATCGGGGCTCGACCTGGCGACACACTCATAGACCTCTCCGATTCCCAGCAGCAACATATTTCCCGTTTGCAAAGCACTTCGCAAAACATTTTGCGAACCATTCGACTTTTGTACAAAATTGCTTTCTCCAATCACTTCACAAAACATATCCCGAACGATCCATCTAACTGCCGAAAAATTTCTGGTACCACTCTGTTAAGGAGTAGAGCATATGTTCACAGAAGGCCTTCTGCTATATAGTTAAAAAAAAAGAGGAGCACTCCAAGAAAACTCATGTACATGCTCACATAATAAGGAATCACAGATAATTGTAAATCAATCAGATAACATCATATATACAAACCATACATAACATATTATTAATGTTATTGTAGTCAAATGTATAAACATTAAAACATAAAATTATAAGATTATTTTTAATTTATTTGAAACATAATTGTAATTTTATATTTTCTTATCTGATATTTCTATGTTTATACCTCTGTACAATGAGCTCGAAGTTGTGTCCCGCTTGCACTATTGCATCCTGAGCATCCTTGTGCCTCAAGTCGTACAGGTTTACATTGTTCACACGGATAAGTGCATCTCCAACTTGCAGACCTGCTTTCTCTGCTAAACTGCCACCATTCACCTGCAACATCAAACAGACGACTTCCCTTCAAATATGTTTCACATAAGTACAAACATTCCATAATTTAACTGTCGTTCAGAAAGTAGCTTTACAAAAAAACTGCCTGGGCAGTTACCATTTGAGTTGCCAAGATGCCAAACAGGCCCTGGCCACAAAAATTGCATGTTTTCATGTTATTTGTGTTACTCATTACATTTCTTTCATAATAAAAAGTAAGATATAAAAAATGTTGTGTAGTGGTCTAAAACTCAAAATTTGAAAACCACAAAATGATGCCTAACTGTATATATGCATCGGTCTTCCGAACCNTGTAGTGGTCTAAAACTCAAAATTTGAAAACCACAAAATGATGCCTAACTGTATATATGCATCGGTCTTCCGAACCGAAACTTTTCACATTAATTAAACACCCCTAAAATACTAAATGATATATCAAGCGATTTTAAAGTACCAAAATAAAAACAAGCCTAATAAACTATTGTCGTTTATATTTATTTTGAATAGAGTCTAGCCTAAATGATAAGACATGAATAAATAAAATACATGAAAAGTTGATAAAAGCTCAAGACAAGTACCCAGATGGTCTCTTCTAAGAGTAAATACATGAAAATACGTGTACTTGTGCGTGTCGCAGTGTATCGTAACATTGCGGGTTGTTATCGGTTTCGTTGTTTGTTCCTGCTCAGTTACACTCAGAAAGGACTCAAACAACTAAATTATTTTGGGCTTTGGACCACTTTTTCCCGATACAGGGGGGAATCAAATTTACGTTTCTAAGGGGTCCAACGCAAAATTCGCAAATGCGCTACACCAGAGTTTAATTTAATATGAAGAAACATAGAAGCAAGCGGTAATGTAACTGACGCAAAGTGCAGAGAAATCTGCGCCGGCCAGATAACTCGGCACAAATGGATTTGCTCTCGCTGCGCATGCGCAGTCGACAAATGTACCCTTCCACGACATGGCTGCCGTTAGAGTGGGTGTGCTTCAGCAGAATAAGTACCATAAAATAAAAATATGTATAAGATTAAACTGTTTTTCAGTGACATGGCTTCATTATAATTTTCGTTGTATTTATTGGAGGGGAATTTGTTATGGAACACGAAAGCGTTTTGTTTCACTAACTGTCGAAGAGGTGAAGTGACAACTGGTGATTAAAACCAAAAAATGGCCTCAGCATGCAACTCGAATATTGTTAGTAGTTTTTACTGTAACTTAAAATTAAAAAACCTCATATAAACTTCAATATTAAATTTAACATGACACTGATTGCATTACACTGCGGAAAAATATAGGCAATGGAAATTTGTTATGAACGAGGAAAACCATGCCATGAAAAATAACATCATGCTTTCTAAAACAAACAAAAAAAAAAGTTACCCCAATATTACCTCGATCACACTTTGAACATCGTCACTGACAGTAATTGCGCTTATATTATATGGTGCTACGTATCTTATTTGGTAGCCGAAATATACAACTGTTTTTTAAATAAAGCACACATATAATATGTTCCATTATTAAAATCTTTATTTCCTGTCTGCTGAAAATATGCAGTAGTCTACTTATTAATTACCAATTGTCACCACTTCAACAATCAGTGAAACATGCCCAAGGCCATGTAAATATACAGGCGATTGAAGCCACGAAATTATCCAGGCCCTACATACAGCTCCTAGTTGCATGTGTGTAATTTCTTCTCGAGCACAATTCCCAAGTACTTAGAAACTAAATATCAATGCTAGGCTTTATGATGTTATACGTTGCTACCTAGTAATTCAGCCTACCCGACATGAGTTACGTTTGTTGGCGGTGTATTTCTGCTAATGCACTGAAAACGCAGCGAAGGCCACCGAACTGCCTGGCCTGCCGTCTGCTTGGATACAAAGCACGCCCCAAGTAATGCAACCTGTCGTGCAATCTCCCCGCCCCCGTTGGCATCAGTCTAAGTCGCACCACGGTGCACTGCCGAATCGAAGACGTGGCGTGACGTCAGTGGAATATTTAAATTTTAATGACCAAATATTTAAAAAATTAAGTTTTCATCCTGAGAGAGTTCGAGAGTGATATGGAGAGGTGTTTAGGCTTGGTTGTTACCGATAAATACTACCACGAAGGAAATGCGAGGCAGTACGGAGTGACCTTGGAAGGAAGACCGAATGTTAAAAGCAATAATTTTAAACAAAATTTGTAATACTAAGTTAAGTATTTTTTGTACAGTGTCGTAGAATTTGAAGTAACTTGGAGGAAAAATATTTTAACCCTCTCAAATGTTATGAAAACTTGTATTTTAATGAAAGTTTTGTTCGTAGCCTTATTGATAGTCACGTCTTAAAGGAAAAATATGAGAATGTAAGTTTGAAGCCTGGTTAAAAATTATAGTATACTATTTTGTATGTCCAGTGGCAAAATATTTATGAAGCCCATTAATTTTTCATTTTGTGTATGCACCTATTCTTATATACATATATTTTTATGCACATAAAAATTGTATTAGCCTTGCACGGGTCTTAAACCAAATAATAATTATGGGTAAGCTATGTGTGATTAATTTGTACTAATGATAACTATGTCAATACATTTAGAGGGGCGTGATTTAAAAAAGTTGAGGGTGTTATCTGTGGTGCTCAAAAATTTATTATTGAAAAGGAAGTAGAATTTTTTCAAACTCCTTACACTTAGCATTGCCATAAAATATTACGATTTTTCTTTAACCTGGTTGATGTGTATGTAATAGCAACATATAGTTGAAGGAGAGGAAACTGATTTTTTCTGCTGACATACTGAGATAAGTAAAGGTGTAATCCGAGTGTTGCAAGAAATATCCAGGGGTCTGCTAGTGGTGGTAACAAAACATGAACCACTCACGTCCATTAAACCAAAAGGAATTGTGATTATATTGGCTGTTGTGTGGAGACTGTAAATTGTTTTACAATTATGCATTCAGCAGGTACTCTGCGTAAGTGTTGGGTGCCGAATATGATGAAACAGTCCCTACAAAAGACGCTGGATGATGCAGGTGTAGACTTTGCAGAAGATGTTAGTAAAAATGCAGAATCAAGTAAGACTAATTTGCGAAAGAGCATTTGGAAAAGAACCAGAAATGGGGCAGACTATGTTATACTTTGTTCAAGGGATCCTAAACTATGTTAAAGTTTTGCGGTTACCATCAGGAGAGAGAGTGTTAGTTGTGGTAGTGTTTTTTTTAATCTTATTTCCTGAAAATAGTATGTTTACTGTTGCATTAACCAAGATTTTGAAGGGTTTGTTAAATCTTGTCGTGCATGTTGAGTTGACAAAAAGGTGAATGTTATCGTAAAGAAGTTAGTCCAATTAAAAAGAAAGTCAGTGCACTCTCTGTATGCGTAATGATCATTATATAGAAAAATGTTTTTCGTAAGAATTAATCTCATATGCTGGAAAGAGCGAGCATGGTAAAGGTAGGAAGTAGAATGGGAATGGCAAAGTTAAGAATTTGGATGAAAATAGAAAATTTTTTAAAAAATATGGTGATTAACAAAATATTGTGATAAGAGAAATGTAAGCATTGCGTAGGCGCGGAGACTGGTGGANCAAAATATTGTGATAAGAGAAATGTAAGCATTGCGTAGGCGCGGAGACTGGTGGAAACATTAACAGTGATTTAATAATACGGAATACTGTATTATGTTATGGGTGTGGAAACAAAGGTCATATACACAATATATCTGTTAAAAAAACACGTGGAAGATATAATGATAAATACATTACAAGCAAATGTTATGCGAGTATTGTTTGTGACGATGTTGGTAGAAAAGGTGAAGTTTGCCATGTTGATTTATTCCAGCACATCGACCTCACTCATTAAATAGGATTGTAGTAATATGCTGCTATACGAAAATGAGATTAGAACTACTAGGTTAGTTAAGGATACGAGCATGACTTTTTCGTTAGCCAATTGAGGCATGGTGAGAGCTAGTATAACTATATTAAAATAATTAAAATTGATGGGTTTCCATGGAAGTTTCAATTTAGGGTACTGGAGAATCTGTGGCATTGTATTATANTAAAATAATTAAAATTGATGGGTTTCCATGGAAGTTTCAATTTAGGGTACTGGAGAATCTGTGGCATTGTATTATAATGTGGATTGATTTTCTTTCAAAGCTGCAAAATTGTACTGACATTGAAAACAGGAATCTGTCATTTGGGATTTTTCTGGATGGTATGCTTAGCTTTCAGACAAAGCCATACAGNCTGACATTGAAAACAGGAATCTGTCATTTGGGATTTTTCTGGATGGTATGCTTAGCTTTCAGACAAAGCCATACAGTTGCCATATAATTTTGGTCACACATCTAGATGAATATGTTTAAGAGAAAAATCAGGGAGATGCTGAGGAATTTCCAGAATTGGTAAGAGATAAATTAGGACTTTCTTCCAAAATATCGTGTTGTTTTAAAGTTGAAAGTATAAAGCCAGTGACTATGATTCAGTATGTTGTATCCAGGGTTGAGAATGCAACTTATTGAGGAGATGAAAAAGAACAATTGAAGATTCCGTAAATGCGTCTTCGTGTTGAACTTTCTTGATGTCGAAAAAACTTCCGAACAATTAAGGACAATATGTGATTACAGAAAAATAAATTAAAAATAATTTTTGTATTTATGTCGAATACCAGTGGTTAAGGTGGTATTCCTGCATCTCAGCCAGACAAAGTATTTCAATACCGTTGATTGCAACTCTGTACTTTTTATAATGCGAGCTGCATCCAGACTCAAGAGAATTATTAGTCTTTGTCACACCATGAGGACTGTACCAATAGACACACTTCCTAATGGGGATAAATTGTCAGCCACAAGAAATATCTGATATATTGTTGCTGGCATAATGCAAGTATATTTATTTTTTTCATACATTGGTAACATGTTTGATTTATAGACGAAAATTTTGAGCACATATGAAAGGTGTTGAGAGTATTATGTGAGGCTAGTTTGACTGTAAAACACGAAAAGATAAGTTGGGTGGATCTAAATGTCCGATATTAAGGGTCTAAAATATCTGATTTATAATTACACATATCTCCTATAAATATAAAGGCAATTGTAAATGTTCCAGTGACAAGGTGCATGAAAGGTGTGAGACGATTTTTAGGCATGGCAGCGTATTATGCAGAACAAATATCAGGGGGTCAAGAACAGGAATATTTTTGTGTTTGTGTATCATATTGACGCCATTATTTCTACATTTATCTGTGCAGTAATTTAAACTAAACAATTGTCCAACATATCTCCGTGTTTTCGGAACTCTTCCCGGAATGAATATCTACTTTGTGATGCCTCAGAAGATCTGCATTGACTATGATGACTGCGGGATGGACACGGGTATGGATACATCGGTGAGACTGTCTATCCTGTCGAGAGTTTTCACTCCTGTTCCGAATGGAGGATGTTTTGCACGCCTACCCGGCATCTTGGCGATATGCACCAGCTAACACACTGAAAATGCGACGGCCGCAGATCTACCCGACATGATGCCTGATTGGATACTTAACGTAAACATAGATTGGGGCCAGCCGTGCATTCTCTCCTCTCTCACCACTGCCAGTGGTTGTAGCGTCACTCCACGGTGCAGTGCACTTCCGAAGCGAAGGCACGGCGTTACATTAATGGGAAACTTGAATGTTAGTCTCCAAATCTTTCAAAAGTTAAGTTTCCGTTATGAGAGAGTTCGAGAATGATATAGAGGAGTGTATGACGGTGGTCCAGAAGTTTAAATACTAGCACGGAATAAATACCATGGAGGGCAATGTAAACTCTGTAGAATGGCTCAAAATTATTCGGTAAAATTTTAATATTTTTAGTGTACTTAGTTAAATATTTTTACGATGTTGTAAGAAGTTGAAGTAACTTTGAAATAAAATTTCTAGATGTCTCAATTTTTGAGAAAACATACTTTGATTGGAGTTTGGCTCGTAGCCTTATTGTTAGTCAAGTTTTCAGACAGGAATTGTGAGAAAATATGTCTCATTCACATTAAGAATTATGGACTTAATAACTTGTTTGTATAAAATTATTTATGAAACCCACACATTTCTGAATTTTTTGGTGGTACCTATTGTGGTGTATAATTTCTAAAGTTGCATGTAAAAATGTAAATATCATTAAACAGGTTTTATGGAAATATTAATTTGCATGTGTTATGTGATTATTTTGTATTAATGATAATTATGTATATACATTTCAAAGGTTTTGATTATAAAGACTGAGGTTATCCTTTGTGCCCAATATAGATAACAAAAAGAAGTTGAAATTTGTTTCAAGCTTCCTATATTCAGCATCCCCAGAGAGGACCCTGAATTTCATTTAACCTGCCTGATATCTATTTAACAATGAGTTTCTTTGTATACCTTCCATTTCCTTTGGTTGCCAAATGCAGGAGGTGTGTGCGAAAATACAGAAACCCCATTACAAATCTTAAGAGTGAATTTTATTACTGCGTTGACGTTGTATAAACACTCATGTTAGTGTATTTGTAAATATTTGTGATGTTACATCCTGGCTAGAAACAGCAATTCGATAAAGTATATATGTATAGATATGCACATACTAATTTTCGACAATTTGTCTCTTTTTTGTGTTTTGTACAATACACGATAATACTGCTATGTTTGGCCGCCTCATCCCCCTCCCCCACCCCAAACAAAGCAGAAAACACTTTTGCACCATTCGGGCCGAGTGGTTGGTTGCCCTCCTCAAACCGAAGTCAACGGTTCCCTGCGGAGTGACTGTGCGTGAGTACCGACACACCTACCTGACTATCGCTGACGGAACTGTCGTCACTCCCACCAGGTGCAAGAGTCGACGACTTGGGAGTGTTGCACGAATTATCTCAGCATCGCCTACAGTGGCACGACAGTGGCGCAAAGTACAAAGAACACTCTGTGTCAGGTCACTTCAACTATAAGGCGTGGCTTGCATCTTTATCGACATTCTTTAAAGGCCATAAGTGCCAAGTACGTGCAATGTGTGACAGTTTGAAAACAACGAGCGATAATAAAGAGGCCAGCAAGAGCAGTATGTGACTATCGGATGAGTAGAAACTGTGTACAATGGGCTGGACTGTAATAAAATTGGACATGTTTTATGAGTGACGGATATTCGTACGGTATAAAGGTATTGCAATGGATATTTTCTTCTTATATTTATAAGGAATGATTGAAGATTAAAAGGCTGTAGGTAGCATAAGGACAGTGATGAAAACTTTAATTAAAACTGGCATTAGCATATCAACAGCGCTTATTGATAAGGAAATATGTGTTAATAGTAGGGATGAACATTTTTATTTTGTAAATAATGTCGTTATGAAATTGTATCAGACTGCAAATAAATATTTGGAAATTAAATTAAGTTATCTTATTTTATTAAGACCGCCATTCGTAACGAACTTTGATACAACCCAGGCAATTTGTAAAAGTAGCCATAAATAAATACAAATCTCTTTATAAAACCACGATTGTGTTGTTTTATTAACAGTAATGCGTTTGTTAAATTACACACAGTATTCGGAAAAACATATCATCCAATTACTCAGCTCTTACATTTTGTATGTTTAGTACTACGGGATCGTTCTAGAAATATTCATGTCACTGTAGCTGAACACAATACAGAATGTAATTGTGCACTAACTAGTTACCTGTTAATGTTAAAAATGTAACGAACAATATGAAAAAGCGATACGGTTTATTTACACAACATTTTTGATAATTTTGTATTTTTAAGAATAATTTTGGGAAGCAAATACAGTTCCTCCTCTGATGGAATACGTTCTGCTGTTTCCATATAAATATGTAGTTTATGCATATAGCTTAGAAGTCAATAGACTTCGAAGTGGGATTGTTTTCTTACATGTTAACTGTAATATTACAGTAAGCATTACGATAAAACATAGGAAATTGTGTAAAACTACATACACGTGTCAATAAAGATAACATGTTTGTAAAAGAAACTCCAATGTTAGGAAAAATTACACTTGTTCAGTAACTGTAATGTTACAGGTGTAACAAGGAAATGCATACTTAATTAGTAAACTTACTTGTTTATATCATTTGAGTTGACATTAAAGATTTTAAAATCAAACAAAGAGGTATCTATAGTAAAATTAAATTACACAATATATGTACGAATTTAATAGTTGTAACGATAAAAAATGTACTCAAAATGTGTTGCGTTAAAGCGTAGCCTAACTTATGTACGTTTATTATGTTCTACTGAGAAAAAAACTGCACTGGAATTACTTTTGTGTTGTTTATTGAAATTTTCTTGTCATAGAGCAAATATGCGAAAAGTTACAGTATACTTTCTGTTACTTAGTGGTTGACAAAAATTGCAAGTGTAATTAGTCGTACGATGGACGTGCTATTTGGCACATTTTGAGGGTATTTTCACTTGTACGTAGTGTAAAATTATATTATATTTGCAGGTCTCCACCGAAGGCGATGAAGACACTCTTCCCACATGATGAAAGGAAGTAAGGTGAAACCGTCCGGCCGCCAAAACTTGACCGCTTGCGCATGACGTCAGCATAGAGGGACGCTTCACTTCTCAGCATTGCGAGTTGCCTAACTTCGCACGTTTCATTTTATTCTTTCTGTGCTTACGGGTTCACTCTTTATTCAAATCTTAAGTATATCAATTCGCGGTTATAAAAGGCAATTTTACCGTGAAATGTAACAAAAGAAAGATAGATATGTTGAATGTAAAATACACTTGAGCACCGCACAATGGAAACATACGCGTTACTTGTGGGGGACGAATGTCAAAACGTGTTGATAAAAATATAATATGCTAATATTATTCTACTAAGTCTATAATTCAATCCTTATCATAATGTTCACGATATTTTATCGGAGACCATAAACTTAGTACCTTTATGCGCAACACAACCAGAATATCGTACTCCAGCCTTCAGGAACATGAATTGCATTCGAGATGTACGTAACACAAGCTGTAAATTTTCAGAAGCAGTGTTTCCCTATCCCCCACTCTCATTTATTTTTTTGTAAACTTTTTGCATTTAGGTCTTAAATGTCGTTATGTTTTTGATGCAATTCCTTCTCAGCACAGACGCTAAATTGTATGTTTAAGCAAAGCCTTTTCTGAAAAGAACCATATGCTGGGGTAACCAGAATAACACATATTACATACACATATTTTTAAGATATATAATTGAAATAAAAAAAGAAACGGAGGATAAATATATATTTCAATAATATTTTGAAATTTCACTTATGTCGGTATACCTACAACACACCACATTTTCGTACAGGCTCTAATAACAGACAAACTATACTTCTGCATGAAACTTGTTGCAATGCTCTCACTTGAAGAAGGCTATTGTGCGTGATCGCCAATTCTTTGGGATCTTGGAAAATCGGGAGACTTCTATCAGTCTTGCGTGAGTTATTTCGACTGTGACTTTTACATTTGTGTAATATAAGGTGGTACATTAATCGTTTAGCTGTCACATATCAGAATAATAGCTTATCCAACGGTGCTCATATTGTTACAAAAATTAACCCTACGATATGTATATTCTCGCTGTTGTACTGCTTTGTTCTGATGTAAAATTATCATTGAAACCAGTACGTAAACAAGCAAGCTAAAAAATATGCGGACTAATATTTGTATGAAAAGAAACACTATTGTAAAAAAAAAATTATAAGAAACAGGTATACAAAATGTACATAATTATTTCATTTCAGTTTACGATTATAAACGTACGTGACTTTTCTCTCTAAAAACACGTTGTTGTAGTCATAAGACAATATAATTTATTTCAGTAACGTACGAAACCTGCGCCGTTATAAAGAGTCAAACGGAAACCAGAACAATAACATTTGTCTTAGAATGACTTATAATTATTACTCACAAGTTCTGGTATCTTATTTTCGCTCAAACATTTGAAATGAAATTCCGTGCGTCCTACTGGCCGGCCCTTTGATCATGATTACACGCATACACACGCACAAGCACACAAACTTGACACATTTTTTAAACCTTTTATAATCTCGTTGTGAATAATAAAAATTTGTTCTTAGCATTGAGTCTAATCAGGCTTGTCGTATTACAAGTTGAATTTAACTCTTACTTTTTAACCCTAGTAGCAGTAAAATTCACACACGGTGAAAAGGGATTGCTCTTTTTGCGCTAACGTTTTTCGTTTGCTCCGCAATATTACAAACTAACCAGTCACGTCAAGGTATAATATATTTAGAACAAAGTGATTAAATCGAGAGAACTTACGCGTCCTCACGATGAATTCGTTGTTTCTCTTGCAAACCACTGCCCACGTTTTAGCAACGTTCGTCAGGAAAATGAACTATTTTACGTCACCGGCTTTAGTTTCTTCAAAGCAGTTGTTGCACTCATAAACTGCACAGCTTGGCATAGTTGTCAAAATATTAAAACATCACTTTTACTGCACAGTAACACTCGAAAAATGTTTTACTTCGAGACAAACAACGTGTCTCATTGCCGGAGCTCCCTTGAGTCTTTTTCTTTTTGCTGACGTCACGATGGGAGGGAAAAGAAGGGGAACATGTGCATAACTTCATTTTACCTTCTTTCATCATGCTGCTCCCACATAAATTTGTGTAAAATCAAAAGAAAATTTTTACAGTGAATGTATTAATAAAAAATACAAGAATTGCATCGATACACCCATAATAAAGGAGACACATAAACGAATAATTGCTGTTGACAAATGGAAAAGACATTCGCATTAATGGCGTGACGATACATACGCCACACTCCGCATTCGAAATAAAATGTCACCTAAACCGCAATATTATGGTATTTTATTTTTGCTGTACATATCATCATTAGACTGTTGTTATGAAGTAAATTAACTGGCCGTTTGAAAGTACAACAATAACAAATGTTACTGTAAAAAGTTACGACTGAGTGAGAACAAGTTTGGTGACGTAAAATGTTTGAATAAACGCAAGGAGCAAACCCTAGTTGAACTGTGCCCGCTGTTTGCAGGTACAAAATGTAGGGGAGAAAAGTGCCGCAACTGGCTCGCAGCAGTTATTTCTGGCCTCGCGGCTATGTATGGCTTGGCTACCGTGACGTCACATGTAACCGACACTTTGCGCTCGGGTTGAAGCCGTCCTCAGAGAGTCTTAGAGGCACAAGCTTTACTACTATCACAAAGGCGGCGCGATACCTACTTCTCTATGTATTTACTCCACTAACAGCAACCTGTAATAAGTGCTAGGAGAAAGTATTGCATGGCGCTTTTTTTTGTCGTTCACGCTCAATGTCGAAATGCAATAAAAATGGCTTGGCAATTTTAAACACACAGTAAGTAAAACCGCCCTTATTAAAAGTGCACAAGATACTTTCAACAACTGAAGAAAATACTCGCAAATGATTTATTAATCGTAAAGCTTAGACACGCATTCATAATTTCTATTGTACACAGTATGTTTACTGTCTCATTTGGTACTTTAAAGCAAGTTGTCTTTTATAATTGTATTTCTTATCATTTCACTACTGTGTGAAACATTGCTGCATGTATAAATGTGTGTATATATATCTTAACTAATATTATAAATGCGATAGTGTGTTTGTTTGTTTGTTTGTTTGTATTTTCACGTCGCAACGGAGTAACGGATCGACGTAATTTTTTGTACAGAGATAGTTGGAGGGCCGGGAAGTGACATACGTACGCTATTTTTTATCCCAAAAAAATATCTTATTCCCTCAGGAAATTTTTTTTACTAAAAATAGCTCTTGGGGTACAATGCTGCGTTAATGTAAGTTGTTAGTGTGGGACGAATACACAATGTCACACTAAAATGCGATAAAGGCCCTAAACCGAACTCTACAGGTTATACGAAACAATACAGACATTATGTGAGGAATGGTTGTATTACTGGCTGGTGACTTCCACCAAACACTACCAGTGATTCAAAGGGGCAAACTGCACATGAAATCAAAGCCTGTCTCAAGTCGTCAAGCTTATGTGCAAATGTCAAGAAATTCAGCTTGACGACAAATATTATGCTACAATCACCGATTTCAAAAGGAATTGCTTGGCCAACAATTCTCTACCGTTAGATGCGAGATGGCCCGCCATTCATGAGAAAAATACTTCGGATAGGCTCAATTCATGTTACTGGTTAAATATTTCCGATTATGGTGACAGGATGGTCTCCAAGCGAGATTCATATTTAAATATATTTCAAAAAACTAAAAATACTATTGAAATAAACGGCCATTATCCACTCGGCCACACATTTTTACTGAACAGCAAGTTTATCAAAAATAATATTACAAATTTAATTGTACAATTGGGGGCGATTTCGTCTTGAAAAAAAAGCAACAATAGTAAATTATATATTTAAAAAACTGGTCCCGTCATTGATGTTTGTTTATACATTTTTTATAAATTTTACTCTTAAAGGGAACTATCATATTCAAATGCAGTAAAAAAAATACGATAAATTGAGTGACAAGTAGTTCATGAAAACAATTTCGAAAGAATTTAACGTCTAACAACACTTTACTCGGTACTGTATCATATTATGTACCAAAAATTATAGCAAATGGGCAAAAAATGTTTTCGATTGCTTTATTAACTTGCAATCACAATTCAGACATACAACCACATTTGACATACATTTGGCTTGACCAAATCCAAAATCACTTTATGTGGTTTAGCGTACCGGTTCCTATTGGGATGGTTGTTCATCGGAGTTCCATTTTACCCTGAGGTGCTTTAAAAAATGAATAAACTGATTTCGAGATGGGAGAAATGCAATCGTGGCGCAAACTAGTGGATGATCTAAAAAAAAAATTTCGATTAACTCGTCAATGATTCAAAGTTCTAAGAATAACATCATTATTAGATGCAATTGTACTGCGCTTCAGCAACACACTCGGCGTCATACTATCGGCAAGATTGAAACTAGTCGAGTTTCAAAGTCTTACTGGTTTTACTTGCACACTCAACGATAATTCACTCTATCATTCTAAAGGACTTTGTGATTATGGAGAGGGTGGATTAGTTTTCAGAAAAGTTACCAGAGTGTGCTGCGATGGCCAATTGCGCCACGATCGCACTTCCTTCTCACACACTACCAAATATCCCTATATAAGTGCGAAATCTTGAAAAAAAATTTTGTTGGGGTCGAGCATTTAAGGGATAAACATCTCTTCTCCAAGAGCATAAGGAATAAGTAACTAGAACAGGTAAAGATATCTAATAAATATACTTTATAAAATATGAATATAATATATATTATAATAATATAAAAATTATACATTATGCTCTTGAAGAAGAGATGCTTATTCCTTAAATGCAAGACACCGACTAAAGAATTTCTCCAGATTTCGCACTTAAATAGGCAGATTTGGTATTGAGAGGAGAGAAGTGTAATCGTGGTGCAATCTGAAGGGTTCTCACAAAAAAAATGTTTCGGTGGGTGGAATGGCAATCACAACACACACTGGTGATTTCTCTCGAAAGTAATCCAGCATCTCGAAAAATCAACATTTCCTTTAGCACGGCTATTTTTTTAGCAAAGTCGAAGGCAGTAAAAATTCGTTACTCCCTCGTCTATACATATCCGTATTCAGTTACCTAATTCCATCCATAATGCCATTTAACCAAGCAAATTTGGAGGCGAGAAGGAGTAACGAATCGTTATACTCTTTCGCAATAAATAAATGAAAATATATGTACACTAGCTGTTACCCGCGACTTCGCTCGCGTGGTTATAGTAACAAACTTCTAGGGAGAAATAACGGTATTTGTTAGTAGACAGACACTGATCATAAATACAGAACAGAGCTTTAATGATGTAATTTTTTGGTGCTAGAATCGTCTTTTACATAGCCACTGGTCTTCATTTATATTTCTTTGTAGATCTGAGTAAACGCTAGCAATCAGTTCCGTATCACTCTGCACCAAATTACTAAAATCCCCCGTTAGTGACACACATCCCTCGGTATCTGTTTCTAACCGACCATCTCCAATTTTTAATAGTGTATCAGCATTATGTCCTTCATCAACGCCATTGTAGAGGCGCACTCTCATATTTGTCATCAAGCTGAATTTCTTGACATTTGCCCATAAGCTTGACGACTTGAGACAGGCTTTGATTTCATGTGCATGTGTGTCCCTCTGAATCACCGGTAGAGTTTGGCGGAAGTCACCAGTCAGTAATACAACCATTTCTCCCATAATGTCTGTATTGTTTCGTAAATCCTGTAGAGTTCAGTTTAGGGCCTCAATAGCTTTTATGTGGGACGTTGTGCTTTCGTCCTACACTAGTAACTTATATATATTGACGCAGATTGTACCCCGAGCACTATATTTACTAAAGTCTTAAAAGACTTGATTTTCGTTTGCGAGGCATTATTTATTTAGCCGATTATGAAAAACCAAACAACCAAAAAAACACTTTAAAAAGTAAACAAAAACAATTACCAAACCAACAAATCCAATTCAAAGTGCAAATGAGTATCAAAAGTTAATCAAGTCAAATAAATTGAACAATATTCGAATATTCCTAAACAACAAAACCAAACCGAAAAGCGAATCAAAGGACACCAAAAGCAAATGCAGTCAATTGAAATGATTTGAATGCCATCTATTGTCAATTTTTAAAACTACAATTGGAATGTCGTTTAACATAGAATGATTAAAGGAAATTACATATTCAGTAAATTTTTTGAGATATTTTCTTGCGATAAAAAGTAGCTAATATCACCTTTCAGCACTCCAACTATTTCTGTGCCAGAAATTACGTCAATTTATTGCTCGGTAGCGACATTGCATTGTTGACATTGTTGACATTGCTTTGTTTTTCCATTTGTGTACTTTTTCATTTTCCAATAAGAATTTCCCCGAGGAAGTGAGATATTTTCTCGGGATGAAAAGTAGCCTATGTCACTTCCCGGCCCTCCAACTATCTCTGTCCAAAAATAACGTCGATCCGTTGCCCTGTTGCTACGTGAAAGAAGGACAAACAAACAAACATACTTTCACATTTATAATATTAGTGTGGATATATATATATATATAAATCAAGCTTTCTTGGCATTCACTAACATGCCAGTTGGTAATATTCCCCCCCCCCCTTTTTTCTCCACCCACAAGACTTGATTCGCATGAGAAACAACAAACTCCAGTGTCCTTGTGAGAACGACAAAGCAAAGTCTAATTCGAAGAGAGTACCAATTCGTTATCCACTTATTAATGTATATTTTTCAGTTCAGTGACATAATTGCTTCAATAATCCTATTTACCCAGGCATATTTGGTGTTGAGAGGGTGTAACGAATCATTGCTCCTTTTGGTAATATATATTCCAAGCTTTCTTGGTAATTGTCCCATAATCGTGGTCATTACCAAAAATTTTTTTGATCACAATCAGCAAAATCCGACCCATTGTTTAGGTGAAATCTTTGACATACTACCAGGATAAAGTACACTCGTAATACTTCCCAAGTCCAGCAGTACCAACAGTAAAATACGAATTACCATAGAACGAAAATAATTTACAAATTGCACTATCGCAGATTCGCCTGCACGACGAATATCTGAGATTTCAGTCACCTGACTATATGCAATATCATAGTCACGAGCGATAGCGTCGCCAGCATATATTGGTGCAGCATCGTCGACTATATTACCAGTGCTAAAACAGTAATGGCCTGGAAACACCCAGCCAGTACGATGGCGAGGCATAAACTGACAGATGGCATCGTCGTCACTCCTTTTATAACTCGTCAGGAGCCAATTAATTGAAAAGGTAGGGTGGGGGACATGTATTTCATGACATCGATGAGTTATATTACATTTAAGCCTTTTTATGTGCCATGAGTATAATTTATTTCTTACTGTTTTAAACATGCGGGTCCTCGATTGCAACATTAAGACCTCGATAAGTTATATTCCATTTAAAACTTTATATCTGTATCACGAGTGACAACTGCCCTCGATTGGAATTTCATGAGATGGAAAAGTTATATAATATTTGAAACTTTATCTGTATCATGAGTGACAACTATCCTCGATTGCATCTCAATATTGATGAGTTATATGATAGTTGAAACTTTATCTACAGATACATAGTGAGTGACAACTGCCCTCGATCGCATCATAACATGAATAAGTTATATGTCGTTTGAAGCTTTATCTGTATTGTGAGTGACAGCTGCCCTCGATTGCAACATAACATGGTCGGCTGCCCTCTAATACAATTTTATGACTGAAGCTGTTGCCGACTGCAATTCTTCCTTTTTTAATGTTCGACATTTCAATGAGTTGGGAAAGTTTTAAAGTCCCGTATTCCCTCCCTTTTACATTCTTTTGAAATTTTTATGATTTGGGAAGGAGTTAAAGTCGCATATTCCTTCCAATTCACTTTCTTTCTCGTAATTTCATAAGATATATATGTAGACTGTCATTTGCTCGTCTTTCATTGTTGAGCACGATGGGCGAGCATGGTAGACAGGTAAGTTTCGTTGGTCTGTTTCAACCATTCAGTGTAATGTCGTTGACGATTCACATAATGTCCACCAGCAAATAAGTGGGTATATTGGCAATTTTCGTAGACATATAAGTGACCACTGCAAAAAATTTAGAGTGTATGACTTCTAACAAAATGCCTGCATGTGCATTCTTATTATGAACTTGACGCGTGATGGGTACATGGGATAGGCATTGCGCTGTATTCACACCCTGGGGGGAAAAACGCTCGGGGATGTCCCGATGTATAAGGGCACACAGGGAAGAACCGAAGTCGAGTGAAACAGGGAAAATCCCGAGAAATACCTGATATGCGGCCCTCGGCGGAGGAATTAGGGGAGCCCCCGCCGAGAATTTATGCAGACACAGCTCACAGGAGTCCCCGAGACGTCCTGCCTCACCCTTCCTCCGTCCTAGTTGGAGCACACAAGCAGCTAACAAGACACGAAATCCTACACAAAAAACCCGCGAGGTACACAGGGGATTTCCCGATTTCTCTCTCAAGGAACTGCTGACAGCTAACTTGAATATAGCGGGACACGAGTGAAATTCAGGCGTAGCCGAGGCAGGTGGATCAGTTGTTTGGAGTAAGTTGTTCGGAGTCAGTTTTTCGCGGCAGTTGAATCCGCGCCATCGGGAGAATCATCAGTCAGGCAGACATATCGCATGCAAAGAGGCGGCAGTCGGGTGAGGCAGTCGAGGTAGGGTTTGGATCCCGGCAGAGTCAGATATCGCCAGCCGAGATGGGAGTTGTTCGGCGGTACAGCCGCGAGATGAGAAAGGTGCAGCCGAGACGGGAGGCGAAGGAGACACGGGAGTAAGCAGTCTTGTGACGGGAACAGTGCCGAGAACTTGAGTAAATTCCCGGAAACGAGTGGCAGCCCCATACCGAGGGTGCCATTCCCCGTGAAGACGTAGTCGTGCGCCAGATGGCGACGAGGCAAGCAGTCAGTCAGTCAGTAAGTTAATTGTGACATCACCGGGGAGAGAACCCAGGAATAGCCAAAACTTCATGTGTAAATTTCCGAAAAAAATCCAGTAGAAGTGCCGAGAACTTATGAGTTCATTTCCGAAAACATAGTGGCAGTTTTCGAGGTGGGGGAGTCAGAAACTCGAGCCGGATCGTTGCGGACATCGACGCAGACGAGGAGACATGCTCTCCTACGAGTAATGCCAGCCAAGGTCGCAGACACACTCCAAGTCCTCGGGAAACCAATCCCGGGCTTCCGAGAGAGTCAGTCAAAGCCGCAGGAAGAAGCCAGCTGAGTACAGCATGCCAACGAGAGCCAGTCAGAGGGCCTGACAATGGGCCGCCCAACTCACCATGCCTCAGCTACCAACGAAGACAACTCACCAAAAGCTGCAGTCACAGATAAGAAGAGAAATGTCTCCCTTCAACAACCTTCCCAGACGCATAGTATTCAGCCCACCAGCCCTTCAGGCCTACGACTTGTAGGGGGGCTCAGTCTCGCCTGTGTGTGTAAATACCTGTCACCTTCAGACAAATAAAATACTGGTGTGTTAACAAACAGAGAATACGAGTATTTGTTTACCCCTAACGCAACAACCACAGGTGCCCTTAGTTTGCACCAAAGTAAATTAACAAAGTACCCTACTAGCCACCACTCTGTATAACTCAGGAGGCCTAGTAGCGTCAAACTATGTTTAGCAATATCGAGTAAAACTCTTCTGGGTTAATGTTTGTATCTATTTGCGCCAATTTGTACAATTTCTGAAGAAATGCCAATTGAAATGATTTATTTTCCACTTTTGTTTTTATTTGGCGAGGTCGTGTAAAGTTCTCTTGGTTTTCTGCGATTGATTTAGAAAGGTATCGATTTCCAAATCTCTATACTTGTCTTTGATTATATATTTTTTTTGTAAATTCGTGAGAGTACGAACTGTTTAAGGCAAAATCTATAGACTCCTTCACACAATTTAGTCTCTTTGCCACCTGTTTGTAATATTCAACTTCCAAAGAAAAAATCATTCTTTCGATTGTGGCCCAACATCTTTGTGTATTTGTCGACTCTGGAAAGGAAATGCCCGTTTCAAANTTGTAAATTCGTGAGAGTACGAACTGTTTAAGGCAAAATCTATAGACTCCTTCACACAATTTAGTCTCTTTGCCACCTGTTTGTAATATTCAACTTCCAAAAAAAAAATCATTCTTTCGATTGTGGCCCAACATCTTTGTGTATTTGTCGACTCTGGAAAGGAAATGCCCGTTTCAAATTTATCCATAGTTTTTCTATTATCATAGTTATTTGTTAGAAATTAAAGATTTTTCTCAGAAGGTTTTGTTTTTTTAGAAATAATTACATTGTTTATAATTTTGTCTCATATGTCAATTTCAGAATCATCATCGAACAAAATAGAAGTATCATCCTCTACATTACCCACACCACTCTCATCACTTTCGTCGTATGGAGGAGCAGAAGGTTTTATGAAAAGGGTTCCAGTAAGACTCTGCCACTGCCAAACTTAAATAACATACCGTTCTCATCGACGGATTCTTTAAAATAACCAAAAGTCGAGTGCAGGCATACCAAGTTATCGTATTTTTAATAGTCGAAATGCGTAAATACATTATTCACCTTTATAATTTCCATCAATGTATCCATATTGGTATATTTTTCCATTACGAATAATACGGTGCTCTTGAAGAGAGGAATCGCCGTGTCTCGAGCCACATCAATCGCGAATTGTTTGGCAATGTTTTGAACTATCTTGAAGGCAGTATTCAAATTCTATTTTGGCTCGTCGATGATGTTAATTAGGGCGAAATATATAATGTAATTGTTTATGTATAAATTGAGCAACTTTACCAAAATGTCGTCAAATGAGAAATATAGCATGTCATGTCTCGTACTGATAAAATAAAAATTAATGTACAAGTTTTGGGAAAGTTTCTTTAATTTAAATTTGTCAAAAAACTTTGCATCAAATTCATAACAGTAATTGACAGAATGATGCATTGCAAAGTTAAATCAGAAACCAAAATATAAAGATATTTTATGGCTGGGATTATATACAGTCGGTTGAGATGACTGGTGTGATGAAAGTGGTGTTAGATTTGACATATCTATAGGTTATATGAGATTTTCACGCATATGGGTATTTAAAAACATTTCAGTGATTAAAACCAACAACACGAATATGGTGATCAATAATACTAACTGTAAAACACATAAATGCATTTTATTTTGAAATATTGTGAAAAAATCTTATTTTTATTAATAGTTGTTACATAAGTACCAGTTATGTTACTAAAATAGGTAGATTTAAAAATAAATGAAACACCCGGCGAGGGCACAGGCAATGCATATATGCCTGTTGGGGGCAGTATCTGTGGAAATAACGCCATTGGTGTAAACATACCCATCCCCATCATCACCTCCATCCTATTCAGCCCACATTGTGCACCCACGGACGGTGATGGAGAGCTCTCCGACGGAGGAGATCACTCACTCTTCGATGGAGATAACTCGCTCTCCGACGGAGATGATCCACTTCTCCTCCTCTTTAATGAAGATGGCCCATTCCTTCTAGGTAGCAATGCTGGAGACTTTGAGCAGTCCTCTTCAAAAGAAATGGACCGTTCCTTCTCGATGGCAATGCTGGAGACTACCCATGCCTCCTCTTCGAAGGAGACGGCCCGTTCCTTCGCGGTGGCGAAGGTCGGGACTAATTTGTCTCGGACCGTCGACATCCGTGCGATGAAGCTTCGCACCTCTCGCAAATGGTCAAGGGTTTCTTCTTGCTAGATGCCATCTCGCGACTGCTGATGCCGCTCGTCGCAAGGACAGTTGTTTATATACTCTGGCTGCTGCCAGGACACCAAGTGAAAAAAATACAAGTCCTTTAGAAGAGGGGTTGGAATGTGAGGTGATCCTCCTAATTGCTTAAAAAAAAAATTATTTCCGACCTGGCATAATCTCGCATAACGATGAGGCCAAGTAGAATGATGTATGCAAGTCGCCTCACTGGTGCATGTAAAGACACTAGTCTCGACTTTGAACGAGCGAGTGCACTCCAGATAAGGTGATGAAAAAGTAAAACATAAGCGAGCGGGTGTGCTTCAGACAACGTCATATAAAAAAGAAAATCATAATCACCCACCAGTTCTGAGCGAATCCCCCACCACCACCATTATTACTGCCAATCAAAATTAAAGATATTCCTCGACAATAAAGTTTACAATTTAACCTATATGCAACATAGTAATGAAAAAAATGTGCGATGGTGACGCCACCGCGCGCATCGTTTTTGGATTCGCTCCTCTGTAAGACAACCTGCTCCTTGGCCGACACAGCTCCGCTTCTGTTTTCTCCCCTCATTTTCCTCCTTTGATTACCCCTACTTGTAAATCAGCTTTTTTTTTTAATTCGGGAGCTAGTTTATATAAGTTGTTAAATGCCTTGTGTAGCGTTCATTCCACGCCTCATTCTATGCCTGTGAAGAAGATCGTCGGGTTGACGCCTGCTAGAGCTAATTTAAAATGTAATATGAGTAAAATTGTCAGTTTACCCGTCCTTAGACGAGGGCGCTATGAGATACTGTTTAAATAATTTTGTTGCGTGAGTGGCTGATTATGCTGGAGCTTGTAAAACAAAGAGTCGTGGTCGCAACTTTTCATTTGTGGGTCAGTTTAGTGTTTTTGAAATAATTATGTGGCATAGTATTGTGTTTGTCTTGGTCTTTGCAGTGAGTTAGATTTTTATGAATTCTGGTTTTGGACGCCTGCCTAAATTTCAGTTTCGGCCTATCTAATGTCTTGCTTCTCTGTATTGTTCCAGTTGCGTTAACGTGTTGTGTATAGTTTTTTTACTACTGCCCAATATTTACTTAAAGTTAAATTATCGTTACTGTGCTGCCACGACTTATGCATCGGGCATAGTCTGTTGGAGTGTTCTAATTGTCGTCGTAGATGGAGCTATGGATAGGGTCTACAGACTGCCTCCATCAATTCAATATTTTAACTTATATTTTATTTCAGATATTAAATTGTATTTTTTCGTTAAGGAGGCTTTACTGTCCTGAAACGCTGCCCTCCTTTAGTCAAATTGCTCCACTATATGCCTTGAATTTATCTAGTCATCAATGTAACTATTTGTATTTTAGAAACGTTTAAATATAACCCTGCTCATTTTTTCAATTAAATATTAATTGTATATTTTGGAGTAATGTAATACTATTGAATAAGCAATTGCATAGCAATTTAATATTTTGTATGAGTGTTTGAAGTATTTATAGTGAACAGAAGTACTTTTTATATTTTTTGAAATGATTTACACTAGTTGTCTTGTTTGTCAGTTAAATATTTATTGTACTTTTTAGCTATTCAATACTTTTGAGGGAGCAATTTAAACTATTTGTATGAGTAATTTAATCGATATTTTTTGCATTGTGAGCCTTTGGCGTTTATAATTTTACATGTCATATTCTTTGTAAATGTTCAATGCAAATGTTCAATCCTAAGGTGCTGCTAACTTCTAAAATATTCTGAAATTACAAAGCTTGAAAGTGACATCCTTTTCGCATTATTTGTGCTATGACATAAATGAAATAAAAAAATTAAAATACACAGGTTGTTGCATATATAAATACCACAACCTGGACCACTTTGGTCCAGGTTCAATATCGATGTGATAGCGATAGTGGTAGTAATTGTTTTGCAGTAAAATTTGAACAAGAATGGATAAGATCGCAGTGACCCAGGTAGAGTCAGGGGGAATATTTAAGGGGATGAAGTATGATTTTAACAAAATTTATGATAGGTTTTTAAAACATCAAACTATAAAAAATTAAAGTAAATCACTTTTAATCAAATATACTGAGACTAAGAAGGAACTAAAAAAAAATTTAGAAGTTCAAAACTAAATTTGAAAGCAGCTAGTAAAAGAACACAGGGAATTTAGAGAAAGGTGGAATGCATATAAACTTCACGAGAAGTAAAAAAAAAAATCGGCGTAAACTTAATCTAAATTTTAAAATCTGTAAGAGTCAAGAGTTTTCGTCCTTTGGGCGCGACAAAATGTAAAGTCTAAGTTTATTATTATTATTCTTTAGAGTGTTATTTTTGTTTGAGAAGAGTAAAACGGATTTCAATATGTTTATTTTTTTTCATGGCACATCTATAAACCATCGTTAGGCAAGCGAGCTCGGAAAAGGAACCAGTTGGTAAAAGTAAAATTACCAATACTGCAGTGGCCTCTCTTCCAGCCACTGTAGCAGTCTCTCCTTCCCCAGCCACAGCACAGGCCTCTCAAACTTCATCCACAGCAGCCGCTCCGACCCCAGCCACAGCAGCCGCTCCAATAGCTAAACACATTGTAAAATGCTTGTAACAAATGAGGTTCGAAATAGCAAGAGTGTTGGTATATTTTGGCCATATCCTTCTCTCCAATCTTGTCTATTTCAGCTTGTCAAACACGATTACAAATCACTTTCATGATTAGTGAATTTGGAGAAGTGATTATTTGTCCCATTAAATCCGAATTTATGGTAATGTGAACGCATTGCAAATTACTTGCTTTTGGCAAATTATGCCGAGCAACTGAAATAATACACTTCTCCAACTAACAGCGTATTCTTCTGCAGTGAGAAGGAAAAATGTCGGTCTGAAAAACAAATAACCAAAATTTTCCAGTTTGGGTACAAAGTACACATAGGCTAATTTTTTGAACAAGTGTACTCTTTAAACTGGCTGTACATATAGTCTTCCGATTGGTGTAGAGTATCGATTAAATTGACGATGATCAATAATGGCGATTTCAAGTATTCTTTTAAAGATAAGGCATCGGGCGGCATGGCGACTATGACCGACCCTCGAATAGAGTTGCGATTTCGTTCGTATACATTGTTTAATTTCAATTTCGTGAACAGAGGAGTGTCGTCCTTGTTTCTCGCCATGCCTGTCGAATGAAATGTGGGTTCCATCATGGTTTAATTAGAAATATAAATCAGGAAGCAGCCATGTGATGATTCATTAAAACCATTTTTGTACTTACACGCGAGCGAAAGTTGATGTTGGTCATCAATTTCGTTTTTTTCTTCAAAGTGTAAATAATAATTTTTTTTTTCAGTTTATAACTAAGTATATATAGAGTCGCTGTTCCCTATATAAAAAGTCTTATTGAGAAAGCTTTTGTTGTTGAAGCAAGACTTGTTGATACTTGGAGCTAATTTAAAAAGTGCAAGTAGATGAAAGCTGTCAGATGTACAGATAATCTTCGATTGTAGTGATTGGAAACTTGGCTCGAAAATCTTTAAACTTCAACGGAATGTAATTATTGTCACTTAAGTCAATATCAAATTCCTCCTCGAAATCTTCTTCAGAGTCTTTGTCATTTTCATTTTCTCGTGTATAGATGTATTCCAAGAGACCATAAACAAAAGACGTGTAAAAAATTTAAATTCGCCCAAAGTGTGCATTTCCAGATCGTTGTGGATATTTATAAATATTGTAAATACTCTGGTCAATTTAAAACTTCATTTGTTTGCTATGACTGGGGGTTCTTATACAACAAAAAACTTTGGTCCTCTGTGTTCAAATCTACAAAACAAAATGTTTGTTTTGAGGTATTTTATCTACAACAATCAGATAAATGTGTTGGGAATCGATGTCAGAACGATGAAGAGGCACCAGGAAATCTTAACCTATCCCCTCTAGATAAACTTTTTGGTTGCCGAAAACATGAAATGCGACACATGTCAAATACTGATTGAGCTATACGAACCGTACATAGATTCTGTCGTCGACACGACAATCTCTATGGAAACCAATTCGAACACGCTGCTGAAATATTGACTCAGAATTCTGCAAGCTGTGTCNTCGACACGACAATCTCTATGGAAACCAATTCGAACACGCTGCTGAAATATTGACTCAGAATTCTGCAAGCTGTGTCTTATCATTTGGTAAGAATTGAATTTCTGACCACGAGAATCTTAAACATGATGTAAAAGTTTCTCCTAGACAAAAGTTGTGAAAAAAAAAATTATGTTTTCCTATCCAGTCGATGGATGTGCAATTCATGTAGCAAATTGAGTTTTACATCGATTCTGTAACTTCGGAGGGTTTGTTGCACAATTCTTCCATCAAACTGAAAAAAAACTTGCAAAACTCTAAGTCTCGCAGACTGAAACACGGAATCGGCAATCTCGTGGTGGAAAACATTTTTTGTGCAAATTGTGTCTACGTGGTCACACATCCTACGATTACACTCACATGTACAAGTGCATTCTGGTTGTGAGCTTCAACATCGAGATGGGCATTGATAATTTGGAGGACTTGCCGCTGGGAGGACTCGCTGCAGCGAAACTGCTTATGTTTGTGCTCTACTGTGAATATCTGGATGTTGAAGTGAGTATAATTTCTTACCTAAAGTGTCACTGCATGCCTAACGATTTCAATGCGGAAATACGAATGTCCGCCCGCGAAATACATCAGGATCCAAGGTTTCGCACACGAAGAGGATCACATTACTAATTTACTCTTTTGGTAAAGTCAGGGATGCTTGTCGAAAATGCTAACGGGATACCGAAACTACCCACATTATTTCTTCGGCCACAACATTATCGAATACGATTTAAATTTCCTACTGACTCGATTACGGGTTCTCAACCTGCAACGCTAAATAAAAACGTTTGGGACACTCGGAAAATAGGCCACAGTTACGCTCATTCGTTTTTACAGCGACAGCATCATATTCTATACGTTAATGATTTTGAAGAAAAAAAACGCTCTGGCAAGCGGGAATTTTTCGCTGGCAAACTTGTCTAAAACTACCTGAGCCAACAGTTTATAGAAATTGATTAGACCTCGGTGCTCATGTGAATTTATTATATTCTCAGCGACACTATCACGGACGACGAGTTTAAAGACAAATGCATGAGAAATATATTTCACTTCGAGCAATTCAACATCGACAATTTCGATGCAGCAAATACTCAGTACACAAATATGCAAGTGCGTCGGACCATGTACATAGTCAGTAACATTTGCCTTAAACTTACAGATGAAACGAAAGCACACTCTATCTTTCTCTACCGCATGGAACAGGTTTTAATTTACAATGAGAAGGACAGTGTGGCAGTGATTGCACTTAACAGCAAGTTTAATTTGGCGATTTTCATTAACCAGTTGGCCACTCTCTTTAATTGTGGTTTCGAAGAGAGTTCAATGAGTTGCATTTCTCGCCGGATCGCGAACGCATTCCTGTATCACGTGCTAGCTTTTTGTATGTTACAGGGATATCAGGGCGGCGATTCCGGTTTCCTGGCCGTGCCTAATCTGAGATATTTGTCGCTCACTTAAATAACGTCCACAATTAACGTTCGACAAATTCACACCAAACCAAAGTTCAAGCACACGAAAAAAGAATATCCCGGAGCCGTAGTATTTGCGAACCGCAGTCTGTTTTGGAATGTCATTCAGTACAACGTCAATAGTTTCTACTCAAACATAATATCAAGAAACGACGTTCTCGATCGACCATTGGTTGCTGCTGTACCAATGCACTGAGTCTCGTGTTCGAGAATGCTCAGAAATCCTATGATGGGTTCGACAAAATGCTGAGGAACGATGTTATTGTTCTGTATGTGACGGAAAATGTAAGCCAAAACTTGTTGGCCAGCGATACTCCCATTCTGATTCGTTTGCTCTCGCATGCCAAAACTCCATTCACCATAAACTTTATGGAATGTTTACTCGCCTGCAGGGAAACTCAAAAAACAAATGAAATTCCTGAATGTGTAAATGCAGAAAAAGGAAGTCTCCGAAGAGAGGATTCAAAACATTAATCTAGAGTACTAGGTGCTAGATGACAAGCAACTTTCGCTTGAAAGTATGGTCAACTTGACCTACGGGTTTTTCGGCAGTCCGTTTTTCAAATTCGTCAGCATTCCCATAGTCATAGGTACGACCTTGTTTATACATTTGTGTCGAGTTACACCCGTACTGTATTTACTGCACGTGATTCGCAATCACAAAGAAACGATAACAATCTAACATAAGGGAAGCCCATGCAGTTGGTCTATTACATTCATCAAGATGCCTATGATACTTATTGTAATCTGGAAGTGAACAGAAGACTGATAGTGTACGACGAGGCGAAAATCCACGCAGTTATTCACAAAATTCCACAAGAGTATCGCGAAATGGTCTTTTACGCAGATACCTACGACTACAAGTTTACAAATATGTTGAAATAGGATAGCAACAAGTTTGTCGAGCTCATAAAGGAGGAAGTGAACATAATCAATGAAAAGGGCATTGTTTTCTAAGGTACCGAGATACTCGCATCCATCTGGCTAGTGAAGAAAACGGACTTGCATTTGACAAAACTGACCGATTACAGCATATTTTGCAGTAATCCGAACCAAGATGTGCTGCAACTTTGTTCCATTGTTCATAAAGGTTGCGAGCGCAAAGCATCGCGATTCGTGAAACGAAACTACAACTACATTAACTACAAATAACTGCATCATTTACGATGCAGTACATTCGGGACACTAACATTTTCATTTTAAATTTCGATAACATTTCTTCATATGGTGAGAAAATAATGTCAAAATAAAATTCCGGCGATGTAAATTACACTTCAGACGAAGATCAAATCTGGCAAACGATTACGAAGTTGTTTCCGCCGGAAGATTCGACCGATGTTGCACTATGGTGGAATTGTGAGCCTGTTTACATAATCAGAAAAAATTGGCTGCTTATTCCAATAAATTTAACATTTTGAATATGTTCAAAAACGAAGAAAACCAAATAAAAGAGTTAAAAAAAAGTGCAGCCGAGTTGAAGAGCATGCTCAAATAAAAAAAACTTAAAAAAAAAATCACCACTCAAAAAATGCCGCGGTATTTATTTATTTGTAACCCACTCTGGGCTATAAATATGTGGGGGATTTCAGTTGCCGGCATAACAAATAATGCAGCAGAGTGAGAAAGATGGTGCCGACGAGATCGGCGATGATTTCTGCAGCAGTTTTGCTGTTTTGCTCAACAAGCATCTATGCGAGGAAACTACAATTTTGCTTGCAGACAACGAGTACATCAGAAGAATCGTCCACTATGAAGGTGATTGATATTTCATTTTTGGTGAAGCAGAAGTGGGTCATCAAAGAAGAATCGATTTGCACACAGGTCTGGTGAATTACTACAGCTAGAGTATGAAGTTATCTTTGATGTAAGACAACAAAGTGTTCGATTATCGGATTACCACATTGTGTGTACCGAGCAATCAAACACCCTGCAAAATTGATTGATACCGTTGAACAATGGATCACGATTCGAGTACATATCTAACACATGCGCCTCGCTGATATTCAATGCCCCGGAAGATGTGATTCCCGATTACTCCATAGGTAATTACAGCTGTGGCCAGCAAAATATGAACTTGAATTCTGACAACAAACTTCCATGCAAGAATTGTATTTCGAAATGAGCTGGAAGCGACCCGGTCATACCAGGAGACAAATATGCATTCATTATAGCACACCTGTGCATAAAACTAAATACAGATAGTTCTTTGCACAAGGAAATAAATGTACCTTGCTCTTTCTAAACAATTAATAATACCACAAAAAATTCATGCGACTATGCAATAGTCAATTGGCCCTAGCAAATATGTAAAATTGAATACATGTAAAAAAATTTAAAAAATGTATTTTACAATTTCTTTTTTTATATATAAATCGCATTTGAGAGCTATATAACCAGTGGTGAATCATTGTTATTTCATCAGTCGCTCAGAAGAAACTTGGCACAATGGATGCCTCTAGTAAAGCTACAGAACAACAACAGTCCCAGCTGCAGCGGCATCAGCTGGACAACAGCGATAACATATCTGCTTATCTCATGGGAGATCGCAAATCGGTCAAGCAAAAAAATTGCTAATGTTATTACGATGGGGAAGAAGCTTAGGACATTGACTCTTTTATTCAGGCACCAATAAACCAACACTTGAACGGGAACCTGGCTGCGAATTTTCAATGGGTCAAGAAAAAAAAACATTTGTACCGTACATAGTCGTGGATAATTCCGAAGTGAAGTTTCTTTCAAATTTGGGTGAAATATACGGCAGCTACTTCAAGTTTTATTGTGACGATCGAATAAAGGTGAGCACGAGGAATTACCGTCCCGAAGATGATGAAATCACCAACTCTATCCGACTATTGGCGAAATACCTCTAGTTGTTTAACTTACTCACTTCGAACATTAACCTTGTCAATTTGAACGATGTTGATGAGATCAAGATAAACTCCCGAATTACATTTGTAGGGAACGAGCACTTGAGAAAATAAATCTTTTGCATGATCGACTGCAATTTCTGAAAAAGATTGTTCGCAAAAATCAAAGTGGAGGAAGTTTCAGTACATGGTACTTGATCATGGACAAGGCGATGCAAAACACTCTTTCGACTGTATAAGAGGAAACATGGAGCGTGTCGACCAGTTGATTGAAATAAAACAAAGATCACCTTCCTGCTACTCAAGAAAGAAAACTGGTAAGTTTTTCAACCATGCAATCACGGAGGCCGCCGTTTGGAAACTGTGCAAATACCAGGATGAAATCTGAAGGGTGTTTGCTATTTTTCGATACCTATACAGCAGTATAGTAATGTGGCAAAGACGATCCCACGGTCCCTAATGCGTGTAAAGGTGAAAAAAAATGTGTTGGTGCACTGGAACTCGTATTCACAAACATAATGTTCGCATGAGGCAGGTTCGTGGGCACATGCTCCTTGTACAGTACACTTTGTCGACATGATGTTCCCGAAGATGATACTGACAAGGTTTGATGTGGTACCACATTTATAAACTGTTTAGTTATTAATAAGATTTTTTTTTATTGTATGTGAGCTGGTTGAGTAAAATTTGCCAGATGTCGGTATCATTCAACATCTAATTGTTTACATAGTTCAACATGGGCATTTTTTTGCCATGCCCGAGTACATTTTGAGCCAATCTAGGATCGACCGCAATAGCATGCACCGAAAAATTATTTCNTTTTTTTTGCCATGCCCGAGTACATTTTGAGCCAATCTAGGATCGACCGCAATAGCATGCACCGAAAAATTATTTCGCCAAGCATGAAACAACACTCCTCTGTAGGGCCTCGTTCCCGTAATTTTTTTGTACAGGTTAATGTAAATCAAACAGAGTTTTTCATATCGGGTAATGAAGAGTCTGTTTAGGTTTTTGTAAATCGAACGCATTCAACATATGTGTAAACTGAGAAGGAATACACATTGTTGTCATCTAATTTTTTGTAAGTTCAGTTTTTTCGCTTCCGATCAGTTTTACTTAACTCTTCGTCAGGGACAAAATTTCGTTTTCTCGTCTACCCGTCGTGTACAGGAAATCCATTAAAAGCATCAATTCTACTTCTGATGAGTAGGGTGCATTCGAGTCATTTAAAAACTTGGCAAGAGCATTTTCCACCCTCGTGAGTGTATTTTTTTTCGCATTGTTTCAAGGCAAGACTTTCGGACTCTCGTCGATTTGTGGATGGATGATATTTTTTCCTTCCNATTTTTTTTCGCATTGTTTCAAGGCAAGACTTTCGGACTCTCGTCGATTTGTGGATGGATGATATTTTTTCCTTCCATGGTGATGGGACTTTCATTGCATTAATACAGTATTTGCGCATCGTAGCGATTCAATTAAGTCACTCGCTGATAAACCGAAATGATCATGAACATTAAAAAGGGTTTTTGGTAGGAGGGATCGAAACGTTTCAGTTCGCTTACCAACGTGTGACAAACAGCGGTGCAATACGCTCGAGTTTTGGGTAAGTACCCGAAAAGGAAGTACGAAATTTAATCTTGGAAATCTTCCAGGGAGCCACAATTTCTCATGAAACTCATGCACTTTAAATGGGACATAATGTATCGTTTGCGTCCTCTTTTGTAAGTTTTGAAAAAAAATATACGGATTCTATTTGATTAACATTTTTTTCATACGATAACTGCAAAATAATACATTTTTATCAGTTGGTGACAATATTTACGGGCAGATTATCATAGTAGCGTTTAAAAAGTGGACACATTTTTTCAGTTTTTTGTTCATTGAAAGGGTCGTGCCTATTGTTAAAATATATATATTTTTTTTTTTTTGTTAATAAAGATGCACTTGTTTACTTGATTGGGACACGAACCCTATAATTTTCCCAAAGAGTGGGTGATTGCGGATGAATGTGTGGTGTCTGCATACGAATTACATATGAACCTATGAAACGCGTTGAAATTATCCATCAGTTTTTTGTACAATTTCTTCGTATGTGGGTTTCCCCATCGACAATGATAAAATGTAGCCGTTGCCATCTTTGTCATCGTCGTCATCCGAGTCGGCCTTGTCGTCATCGCGGAGGTAGTAGTCGGTTGTCTCACGTTCGTTTGAAACATCGTAATTGAAAAATTGATTTAAAAAATCAAACATCCCTTTGTGCCGGTCGTGAGTTTCCATATTGAGCAGCATTTCCTTGATCGACAATTTTTTCTTTGCATTTCCTCTAGTTGCGAAACTGCAACTCTTTTTATCGCGGGAAGATGAAACGAGAGAAGAGATTTTACTCAGTTTCAAGACTTCGGGTGTGGTGTTCATATTTTCACAGATATTCCAATATTCGGTAGGTTATTTATCATTATGTCAGCCGCGTTGTATTTTACAAACAGTTTTCGGACGCACAAATTTTGCGAGTCTGCCGATAAATCCACGTAGAAGAGATTGAATCCCGTGTTCAAAGTCGAATACTTTAAATACGCAGGAACAGGGGTATGTGATTGGCATTATTCTTCCAAATGTCACCAAGTTTAATGAATGTTGTTGAGGGATTCGTCTACAGCAGTGTTACGTTGCAAATACTGTTGCTGTAACACAGACGATCCGAATTATTGCGGATTAAATATATTATAGAAATGAAATTTCACGATGTCTCGCCGTGGATGTCGTTGAACGGTTTGCATTTTGCAAATCAGCTCGAAAATATAGTCCCGGGACGAAGACGTGTCCAGCGAGTTGTGAATGGAAATTTTCGGTTGGATGAGAGCGAAGCAAGTCAGAGAACTGCCCAAGAACTGCACAGCCCCTTCCGCATCGATGTTCAACAATAAATTCTGGTCGCTCAAATAGGGTACGATTACAAAACCGCTCGTTATATACCCTTCGACGATGAGGTAAGTTTTGACCCACCCGTGTAATTTACTCGTGAAATAATTTTTTACCATTGTCGAAAAATTGTTGGAGATGCTATTGAGAATGTTTTGCGGATCCGTGCGTAAGAAACCGTCCCACAAATTAGTCGCCGAGTCATTTAGCAAATTGTATATGATTGATATTATCCTAGTTAAATCGTTGTA
>NQII01000186.1:749366-785159 GCA_002778355.1 Clitarchus hookeri | reverse complement strand
CAGTCGTTTACTTATAATTACTTATAATTATATTGTTCAAGATATTAAAACCAACAAGACTTGAAATTATACAAATGTTTCCTTTTCCATGTCTTATTGTTTTATGGGTGGGAAAATAAGAAAATAATAAACATGTGTAATGGAAAAAACACTCGAATTATTTAAAAATAAATACGAAAATAATGACGATACTTTTGAAAAATCCTCTAATCTTGTGATTTTAAGCAACATGATTAATAAAATTATACAAAGTATAGACAATGTCAAAAAACGTTCACTTGTTACTTACCTCGAAACAAATGCTTGAAATTTTTTATAGTTTGGTAAACCTATTGAATAATTTCAAAATTAGACAAACAAACTCATTTCAATTAACATTCGTAGCTGCAAATTATGGCATTAATTTCATAGATTGGTTTATAAATGGCAACTGTCGCAAAGTGGAAAAAATAGAGACGCCAAAAAACAGCGGCAATCATAAATCCCTTTCCGGGCTTCAGGGAAGGCATCAATGTTATGTTATCCGCATCATTTTCCCAACATTCGTACATGGGGCCTTTGGATACAGCTATAAATACGATGCATAACCGGTAAATCAATGCAAAGTCTCCTTGATATAACTCGAGTGGATTTCGGATTACGAGGTAAAATGTGTTTGATGCGAAACTCTTAGAATTAATGAAGAAATATGAAGAGCTGAAAAAAAAATGGAGAGTGAGAATGAGCAACGTCCTTTGTGAATCTTTTGACTATAAAAGGTGAAGGCGGTATCCCCTCCCCTTTTTTCTTTTTCGTCTAATAAAGGCGCAATACAGCACAAGTGTAAAATCACATGACAAATCATAGATGACTGTCACCACATTCCAAGTCTTTTATCTTTCCATCATAACCCCAACATAATTTGTGATTTTTTAACCATAGAGGAATTAGCGAATCGTTATTTCCTATGAATTACTAAAAAATAACTATTCCAATTAGCCATTCCAATTGAAAAAGTTTGGTTCAACAGCAGAGAGAAGGGAAAAGTGCTGGTGGGAAGCATGGATCGGATTTCTCTTTTTCTCGTCGCTTTTTAGTAAAGTTCTTTAAGTGGGCACAAGTGAAAAGTAAATGAATAGGTTGTATAGGGACCAACAAAAAGCAAGTAAAATCTTTAAACTTGTATGAGTCTGATTAGTTGCGAAAGAATTAACTAGTGTGTGCTGTAATTCCTCCCGCTCCACTTCTCGTATTTTCCCTCACTTCCCCTCCTTCCGACACACCTTCAAATATGCATATACAAGTACAAAATCTGAAAAGAGACTTTAGTCGGGGTAGAACATTGAAGGGATCAAAATCTCTTCTCCAAGAGCATACGGAATAAGGAACCAGAACAAAGAACAAAGATGAAAAGCTTATATATCTAATAAATAAACCCCATAACATATGAATATATGTATTTAACCTGAGGTCGAACTTTGGAAGTGTTCGTAAAAAGAAATTAGTTTAATGTAAATAAGGACTCTCAGATTGGGTATAAATTATTCCTTGCAGATTAGACAAGATCGTCCGACATATCTGCACTCCCCAACTGATAATATTGACAACATTAATTCAATTTGTGTGATGTTCGTAGTTTGAATAACGACGAGAGTTTCAGAATTTTAATTTTATAAATATATACTCGTAGCTTTCAGAATGTGTACCTGTTCATACACACATGCTATATAAAATAACCTTAGTTCATAGTGGCATTGATAACTGTGTATTTTCTGGGAACCTCTGCTCGTGCGAACAGGAAACGTAGGGTTTTCTCAGTGTGCGCACATGGTACTTGGATTTTCTTGGTGTGCTCTCATGCACTTCAACTACAAAAATATGCTGGTTTTCTCNGCAGCACTACGTTGTCACGTAAAATCTTCGCCCGTAAAACCGACTTTACAGGCAACCATTTTTTTTAATTTAATTTAATTTAATTTAGTTTCAACTATTTGTTTAAAAAATTAAAATATATATACTAGGTAAAGTTTAAGTTTTGTAAATACTGTTATTTTATATATAATACGATACTTTCAAGCTTTTTGGATTTGTTGGAAAACCTCCTTGGTCAGTACAAAACGCCCATTTCGCGGATCGACACGTTTGGAAAAATGGTAAAATACAAGTTTCTAGTGATAAATGGTCTCGAGGGGAGACGAGGCTAGAACTCGCATTTTAGAGAAGTGTTGAGTATTAAAGAAATGTGTTTATGGATGCAGAAGATTCCGCGCGGAAATCTTGAAGAAAAGTTAATTACTTGCCATGTTCATCTTCGAATTCCGAACTGGAAGATGTGAAAACAACGAAAAATTTTACGTCGACATAAATAACTCTGTCTAACGAACAGGAACATGTTAAAACGACTTTGTTTGCGTGGTTCAGCGATAGTGACAATGACGGTTAGTCGGGTAAACTTAATTTTGTGACTCTGAACGGTTCTGCGGGAATGAGAACATCTATATTGATACACATTTTGTTGCATAATGTATTTCGACAAATGAAACTGACGAAAGGACTGACGCTATCCAATCTCTTGATTCGACTAACTAAATTCAGCTATTACGAATACTTGAAATGCATGCAGCTCTTGCGACTGATCGATCGCGACAAGATAGCTGTCGTGGTGCAGGAACTGAGCAAGTTTTGTGATCTCGGATACAACATGGTTTTTTTCATGGAATGTAACAACGAGCACTATATTTCCTACGATACGTCCATTGTTCTATTCGTCGATGAATATTCCATGAACAGCGCCTGTCTGGCGAAATTCATATTTGGAATTTTCCAAACGGCGAAGCAAACCTACCGTGAAATGCTAGTTGTGTTTTGCGGCGATCAGTAAAAACTAAAGCTTTTTATAACAAATAAACGTAACGACATCTCGCTCATCTGCGAAATGTGCAGCGAAAACTTTTTCCTGACCACACAGTTTAGGAACATGGTTTCGAAATACCAGGAATTCCTGACAACTCTAAACACGACTCCGAACTGGAAGAAACTGCTTACATGTTATTTCGGCGCATGCAATAGCAATATGAGTACTTTTACTTTAGATTTCGAGTATCCTGTAGAGTTGTTGGCGACCGTGATCGAGCCGAAAATCGAAGCCGCTTCACACTTGCTACTCAAGGCAAAAGACATTTTGAACTGGGCGCAAGAAAACTTGGTGAAATTTTCTTCGTTTTCGTTTTTTGGCATTACGAACATAGAAGCTCACTTTGTGAATCTGAGCATGTCGATAGCTGTTCTCTATCAAATTAAAATTTTTCTATAGAAATGAAGTGGTAGACTTGACGTGGATGAAACATGTAAACAAAACATTTTCAAGAACCGTCCCTGGTTCACTCATTTTTTTTTTCAACAACAGAATAATACTTATGATGGAAAATAATGACAGTCTGAAACCCACCTACTTGCTACTCATCGTAGGTGTTCCGTAACGTTGTTTAACCCATGGCCACGGTGTGTGCATCACGGATGTTTTACCTTATTTGAGAGGTGTCGGGGACGAAATACTCATGTGCGACGTGGAAAAAAAAACCTCTTTTTAATACTCAGATGTTTTTTTTTAAGATGAATCTCTACACAATAGATAAATTTGCTTTTCAACACGTGTGCGAAGCTTCTAAGAACAGCAAACTTTAAATGTACGGATATCCGTTGTGAATGTGCTGTGGGTATATAGTGCAGAGTAGCATTTGGTTGACTATCGTACATGCCCCTGCGATGGCTCCTTCGGCGCGATCAATTTTTTTTTCCAAATAAGAGTATGTGCATAGGGAAAGTTTTGATTACTTTACACGAAATAAATCATATGTATTATAAAAAAGTTATAAATATTAGATATAGTTACCTACTTCAACTGTAAAGACAGAAAAAACAAAAACACTTTATTTTACTTCTGTCTTCACATCTGCTGAAAACCACATCATCTGAATGCACTGAGAATATATNTTTAAGATGAATCTCTACACAATAGATAAATTTGCTTTTCAACACGTGTGCGAAGCTTCTAAGAACAGCAAACTTTAAATGAACGGATATCCGTTGTGAATGTGCTGTGGGTATATAGTGCAGAGTAGCATTTGGTTGACTATCGTACATGCCCCTGCGATGGCTCCTTCGGCGCGATCAATTTTTTTTTTCAAATAAGAGTATGTGCATAGGGAAAGTTTTGATTACTTTACACGAAATAAATCATATGTATCATAAAAAAGTTATAAATATTAGATATAGTTACCTACTTCAACTGTAAAGACAGAACAAACAAAAACACTTTATTTTACTTCTGTCTTCACATCTGCTGAAAACCACATCATCTGAATGCACTGAGAATATATCTTCTTAGATGTGAGTACATCATCGATCGATGTATGCTAGGTTAAAGGCAAATTAATTTATTCATAACTTTGCTCTTATCCACCCAACCGTCCGCAGATCTACATAAGCTTAGCAAATGAACCAATGATTGATTTTATTTTCTGTTAATCACTTCTTAAACGAGATACGATTTAGGAAATTTCGTAACTTGTATTTCCTGTGTGTAAAATCCTCTGCAAATTTGTTTGGAATCTTAAATGTAGTAGGTCCTTGGTTCAGGATGATGCATTTTTATCACTTTGAATATTTGCTCGCTCCATACTGGTACAAACATTTATCAGAAGTTCCTTTAACTCGTGAGTTACTTACATAATCGCCCACGCGTGCTCTCAGTTTACTTTCGTCGAGAAATTTTTCATTCATAAATACAGTTTGCAGTAGCTAATCGTACTTTACATCCAAGGTACAAATACCTACAGTATAGTGCATTTTATGATTATATATGAATAAGAATTTAGGCAGTATGGCCAGCCATTTGTAGCTTTCTTGTGCCGTGAATATTTTCCACTTTAGGTTTTCAGAGTGCAGTTAAACATTTCGACAATTAGAGCTCTAATGCTGGTGTGAATAGAATACNACATTTATCAGAAGTTCCTTTAACTCGTGAGTTACTTACATAATCGCCCACGCGTGCTCTCAGTTTACTTTCGTCGAGAAATTTTTCATTCATAAATACAGTTTGCAGTAGCTAATCGTACTTTACATCCAAGGTACAAATAACTACAGTATAGTGCATTTTATGATTATATATGAATAAGAATTTAGGCAGTATGGCCAGCCATTTGTAGCTTTCTGGTGCCGTGAATGTTTTCCACTTTAGGTTTTCAGAGTGCAGTTAAACATTTCGACAATTAGAGCTCTAATGCTGGTGTGAATAGAATACTGATTTATCTTTTGCGTCTCCATCAGGTAAGGAATTCACGATTGTAGAATTATTTGCCAAGATTTATTTTAAATTTTTGGGGAGACCATTATCTTGTAGAACGAGCTTCATTGCATCGGTTATGCACTTGCCTGAATTAATTTTGTGGCAGGCACCATGCACACTTAGTATGTATAACAGTTGATCACCAATAGCATATATTTGGGTCCTCTGTCCGCAAGGCCGCGGTGGCTGAATTGATATACTGCTCACCTACCACCAAGGCGAATAGGGATCTATCTATCCCTGGCCGGGTCACACCAAGATTTTCGCAAGTGGGATTTGTGCCAGACGATACCGCTGGTCGGTGTGTTTTCTCAAGGATCTCCCATTTCACAGCCCTTGTATTCCAGTGCTGCTCCATTCTCACCTCATTTCGGGCTCATCGGCTCTCAAAAGCTCGTTGTTAAGAGCCGACCAAATCTCTCAACTCAACTCTGTTCGCAAGCGAATAAAGAATCATTTTTACCATTTCGCCTGATACAAATCTCGTAAATCAAACACTTATATTATGCCAGGGATAGTTTCGCCTCATGGGTTTGTGGAGCTCGCCTGATATTTCTGCATGCGACATTATTCTATGCACCCATCATCATGTAATTCTTCTGGGATATTAGTAATTTCGTTTTTGTGGGAACTACTTCCTGCTCTTTGAGAAGCAAATAGCAGTTGTAAGCTTTGCACTAGCTCGTTTATGTCATTACAATAAACATATTCTGGTGTCCTGCCATCATAAAATTTCTTCATCTGCAGACCATAACCGATAGATATTTTTTCTTCGGGAAACAACTCTGAACTAATGTTTAATTTCAAGTAAGATTCATTCTTATATTAGCTGCTTATATGATTGTTGTTTTTCAGATGCGTGTTTGTAAGATTGGGCAGTCGACTGCACTGACGTAATGACTTGTACGAATATTGGACATTATTGTGTTTAAAAAGTAATTTGTAAAGTTCTGGTACTGCTTATATAAATTTTTCGCTGTTTTTAATCATACTGTTGGGTAGGAAAAAAATTAGTTTCTTCCCCCCAAGAATTACTTAATACACCCCATCATTAAACCTGGTCATTATGTACAAAGTCAGATAATTGTCAATGACATTGCTTTGCCCCTTTGACCTCTCCTTATTACAACTCCAAACACACAATGGCAAATCGTCTTCATCTTGTTCCTTCTCTGACAGCAGCTTACACTTCGTCTTGGTCCTGGGTTCAATGACCAGATCTTTCATAATTTCAGCAGGGAAAATGTTTTGCTGTAAATTGTAGAGTCTCGAGTTAAACGGTTTGAATGCTTACTCTTACACAGTGTCTCATTCCAGACGGACGTGTTTGACAGATAAATATTTCACATGCACATTTTATACGCACATTGTAATTCGCCCCTTGCACCTGCCATAGTATTGTGATTCTAAACCAAAAGTCAGAGGTTTATTAATGTCATCACAGTTACATGATTATGCAGGTTCGAGTCCCCGCACCAAATACACATCTGTGGCTTTATGCCAGTACTCATTCATCTTAACACGAATATGCTCATAATGCTTATGTTATGCATTTGGTACATGCACACAGTTATTCTACGCTGTCTCATTGTCATGTCGGAAAGAACAGTAATTACTTTGGCCATAATTGCATTCTCCAGTTGCGCGAGCTTAGGGTCCGGTAATTTTTCTATTTCGTTGGTTATTATGTGTGCATGCTTTTTGCCATTGTAACAGAATGTTGACACTCGATAGTAGTTATTAATGACGTTTCCATATAAATGTATGACCTATACATGCACACAGGATTAATAACATGAGGAAACTTTGCTGAAANATTAATGACGTTTCCATATAAATGTATGACCTATACATGCACACAGGATTAATAACATGAGGAAACTTTGCTGAAATGTATGTGCATCCCTTAAATATTCTTTATGGGTAGTGGAAATTTAGAGTTCAGCGCCGCGGATCGTGATTCGAAGCNTGTATGTGCATCCCTTAAATATTCTTTATGGGTAGTGGAAATTTAGAGTTCAGCGCCGCGGATCGTGATTCGAAGCTGGACATGCAGATTTTGTTTTTAATTTTGTTCTCTAACTTATCAAGAGACAGTAACATTAATGTGTCTGAGTTATTTTAAGGTTTTCCATTATTTCGAGTTTCTTCTCCCTCATATATGCGATGTCTGCAGGGACGATGTTTAATTTAGTGGAGATGGAGCCCTGCCATACTTTCTTGCTTCGTTGACAGAATTTTGAGTATATTGGAATTTAAGTTCTGAACATAAGCCTTGTTGACTATGCTACCACTCTGTTTCGGGTCCTCTATGTTTTTAATTTGTTTGCCGTCATTATCATAGTGCCCATCTTCCTTCTGTACAAGACCGATTTTGTATCCCCGACATTCCAGATCTTCGTGACCAAATTACGAAATGACGTAGCTCATCTCTTACTGGCATGTAGTAATTTACTGACATAAGCTGCCACAGTTCCCCACTTTAAGTATTTTAACATTTTTCATGATTATGAGAAAACTGCTGGGCTAATGCCAACAAAATGCACACACATCCTTGAGTTAATCAAATGACATATCGCTATTCACATGATCCGAAAATCCCTGGTTTAAGTTTAAGTCGTCCAAGGTAAACAAAACCATCACGTTCNCATATCGCTATTCACATGATCCGAAAATCCCTGGTTTAAGTTTAAGTCGTCCAAGGTAAACAAAACCATCACGTTCGCATTGTTGTGTAACAAATGTTTCAGTATAAAAGAGTAAGTTAGAAAAAGGTAAAATGAATTAACCACTGCATGCTTGCCCATGCAAAAATACTGCTGCATGCAGGCTGACTTCTCGCAGGCCACATCGACGAAAATAACACATAGTTCGGTTTAGCTTGTGCGGACGGCACATCTTCATTATAACTGCAAGTGTAGTAATTCAGACCATCCAGGCACATAGAATTTGTACTAGGCAATAGTATTTCGGTTAATCCAATGATTTGCAATACAGGTATAGGTTCTCGAGTCGAAAGTCATTAGGTTCTTCCAGCAGACTTAGTAAGAGACACATTTTGCACACCCAAATGTGGTATAAATCAAACTCTAAAGTAATGGTATTTTTATTTATAGTATTTTTTCCGAGGAAAAGCTACAATGTTGGTTTATGCAAAATAAAATTTGCAAGTGTTAAAGCCTAGACCATTTTCTATAATTAAGGATTTGTTATGACTACATGAAAAAAAACACATAAAGTTGTTGTGTGGGAGCGATTCGGCATCAGTATTATCAACTGGAACATTTTGATCGGTTCCTACTGCTGTACATCAATGTAACACCTCAGTCAAGGGCTCAACAAAACTGCGAGAGGCTGAAAAGGAAAGTACACTGTGAGTTGACACAAAATAGTGTGATACAGTGTTCGGCGTAATGGAATGTGCTATACTGAAGATGTATTCACAACCTCAAAGTAGTGTAAGTATGTACGAACGAATAAATTTTAACACTGTATTTATACTTAACGTATGTGCCTATGTACGTAGCAAAGAGAGGCAGAGTAGCTCAACTTACTTTTACGTACCTACTAGAACTCATAACCAATCAGAATGCCCTATTTAATAATTAATTTATTCTTTTAACTAAAACTGTTTAGGTAAAGTTGTCAATACAAGAAAGTTTTTTTACTTTTCCCAAAGGGAGGTTTGTACCTGCTTTGTGGCCAATGATTCAAAATTGTACTATATTTTACAGAAAGCTTGCAAAAAAACACAAAATGATAATATCCCTTCACAAAGTTACGGTTTTTTTATGTCTGCCAACTGAAAACGTACGTACGTACGTGTACGTTTCGAAGAAATTGTGAATCCACATTTATTGAAGACGATCAGCACCCCGTAACCTTGCGCTTGACATTTACTACGAGTCGCAGATGTAAAAAAAAAACAAGCAGTTGAAGGTAAAGCAAACACCAGGTACCACATTTACGTTTCCTTGCGTGATCATGACGTTGAATGAAACATTTTCATCCCGTAATATCGAAAAGAGAACAATTCTATGATATTATGGTCTTGATATATAATCGAGTATTATTTTCCTCATACTATATATACGAACGTTTCCATTAAACATTAAGATGAATACTTTCATTGCTTTTATACTTAGGTTGCTATTTGCATTTCAGTAAGGTAAATATATTCCAATAGCGATTAATAAAAACGGTTTAAAAAACTTCCTGCGTCTGGATTATAAACTAAATTTCCTGCTGTTTGCTATTGAGTTTCAATTGCGTTACCAATAAACCACTTTTCATTCTCTTAATTTCGATGAAGAAATTAACTTCGCATAAAAACTAGCTATAAGCTGATGTGCGGAGTTGCGGAAACACTGCACGCATGGTGCTTCAAGGGGCAAGGGGAAGGCGGGGCCACTCGCTGGTGCGGTATCATCATGCTCCGCCTGGAACTAAGAAATTGCATATATGTATTTACTACACTTTTTAAGATAGACATATGATGCTGTGGAATTTTATTTACCACAGTCTCGTAATGAATACTCCTGCAGAATTACAATTATTTGGGATCATATAGCCTGTTCTTTATACAACTTTTAATATTTTGTGACAACTTAAACACATCAAAACGCTATGATATGTAACAAATTTTGCTGTTATGGCCGTGCGCCACCACTACTGTTACGAAGCTCAAGCGAACAGTAATCAAAAGAAACACATATGTAAAAATCTCTCGGAATTGTGTTACGTGAATTTAAAATCAGAAGTTATATCACTTGCCTTTCGGTTATCAGACTTAAGTGGTTTTTCCATGCATGACCAGTAGTACAAGAAATCATATTCTGGTGAACTGGGTCTATGTTCAGGCGTGAAAGCAGTCATCAGCTACTTGTTAGTCCTTTAATAATAAAGTTGTGTGACAGCAATGCTGGATTGCATGACTTCCGAACTTGAACGCTGATAACCAATTGTGACCTCAAACATTAAAAAAAGATCAATTTTACAAAATAAAACACTGAAGACCATGATAAATTGATTTTTTTTTTTTGGAATAATGTTCTTGACACTTTTCTTTCAGCCCTACCAATTCAGTCACCTTTGCTCAATCTGCCATATTAAATTGCCTTAGAATATTTTATTTATCAAAAGAATATTTAAATTTTCTCATATATAACAATTTAAGAAATAATTTCTTTAATTAAATTTTTTTTGAGACTTTAGAAGAATGGGAGTCCATCTGTTTCAGGGAGTATAAAAAGGGATGAAAAGGGGGGGGGGGGTCCTAGCCTACGAGCAGGTCAAAATCCTCATATTTAAAAGAAAAGATCTGTTAGTGGTTAATGGGTACAGTTAATATCGATGTGCAGCATAACCATTTGAAATATTAGTATGAAAACTAGTTACATTACTGCATGTGTTTAATTATCTCCTAATTAACATATTTAGTTATGTGAAGGCAAATAACTATAATGAATAATTATGCTGAATATTTTAATATTGCAGATTTAAATTGATCCTTATTATCAAAATATTCGGCATTAATCAAAAAGCCTTAAGTGTCAAACAGAATAAAATTATTATTTTTTTATTTTTTTTTTATAATAGTAAACAAAAAATTTAAATATTTGTTATAGAGTACGGTTCTGTATTAATTTTTTTTTACCTGAAAATAAATACAGAACCATACTCTATAACAAATATTTAAATGTCAATAATTTTTTATTGTTATACAACAACTAAGGTAACTTCTCTGATAGCCCAACTGAATGCTGAACAGAAGTTTTGAGGTAATCATTCACAGATTTAAACGACCACGAAAATCCCAATTACTGTAAGGAGCTTTATATAAAATGCAGTTGAGACGTACGAAGAGTCCCGTAGGCGTATGCAAATAATATAAATTAAATTTAAATTATTGAAAATAAAATTACAATTTAAAAACACAGCTACTGAACTAGATTTATCAAAGGTAAAGTTCCTCTGTTAGAGTGTGTTTCTCCTACTGCTGTGCGCACTGCCTTACAATGGCACCGATAACAGACTAACCGTGTGACGTGGAAACGACAGGAAACAGGAAAAGGCGATAAATGGAGATGATAAGATTTTTGAACGAATGGGACAACAGTATTCTCTTGACGACCTTTTGCGTTTTGCTTTACTGAAAATGTTCTCTTTTTAATATATACAATAAACAGAGCTCTTTGAACTATAAGTGCTTGTCCTAATTAAGAGTTAACATTGAAGCCAGTTAACCCATCTGTGCAAGAGTTCCACGCTTCTAAACCCCAGGAGTTAACGAGATTTGTTTAAATGCAAGATTGCCTTCAGCTGGGACAAATACATTGAAAAAATGTTTTTCTTGATTTTAATTTACTATATTGAGAAAATCATTAACAACATTATTGGCAGAACAGTCTCTTTTACGAAGATACTCGATAATTTGCCAGAGCTGATGCTAAATTCTCGAGTTATTGCGTCTTAATTCCATTGCAAGTTTGCTTAAAATCTTGCAATGGTTTTCCATTATGCGATTCTCGAGCTAAAACCGTTTCGAAATTAAGTAATTTTATTGGAAATTATTTCCCTGGCAGTTATCCCAGTCAGATGAGAACGCACCGCATTCGTGGGCACTGAATTTAATCATATTTGGAACAAAAACTATTTCTTACTAGGAATTACCAACACACATATTTTATCCTTGTTTTCATTTACTTTAATTATAAATGAAATAATATAACTTATAAACAAAATATAAGTGAAAGGTCAATTTAACCGGAAATAAGGTACTTTTATATTAACATAAAGTACATATTAAGGAAACAACCAAACACGTCATAATGAGGAAGTTTTTCAAAGGTTTGATTAAAAAAGTGTGAAGACCGCGATTAAACTATATGCATTTATATGCTGTTCCATACGACGATTAACGTAGGCGAAAAGGTAATCTGCATTTCTCATCGATGATATTTGATTAATTACAACGAAACAACGTTCCCTGGATGTTCTTAACGAGTTCATCCCACCACCTCTCTTCGTATCTACCAATCAATATCCTTAAAATAGAGTAAAAAAAAATGTATTTAAATTAATTTTTTCTGAAAAAAATGTTAATATTAGCCTTACACCTAGTATCCCCAATAATTATTTTCCGTTTTTTAAATAAAATAAATGGCAAGAGGCAATAAAATAGAATGATAAAAATTAGTTTAATATTTTAAAAAACTTTGTTTGCAAGAGGTGAAGGAATATCCTGAAAGTATAACTTTGGCAGGACTTAAGAAAAGTTTTCAAGGAAATTGATTTGGTATGTAATGCTCATTGTGTCTATTAATGTAATCAAATAAGGTTATGGAAGTATATGTTATCACTGAAAAATATTTTGTTCACTTAACTAATCTGCTCTTGCTCCAATCATCTGCATTTATTCCCTTGAGCCTGATAAAGCATGTAACTAAAGATTAATTTCTTGAGCCGAAAACTTCTTTGGTTGTTCCAACACCATCTAATTGTATTTAGTACACACAACCATATTACAAACGCATTCAACTAGTAAGTTTGGTTGCCGTAAACAATATAAATATTATGATAGAGTCAGATAAATATTTTGTTTGGAATAAAAAAAACAACTCGTAAGATGAAACAATCTAATATTTATATTACTACAGAATATGTGGCACAACAAAATCGGCTTTGTCCAGCACTGGCCTTTATTGGTTTGACTGTACGATAATCGGGTTATTTGATTGCCTTCTTTCGAATTTACAGCTCGAAGGTGTTTTTATATAATTTGTTTCACAATAAGGATAATAGCAGTGTCTAAAAGTGTATTTACTGATGCCCAATAATGGTACAAAAATTTACAATAACGTAATTTCCACAAAAAAAAGTAGAGCTATACAAATTGAAAATATTCAACGTCAATTCTAGTAATAAAAAATTCTTTAAATATAAAAATATTAATATTTTACTAACAATCACTTCGGCTACGGTCGCTAAGGCTTAGCACGCAGGCGTGGATGTCACAGGTTCTAAACTCGTTCCTGCTTAATTTTTTTCCACGATAAAAGAATCTCTAAATTAATGTACAGTCATTAAAATACATACAGATATTTAATTGCACCAGTCGAATTCTACACGCTTGGGAGAGCGAAAGAAGAACAAAAAATACATTTATTTTCAACAATATTGTCCCTATACAAACAAGTGATTGGGTTGTGCCAAAAAAATTATTTTATTCAGCAAAACATCTTAGTTTACTACTAATTTATGAACCCAAAAGTTCGAAGTAATCGTGAATGGACTAAAGCATGTATTTTATTTAATAATTAGTGCCTCGCATACTTCCTGTTGGGTATCATTATTTTTCAAACTCTTATATTCGTAGAAAATATAGTTCATTATTTTATGCAATTTATCCATACAGCAATGCAGTGTATAATGCCACATCATGCATGGCTATGTAAACAGAAAACATCAAAATATTGTACCACACCAAGCATGTATTACAGAGGACGAAAATATGCAGGATACCCTTATTATGGTGTTGGACCACCCATATCATGGAGACAGGATGCGATTCAGTCGGGAATGGAGGCATATAAAAGTCGGATGTTCTCCTGAGAAATATTCTGCCATGGCTGGCGCAACTGACCCACCAAATGCGCCATGGTTGTTACTGGCTGAAGTTGCCATCCAATCTGGTCCAAAACGTTCTCGAATGGCGAGAGGTCTGCAGACTTTGCTGGCCAAGATATCATGTTGACATCAAGAAAGCAGACCAGAAATACCCGTGCTGTAAGGACAGGCATTATCCTGCTGGAAAATGGGGTTGTCAAACTGCACCAGGAAGGAGAGCACATATAGTCGCAGAATTTCATGCATGTATCGTCATGCCCTCAGTGTTCCTTCAGTCACCACCAGTGGAGTGCGGGAATAGTAAGAAATGGCACTTCACGCCATGAAACCTTTTATTGGGGCAGTGTGCCATTCTACAATGATGTGTGGATCACAGTACTGACCAGTACAACTCCAGACTCAAATTCGGCAGTCGTCTGTATCCAGACAGAACCGTGATTCGTTGCTGAACACCACTCGTCACCAATCCGCAAGCTGCCATGCTGCCAATTCCTGGAAGAAGATCATATGTACTCGTCGATGCTCGGGTCATAATGGTAGACTTCCTAAGGGATGCCATGACGAGAGATCCCGCTTTTCTAGTCACCTGAATTTGGTTCTGTAGACACAGATGTTCCCCAGCTGCTGTGACATTCCCTTGGATTGTATGCAGCGATGACTGTGGAGTACTTCAAGTATGTCGTATGACGAAATGTTCATCCCGGGTGGTGGTCTGCCAGGGTCAACCCCAGCCTTCTTGGCGGATGCGTGTACCCTCCTGTTACCACTGCTCCAACGCTGACTCACAGTTAAGGCAAAATAGTTCAACAGATGAGCAATGCGCAAAAACATCCAACCTGCAACTCGAAGGCTAAAAATTGTCTACTCGGAGGCTGAAAATTCGGCCTCTCTCTAACTTATCCAGCTGGGTAGAAGCTTGTCAAATGCGCGGTGCAGGTATTCTGTGTGTTCACTGAACTTGCCTATGTGGCTCACACTGATACGAAGGCCTAATTTGGTGTCTTCCAGCTATGAATGCTGGAGGAACATGTATGCCTGCTAGTGCACATCTGCGCAAGTAAACCACATTTTAAAAAATGGGACACTTGGGCTACGACAATACTGTGTGGCAACCTTTGTTATACTTGCAAGATTCGTTCATTGTGATCAATTGTTTTTGCAAGTAGTGTAGTAGACCATTTCCCCACCTTCGTTTTTCTGCTCGACATCGAACGAATATGTGTCAATTTCACATGTACAATATTTATGAGATGGTCATGCCTTGTCACTCTGTCATCGAACTCTGCTACTGGAACATTGGCTACCTACACATTCACATGTAAAGTGACGATGGTGCCTGCATGCAGCACTGCAGATTTTCGCATTTACCCCTAGTCGTATGAACCGAGGCAGCTGATGGTGGTTTGTTGCGAGCCTGGAAATTATGCTGTCTTTTATGTCATCCTGACAACGGTTATTCCTGCTATAAATGAAGACGTGGTGTATTTTTTTCCTGCAAGCACACATGCACTCATAATGGACAGTAGCGAACTGACTTCACACGTTTTTGTGTTTTGTGACAATTTATTCGGGTGCGACTTTTCATAATGTGTGTAAGTAAAAGGCTATGGTTATGAGCAACTTCGTATGAAACTTTTGTTTTTTGGTGACACTACATGGGGAGCATGGTTGGCAAATTCAAATGCTATACTTATGCATACATGTATGCAGACTCTGGTTACCCCACACCATGCATATGCAAGCCTGTGAAAAAGGTGTGGACGCATGTACAGGTGAACGTGTGCAAAATATATCTATCTCATACTGCACAGGTGAAGACCAAGTTAGCATTTTAGCAAGGATGGTTTCGGACATAAGCTTTTCCTCCATTATCGTTCCTTTTATTTATTAATTGTGCAATTAAAAAATAACTATACTTTTTTGACATGGGATTACACAGATTATTTAAAAAATCAATTTTTTGCATGACTATTTATTTTAAACAATATTTACAGACACACGTGTCTTTATAAATAATAAACACTCTTTTTTGTTTTAAAAACAATACTTAAAACATGAATGTGAGTCATCCATGCTACACTTTTTTAAACACATAATATTGCATTATATTTTTTTCCATGCATGCCTCAAGGTAACTGAACATAAGTATAATTTCTGACCACATTATGATTTTTTATTCTTTATTAGTTTTTCTCAAGTCTCCCATGTTGCCTTTGCTTAAACACACGCATACGATTTTTTTTCTGGACACTTTGTGTCGCCCCACATGCTTGCACTTTGCACAAACCAAAAGTTTTATTCAGCACTCATCACGTGCATGCGCTGGACTGTCAGAAGTTTTTTTCACAACCCCGTTCCTTCCACATCCTCATCGTTTCCTGCCCCCTTCGACGTGTTTCGAAGTATCTTTACTAGATACATTATATAATGATGACGGTTTCGCCCTTATTCTGCTCGATCAGTTAATAGGCGATGTGTTGTAGGGGTACATCCGACCTCATGTTGTCCACTGCGCAGGTTTGACTATCGCACCAGATTCTGCCCATAAATAGAACTTTTGACTTGCCTTCGGCATTAATAATGCTCGGGTTGTAAGCAGGATCCAGTGTATAGTAGAGGCGAGCGTAAATCAGACCATCGGAGGATTCTATGTTTTTCATGGTGTCGCTGTATTGTGGGTGGCCCAGACAATACTCCAATCGCCTAAAAGCCGAGATTGCATTGGAATAACATCTTGACAATACCTGGCTCAAAGGAACTGGTGTATATCAAATCGTGTTTCGTAGGTCATGGTGGTGGTATGATGGGCGTAGACATGGCAGCCATCAACCCACTGCTTGATGGTGCCGATTGTGGTCTGTGTGGTGCTCTCGGGTGCTGGAAACCAATCGTCGCATGTCGCCGAGGTGAGCGGGTACTAGGTGGTGCTAGTACTGGGATGGAAAAATGAGATGATTAGCCACGTTACGTCGACAGTCGCCTGGTCTGCAGAACCATTTGTGGTTATTTACTGTCTAGTGGCTTCTGCCTGGATGCTGAGGACCTCCATGTTTCTTTGGAGTGATCGGTGTGGTGTTGCGGGCTTTGTAGGTTGGGTCGAGAGCGTCTGCTGCTGCGCGATGCCGTTCCTTGCACCACATGTGGGAAAATGGAGTATCTGGAACTAAAATTGGTGCAGCCCTCAAAGCACTGCTTGGATAGCAGGCAATCGTGGACATCTTTCTCCTGCTGCAGGTATGCCAGTAGTCTCTTAAAGATGGTCCGAACTTCGTGAAGCAAGCAACAGGAACTACTTAAGGGCCGCGAGCGTGCATAGCTTCTCTTACGCGATGATCGCCGAAATTATATTCTGTCTCCTGGGAACCGCGCNTGCCTTGCACCACATGTGGGAAAATGGAGTATCTGGAACTAAAATTGGTGCAGCCCTCAAAGCACTGCTTGGATAGCAGGCAATCGTGGACATCTTTCTCCTGCTGCAGGTATGCCAGTAGTCTCTTAAAGATGGTCCGAACTTCGTGAAGCAAGCAACAGGAACTATTTAAGGGCCGCGAGCGTGCATAGCTTCTCTTACGCGATGATCGCCGAAATTATATTCTGTCTCCTGGGAACCGCGCGTAAACAACTGCTACTTGGTGATAAGAAAATTCCAGGCGTGAAATAAACTGTACTCTTTAAGACTTTAAGGCGGGAAACTTGAGCAGGCGACGATGATGGCGGCAGCAGGCAGGAAACTGGATTCTGAGGACTTTTATACGCCAGCNGCGTAAACAACTGCTACTTGGTGATGAGAAAATTCCAGGCGTGAAATAAACTGTACTCTTTAAGACTTTAAGGCGGGAAACTTGAGCAGGCGACGATGATGGCGGCAGCAGGCAGGAAACTGGATTCTGAGGACTTTTATACGCCAGCAATATGCATGCAATGAAGGGGGGAAAGGAGGATGTAATGTAGCAGAGGGGCTTAGAAGTGGGCGACATGGGTGCACTCTGGTAGTAGATTCTGAAAACTTGAGTTAACCAGTGGACTTAGTGGGTACTGCCGAATTTATGCGGAATATTTGTTGGAGGTGGAGCGAAAGCGATTGATTGCTTGAGCTATGGAGAGAAGTTGGTGGTGTAGTCCATCTCTCTCTCTCTCTCTCTCTTTCCCTCTTCTAGTTNTCTCTCTCTCTCTCTCTCTCTCTCTCTTTCCCTCTTCTAGTTTTTCGATAAATGTATTGTGCACATGGCTACGAAAACGGAAATTTTCTGGTCTGAAGCAATATCGTCGTTTGTGTATCTTAGAATAATCGGGGCTCCATGATGAGCTGGAATTATTTTATAGCAGGTGTTCAGAATAACGCAATGTACCCATATTGTCATATATGACTCATAGTGAGTATATTAAAAACTGTAAAGGAATGTGCATAATTATTTCACTTTTCATACATGCACCAACCTTCGGTGAGACATTTTTCTATTTTTGGTAAATGGAAAATTTATATTCCCTCATGGTTTCAGAAGCTTGAATTTTTTCGCAATAAGCATTACACATTGCGGTGAGATTGTGTCTTGTGGCCATCACGATGTGTTTCACAACACAGTTTGCATATGGCTTTCTCTTGTGCACATATAATACAATGGGGGTTCGCGTTTCTTACCTCTGTGCTCCTATACCAGTGTTGTGGATGCGTTGATTTTTTTCATGAGAGGGAGGGGGGACATGAGTAAGTAGTACTCACAGTTATTATTTTTTCGCTCAGGCATGTAATATTAAGAAATAAATATGTGCGCTCAAATTGGAAACCGGCATTCGCGATATTTTTCTTACTGCTAGAGATGTGTATCTGTGTTCCAACAGATGGCTGAGAATGAAACTTACCTTGTTATAGCTTTATTCGTCTCAAAATATCACTGGCATTCGGGAGCAAAATAATAGGACTCGGCGACCTACCAATATGCATTCGTTATTAAGGGAGAGGGGACTCGTATTCTCTTCCGTTCCAATGCCTTAATCTATTTTAATGGTAGTATATTACTTTCAGCCATGCACAGTGCTTTCCCGAAGGGAGGCTTGTACCTGCTTTATGGAAATGTGTAGCTCGTGTATTCCACCAGTTTTTTTTCCATAGATTATAGCAATTTTTCTGTTTGTTGTATATATTACCGTACTGTGGGAATTTAAGGTGTACAAAAATCAACATCGAGTATTGGCATATAAAATGTAAGCATGAAAAGGTTTGAATGCGGAGTAAATAAGTAATTGAGTCATTCGCCTTATAGAAGGTTCACTAATACGTGCGAAGTAATCGTGGTGTGGGCAGTACATTCCAAAACAACACATAATGCCCCTGTGAAATTATGTCCTAAAGACGATAGTTTTGGAGTTAGAGAACTTATAATGTTGTAATGGATGTATTCGTAATAGTCTTCCTGACAAATTCCAGTTCAAGTAGCTGTAACCATGTTCGTGTACCAGCAGAGATACATCACACTGCGAGAAGTGCTCAAAATGTCCAACTTGTGCCTGAGTGAACACCTGAACACGCCACGTCATTGATTGTCTGACATGTTCAAATACTCCAGGAATTGCACGTATCTGCTGGCAATGTTATTTCACTTGCTGGCGAAGCACTGATATGTCCACAACTGGAGTTGCAAAAACAATGGCCTTAAGATGCCCCCGAAAGTAATAGTCCAGTGGATTGAGATATGGGGATTGTGCAGGCCAGGTGAATTGTTCTGAAAGGCCTATCCTTCTGTGGGAGACATGTAATAACACTCACGCAATTCCTGATGTTCACATTATCAAGCACACATCGTAAAAGATCGATAATTATCAATGTGTGTGGTACGATGTTGGAAGGTCTATAACTTGGAAACTATCACGACTTTACAATGTTCATGGGTACATTTTGTGTTTTTTGTGGTGTACTATCCACTCCCTGATTACTTCCCACATATTCGGGGGGAAGCTGTATATTTCTCATGTTAATGACTGGACTAAAGAGAAGTTAAATAAAAAAGTATTGCTCGGCATGCATAAAAAATTTAAGGGGCCAGGAGAAGAAAATGCTAACCCATGTAGGCATCACTCGGAGATAATAAATATTTAAGGTTTGTCTTAATCTGTAAAAGAGGTGTGTGTAAAATAGCAATAGGTATTATTTGAAACGATTGTTTATGCTAATGGCAACCACAATAACGTTTTGAAGAAAAATGTTTAGACCATTAATTATAATAAAATAATATGATATCCACAATTGTTGTTTGGCACTGTCTTCCTACAAAAATGAAATAACATTTTTGAACCAAAAGTGTTTTCCCACTTTGTTATAGAAAATGACATAATTTACGTCGTATTAATGCACTAGATTACATAGAAGGGATTACTCCTTTGCTATANTTTGTTATAGAAAATGACATAATTTACGTCGTATTAATGCACTAGATTACATAGAAGGGATTACTCCTTTGCTATAGTTTTACATGCACATTAGAAAACATGTTAGTCCTGGTGAACTGTAAGAGAACCTAATCAACTATTTCTGGGTCACTTTTGTCAGTATACCAACGATATCGGGGCTCTGAATGCTATATGCTAACATCACGAATTTGATGTCAGAGAACTTGTTGCAACCCCCTTTCTCTTATAACGAATGGGAATAACTATTTTTAAATTCGAGTTTTCCTATTAGATTATAGTAAAATAGTAGTGATGCCTTACATTTTCTAGNTTTGTTATAGAAAATGACATAATTTACGTCGTATTAATGCACTAGATTACATAGAAGGGATTACTCCTTTGCTATAATTTTACATGCACATTAGAAAACATGTTAGTCCTGGTGAACTGTAAGAGAACCTAATCAACTATTTCTGGGTCACTTTTGTCAGTATACCAACGATATCGGGGCTCTGAATGCTATATGCTAACATCACGAATTTGATGTCAGAGAACTTGTTGCAACCCCCTTTCTCTTATAACGAACGGGAATAACTATTTTTAAATTCGAGTTTTCCTATTAGATTATAGTAAAATAGTAGTGATGCCTTACATTTTCTAGGTGCATTGAGGAATAAATTTGTAGGGTTTTTAGGTGGTATGACTATATCTTATGTTGATCCGTTGGNCTGAAAGTATCTCGAGGGGTACTATATTTAATGGTTATAACTCTGTGTGTGTAAAGGTTCACATATTTTTTTATGTTAATTTACTCGATCGTGCTAAATTACGAGAGATATACGTACATGTCTCTACTGGAATTCATATTGTGGTATCGTTCTGTAAAGCAGACTTGAATCTCGGGAATAAAACTGTGTTTTCATTTGCATAGTGAAAACTATTGGTGCCTGCTGCTGGAGTACAGGCCACACACACACACACATACCCATGTTCACAAATCATTTTTGATACGGCTAAAGTCACATAGCAGGGTAGTGGGTCTGCGGAGCGAAGGTTGGTGGTCATACCATGGCTCAGATATATCTTAACGCATGGACATATGAAAATACAGTAATAATGTTTTACAAAGTTAGCCTGTTTTTGCGGTTTTGTACTTGTGATGATAGAATATCCCTACCAGCGTTTCCTCACAGTATATAATTTTTCCCTGCAGAATATTTTATATGAAAATTATTTGTGTGTATAAAGAGTTTTATATTCGTTCACTGGCTGCTAGAAATATTGTTGCATGTGGAGTAATTGCATAGAAAATAAATTTTTTTCCATTGTCTAAATTTTCAAATGTACTGATTTTAAACTTGGTAGTAAATGCTTTTAATTATTAGTATATATTTGGTTGCATACCAGATTACAGTACAAGAAGTTCTGGTTTAGAACCCTGTTTACGGCATGTGTGTGATACTATGTATATTTTGCATAAGCTGATACAGGATCTGGTGAGAAAAGGGAATGCTGCTTGTACTACTGAGGGTGAGTTAATGCCATTTTTTTTTAAATTGTGCCTTGGTCAGGGAATGCACGGGATCCCCCACACTGCGTATCACATACTGTGGGAAAGAGAGATGCTTTTCACTCAATTTTGGGTTTTTCGAACGAAGTTTACTTTAAATTAAAACGCAGCAATATATTACACACAATATTTTCCTAAATGAATTTTTTTTTTTCATGTTTTTCCGAGGAGGCACCCGGTAATAGATTTTTTGTTAAAATTAACCCCGAACCATGCTCTTTGTATGATGTATTTTTCCTATATAGGATTTTACCTTATTATCGACATATCTGCTTTTATATATAACCTTATTTTTCATTTCGAATACCATATTTCGTTGAATTGGGACGGTTTCGTATAAAGCTGCATTCAAACCATAAAATAAATGTTATTCGTGGCATGATTATGTGGAGAACTAACAGCGAATTTTTCCTCTATTCGGGCTAAAAATGTGCAAATATCATACAATAACCTGCTCTAGTTATGGAGAGCATAGGTCTTTAGACTGTGATGAAATGCAGTTTTAGTCTTCCAGGCATTGTTTACATTATTCGTCCCATAACCTGCTACGATTCTGGGGGTCGTAATGTCCGCTCGCACGATGATGGAATTTTACCTCGGATTAGTGCTGTGAACGCTGATTATTCACATTTTTGTAAATGAAGGTCCTGCATGTCTCTTTCGTTTTGTGTAAAAAGAGTTTGCAACACTTATGTGAGCAACGATCTTTATTCTGTGCACGACCAATCATTTCGTGTTTTAGAGCACATTAAGTAAATACAAACAAAGCTTCGCATAAGAGGCCCAGGTGCCGCTGTATTGCCTTTAGAAATAAGACCGATGGCCAATATATAAATTTAAAAAAAAAAAACAAATTCCAGTGGTGTTTGTGTTTTCAAGCACACTGGGAGAATGGAAACGAACCGTTACAGTAGTGGCATAGGTGCCGAGCTATTGTCTTTGCAAATAAAATATATTGGCAACACATAAATAAAAAAAAAGAATACGAAGATGTGATTAAATATNAAAAAAAAAGAATACGAAGATGTGATTAAATATTTCTCTAGAGGCCGACTGGTCCGAACAGGTACCCAAAATTTGAACAGATATATTAATTTCGTGGGAAAACATACACATATTGCGAGAATGCTGATAATAAATACCCTGCGATCTGATGCAATGAATAACCCGAACTTATTACCCATCTGAAAGCTAAAAACACGAGGGGTGAGAGCTACCTGCCACCTGTCACATCAGAAAATATATTTAGGCGAGGGGTGACTTTGTTCACATTAACTACTTCCCCCTCTCCACCTAGCACACGCTCCGGCAGTCAGTGTTGAAAACAAGAGTTGTAGTGGTAAGGAATTAAGCAAGGGCGAATAATTGATGGGATAATAGAGCTATGGTGAGGGGTAACACAATAAATACCCAACGAAGAACAGGCTAAACTANATACCATTCTCGCCCTCTCGTTTCCTATTACTTTTTCTGCCACCTATGCCCCACTCACACGACTGCCATTTGTTTTAATAATTTTTTCCATTTAGCCACCAGGCGAGCTATTTGCACTGCCATATTGGATTTCATTTTCTGATTATGAAAGCTATCAATATATAGTTAAATGGAAAAATGACACATGTGAACATTATCTCTCGTATTGAATAGTGTTAACGGTTAATGAAATTTATATTTACTTATTTCGTACATGCCGAGAGTTCTATTTCTAATGAAAACTTATAACCGGAAAAGGCAATGCATGCACAGAACATATGATTCCAATGGCACGTGTTTTAAGATAGTCAGCATATTCCAAGTGCATGTCATTTTAGCCTACTTTCCCAGGAAAAGATAAGCTTATGCATTATCCTGCATGTTTGTCTGGAATGTATGTCCCCTCTTAATATATTTTATTTCCATTAACCGAATTTCACCTAACTCGGTCCGCGTATAGTATTTAGCAAGTACATTTATCTTATATAGTTTTCGATTATGCTGGGTAGTTATTTTCAAAAATGGCAATCACCCGAATGTCTGGAATGTATGTCCCCCATTCTAATAACTTTTAAACCCAAAAACCGAATTTAACCGAACTAGGTACACATATATCGGACTTTTGCAGTTTTCATTTACGCCAGGCACTTATTTTCAAAATTGTGGCAATTTTAAAATGTTGGGCATTATGTTACATCTCTGGAACCGTCAAGCCGATTTAAACCAAATTTGGTACAATGAAAGTGCAATATATCAGCATTAGGTTTAAAAGCGATAATGTTATTGGTCTTACATTTTGGAAAATAGGGCTAATTGATCAAATATAGCTTTTTCCATAATATTTCGGAAACTATTTAACCGATTTAAACCAAATTTAGTATGTTCGCAGTACATTATGTAAGAACTGAAATTACAAAGTGATAATGTTATTAATCTGCTGTTTTGTAAGATAGTGCAACAAAAAAAACTTTTGCGTTATGTCTTGGTAACTACACAACAGATTCCTGCTAAATTTGGCAAATAAGTAATACTATTGTAGGCCATTTTCATACATGAAAATTTAAATGGTTAATGCACTTATTTACAAAACGGTGGCAATGTAAATATTTAGGATAATTTGCAATGTTTACCATACCGTTTAACCAATTTCGACCAAACCTTTTATGCACTGAAAGTATCTATTACAGTCACCAAATGCATCTACGCAGAACCCCTTTTTGCTCACAATTTTGTAAGATGTCACATGAATAAATGAAGTTTCGTATTATCTCGGGAAACAATTAACCAATTCCTACCAAATTTAGCAAACAAGTAGTATTATAGAAGCCATATAAACGATCAAGTTTTAAGAGGGCCAGCTACTTATTATCAAAGTAAAGGCCATATAAACATTTTGGCATAATTTGCTCTACTATGAATTATGAAACCAATCTCACCTTAACTTTGTATGCTGGCAGTATCCATGCAATCAATGCATGGGATAATAGAGAAACTCATTTGTCCGCCATTTTTGATTATAGCAGCACTACAAAAATTAAGTTTTTGTGTCCTATCTCTGCAAAAAAAAATTAACTGACGCCCGCCAAATTCAGGCGATAAGTTATACTTTTGTGGTCCATCTAAATTTTATATGACTTTAGGGAGGGAGTCCCAAATTTTCACAAAAACAGCTATGTGAATATTCTCGGTTAGTATGCCATATGTTCCAAACAATTTCAACCGACTTTAATATGTAGTAGTATCTATTACAAACGCAGAATGTGCATATACATAATCGTTTTGTTCTCCAGTAATTAAGATAGTAGTACCAGAAGAGAACATGGAACTTTCATGTTAGGGACCAATCAACCGATTTCCACCGAACTTTGCACGCAAGTAGTGATACAGTAGACCATATTTTAAATGTGCTTGGCTTCATTTACAGTATGGCTGCCATATAAATCATTTAGATAATTCTGTCATAAATATTAAGCCATTTAACCAATTTCTATTAAACTTTGTATGCTGAGAGTATCCATTATAAGCATCACCTATGCTTATAGAGATCATATTTTGCCACCTTTTTGTAAGAAAGTGCCAGATGATAAAAGGTAACGATTATGCTATATCTCGCGAACAAATTATCTCAATCCCACCAAGTACTACTACTAAGTAGTACTAAAGTAGGCAATGTACACTAATGTTCAAGTGAGTCAGACTTTTTATCAACATGGAGCGATTAAAATTATTTAGATAAGTTTATAATATATATTGTATAATATGATATATTTCAACCAAACTATGTATGCTGGCAGTATCTGTTAGGAGCATCAGATATGCCTATACAGAGCCTGCATTTATGCCTATTTGTACGAAAGCGCCAAATGAGAAACTAAAGCTTTTAGGCTATATCTCGGTAACAAGTCAAAATAATTTCCACCCAATTCTGCACACGAGTTGTACTAGGGTACGCCATGTAAACTTACATGATTTAAGTGACTCACGCGCTTGTTTTCAAAATGACGTCCCTGTAAATATTTGAAGTTAGTAAACCCAGTCTACCAAAACTTTGAACTGATTACAACCGAAGTTGATGCTCCGAATCCTACCTCCGTAAAGTACTTGGTTGTGCGCCAACCTGCGGTACGAGACGTTCTGTGTTCGTCCCAAGTAAGGCAAGTGTGTATTTGTAAGGCGCATGTGTGTATTTGTAAGGCCTTGTCCACAATAGCTCGTCCGCGGTCCAATGGTCCACGGAAACACTTAGTCCACTGATGTATTTCCCAACGTGCGTTTCTACAATTACAATGTCTGAAGCTAACCTTTATGACACTGGCACCAGAGTGCGCCAAAATTGGCATCGCTCCAAGCTAAGCTTTCTGACACTAGCATTAAGCATTAAAGATCACTAAAATCGCTGCTGCAATAAATCGTATCCGATTTCTCAGAAATATTCGTATTTGTAACTAATGCGCTTTTTTAAATTTAAGTTATGCAAGTAAGTAATTTTGTAATTTTGCTCTAATTAAAATTTATTTATATATTTTTATTTGTTCAAGTCATTGCATTTTTAAGATTTTCATTTATTTAATTTTCGTTTCCGCAGCTGCAAGATTGACGATTATGCCTTCTTACATGTAGCTTTTTTTTTCGATATCAATAAAGCGTTATTTACTTTTACCGTTTAGGCGCTTTAAGATACATAAAAAAAACTTAGGACACGTCCGCGTGCGTCCCATGGCGAATGTTGAAGTTAATAAATGATCTCGGGACATCGAGACCACGAGCTGTGGCGTCAGAGATAATGTGCACCAATCAGCAGTTAGGCGTCCGCGGACCAGCTATACTGGACAAGGTTTAATTGTCTCACTAATATTGCATTTGTTTCTGGCAGCATCTCTATTTATATCAATTCCATAAAAACGTTAAAACCCACCTGCCATCAAACCTTTTAAGAACTACATCTAAATTACTTGCAACCACTTACAGGAAAGTAGGTAACTTGTTTATTTCAGTAACGGTGTAAGAAAATTACGTGTTCCCTTGCCATTTATGGGGCCGCGGTGGTGTAGTGGTTAGACTTCTCGCCTCCCACCTAGACGAACCGAGTTCGATTTCCGGCGGGGTCGCTCCCGGATTTTCGCCCGTGGGAATAGTGCCAGACGATGTTGCTGGTCGGAGGGTTTTCTCAGGGATCTCCCATTTCCCCCAACCTTTCATTCCAGCGCTGCTCCATGCTCACCTCGCTTCACCCTCATCGGCTCTCAAGACCTCACTGTTAAGACCCGCCCAAATCTCTTCACTCTTCGCTCACTCGAAATTTGAGCTTCTGTTTCTGTTGTGCAATTTATTTATTTGAGCGAACGCCTTACGTTAGTGTTTTTGTATGATAGCAATTAGTGTGATTGCTTCCTATGGGGATGTTTAAGACCTGTATTTTGGCTCGGGGGTCAAATCCGAACAGTCTCCAAAATACATATATTTTTTAGAAGTTTTATATTATCTCAAAATATAATTCTATACAATAATTTTTATAGAAATTATTACGTATGTAATTAAAATCACAGCTCTGTTACTTACTGTATGCAGCGAATCAGTCAGGTTCAACAATTATAGTTATAATTTAATTCGGACACTTTTTTCTGCAATGTTCAATATATAGATAAAAATTATATGCAAAATGTATTCTTTATAGCAGTTTTGTTAAACACACAGGTTATATTTTAGGAATAACTGTAATCGTTGCAAATAAAATCCCATATTGTCCAAAAAAAAGTTCTCACTTGCGCAGAAAATTATTAAGTTATTTTAATACTTAGTTAAGTAATTAGTAAAATACATAGTTTTATATAGTAAATATTTTAATGTATATATTGACACTATTTTAGGTAACATAAAATACATTTATAGTGGCCGGGGTTCGAACGTGAAAGAAAAAAATCACTTTTACCGAAAATCAGACATCATACCTCAGCCAACTACACTATCATGATAGATCACTTAGGCTTGAAAATATACACGTATATATATATATATATATATTTATTTATTTATTTATGTATAATTTTATTTTATTTTTGAAGTAACTGCAATATTTAATGCTTTTAAATTAGGCTTTTTTATTAAATTTCATATACGTTACAGTTAAGTCGCCTTCCTTGCTTACTTTATAAATACGTACATTCCGATGACTAACGTTTGGATACGCGAACAGCAAGACACTGAACCGTCTTTAATGCGTTCTACTAGTGCAAATTTTTATATCTAACTATAAATAAATCCAAAAATTTGTGCTCGTTCAAGTAATGACTCTATTTTCAGCAAAACCTCTTTCCGGTACTCTCTCGTTCACGTATCGTAAACAATTGTTGGCCAGTTACTGTGTAAAACGTCGTTTAGCTGAAACAACCGGTATCATAAAATGTAACAAAGATTTTCCACTGGGGTTCCAGAATCGCGTCCTCGACACGCAGCTATCGTTACAAACTACGGAGTTCGTTATAAAAGTTCTACCACAATTATTCGTTTCGAGGGTAACGATTTACAGAATACAGATGCAGCGGGTAGCGAGAAGGGGCATAGCTGCGCGACGGGATGCTGGGCGCTGCAACTTTCAGCGACACACTACCACTTTCCGACCAAGTGGCGGTCTTACCAGGGTTGCTAGTTAACGCCAGCTCTTACTGCGAGGTTATTAGTATTGTTGTATCAGGTGCCTCGTGAGCTGCATCCAGAATTGTTGATGTTTCTGTTGGGTAGGGGGAGAGTGGTTGTGTAAGGGGGGGGGGCGAACGAACTTTTTGATGTTATGGTATAAGTGCTTTTGGATAACTCTGAAGGAATTTTCTTAAACTCTACAGATTAAAATAATTAAATTAAAGTGTAATATATCTTGCAGTGTCAATGTTTCTAAAACAAGTTTCCAGAAATATATTATGTGCTAACGTTTAAGTCAGTAAGTTTATATTTTTGCAGTGCACAAATCTTTCCATTCAAATGTTATTAACAACAAAAGTATAATATTAAAATTTTAAGTACTAGCTTAAGGTCCTTGACACTTCTCAGGTCAGGACATGAAAACAGGTTTATACAGTTAAAGACTATTTATCCCGAAATTTTGCTTAACGTTTTAATTAAAACGTAATTGTGAATGAATTTGAGTAAAATTAAATTACGTAGATAGGAAACAAAGATGAGCAATAAAATTTATATGCATAAAAATTGGCAGTGCGTAAGAATATGTTACAATTAAGTTCAACATTTTGCCAGTCTTCTTGACAGCAAAACGATGAGTGGCATTTTCTTTACACGTAAATGGTTATATGGAAGTGAAATAACGTGATCCGTTGTGTCGGGTTTTTGCTTGAGGCGAATATTAACCCAGCATTCTGTCTTTTAAGGAGAGTAAGAATGCTTGGATACAGTTCTTCAAACGAGGCAAGAATATCCATAGTAGTTGATGGTAGGAAAAATTCATTCTCCTTCTTCCAGCCGTTCTTAGTCTTTTACAAAAAAAAACGCAAAACTAAGTTTTTTTTTATGATCCCCATTCATTTCAAGAAATAAGCTGTACTTACACCCAAGTTTATTCTCATCAATTTCACTGTATGTAGAAGCTGGTTTGCAATGACGAATGACTATGAAGCTAAGCGTTTCTTTGGAGAATCCACAGTATCTCAAAAAAGTATTCCTCTATACTAAGACTTCAAGTTTACGGATATATGCCTGGCAGAAAAGGAGAAGGTATTATGGGTACATAAACATTAAATTATTTGTGACAGAGAGTCAAAACACACGTAACATAAATAATTGTTTCTCCTATATGAACAGTTATTAATGTATGAACAGAAAGAATGTTCAGTACACATATAATTTAACCCCAAGTCAGTATTCGTCTGAACCGTTTTTAGGAGTCGTCTTTTACAACCTCACTACCTGGTGAGTCCACCTTTCTTCTTTATACTCTCCTGTACCGTTCGTAACCATCGTGTCATTAATTTGACTAAGTTTTCGGTTGTTTCTGCCGGTATAGTCCTACATTCGCAAACTGATTTGCAAGGTTATAAAGCTAATCTTAGCTACATTTAAAATGTTTATATACTTTAAAATTTCACTATAGTGGTTTTATTTTACGAGGTTATCACTGTTCATCNTTATTAATTTGACTAAGTTTTCGGTTGTTTCTGCCGGTATAGTCCTACATTCGCAAACTGATTTGCAAGGTTATAAAGCTAATCTAAGCTACATTTAAAATGTTTATATACTTTAAAATTTCACTATAGTGGTTTTATTTTACGAGGTTATCACTGTTCATCAGTATCCGCCATTTTACAATGTCAAGTCACTGTAAATTGGCGTTGGCTGGAAACTACTTAAGTATCGCAGTAACATAAATATTTTGTTATTTTTGTTCGTTTTAGCGTAATATAAAATTCGTTTGCGTAAACATTACTTTGAAACTTTGTTATCATTTGCACTTCTTCAACAGTATATTCACATAATAATAATTATTATTATAGGATTGTAAAATGGACAACATTATTAAATTTGTCACAAATTTATTCATGTTATTACTACATAAGCGTGTGAAGAGATTTGGGCTGCTCTTACAACACAAACATTCAAAGAATTGACTTAATAATAATTTTGTTGTTGCGACATTAAACTTTTTTCTGTGTAGGTAAGTCGCTTTCGTCTGTTCGTCTGGCTGATACAGAGTTTTCTTTTGGCTGTTCTGTCATTATATTACACTTCATGAAGAATATTTCGTATTGATTGTGTCATGACATTCTTTCCTAATACCCACTCAACGTCAGTTGTGATGTTTGGAGCACTCAGTTTCGGGTGTAGGTACTTCAACTTTCCTGACTTGTGTTACAATGTTCGCTTTGCATTAGACTAGACGGAAAACCACTTATAGCTTAGTTAGGATACATTCTAGTTTCATGAATCATGTAGATGACGTTCTTAACTGTACTGATGAGTCTGTTTATAATTCCTACTTTATATTTGAAAGACTTTCGCTTTCGGAAAATCTTACTGCAGTTCTCCTTTCTTCTTCGGCTGTTACCCTAGTTTCCTCAGTAGCAACATATGTTGCACCAACTGTTGAAAATTGGTTGGCAAGATTGGACATACGTTTTGATGGAATATACACCTTAGACCAACCGTTGGCTTTTGGTTGTCAAGGATGGAAATAGGTTGTGTAGGAATAAGAACATAAGATTAACATCGGGCCAACATTATTTTCTAACCGAAATCCAACATAATATATTTTATGAGAATAATGCTTAAACATGCAATAACATACATATGTTAACATATTCATTAAAAGAAAACTGTTAAAATGTAGATTATTGTAATTTTTTATTTGTCGGTAGAGTGTTGGACGAAGGTCGGAAAGACAACGTTGGTTATTAACAAATATGAATGTGATGGGCCAACGTTATTTTACAACCATAATTCAACTTTATAAATTTAATGAGAATAATATTAAAACATGCAGTAATATATACATATCAACACATTAATCAAAAGAAAACTGTTAAAATCTATATTATTGTGATTTTTTATTGGTTGGGGGAGTGATGGACAAACGTCGGAAAGACAGTTGGTAATTTGCAAGTACCTAGCAGCAACATTCATTGTGCCAACGGTTGGACTTTTGTTGGCAAGGTTGGCTAAACGTTGGGTTGGAAAACGAATATTTAAACAACGTTGGCCTAACGTAATATATGTCAAAGAAAAATTTCTACCATGGACATTTTGTGAGATTACTCAACACTCTCAAGAAAATGTCATTAAATCATAAAAATCCAGATCATACAGCAAATGAAATTATTTTAAATTTGAAAATGGTTGGTAAATTGTTGTTAACATGTTGGAAAACATACTGTTGGTAATTAGTATGTTTTTTTTTCTGTTGGGCTAGTGTTGTTCAACCAACACATAATGTCAAATTATGAAAAAATATTTCTTAATGAAAGAGTGCCCCTTTCCTTTGCGTTAAATAATATAAATGTTTTTCTACATGTGAGATAATTTTTCTACGGTAAGTGTTTAGTTGGTTGTGTGTTGTTTAAATGTTGGAATCACAACGGTTGGGGTTTGGTATGATATTTTATGTTTGGCTAACATTCTGTAATGAACATTATGCCGAGTTACTACCATGAATATTCTGTGAGTTAACTTAGCACTCTCAAGAAAATGATGTAACTAAATCAGAAAAAGCGAGAACGTACTGCAAGTCCCTAGTAGCAACATATGTAGGGCCAACATATATTGCAGACATTATGACATCATAGGATCCTAACTAATATTATAAATGCGAAAGTGTGTTTGTTTATTTGTTTGTTTGTCCTTCTTTCACGTCGCAACGGAGTAACGGATCCGCGTGATTTTTTGTACAGAGATAGTTGGAGGGCCGGGAAGTGACATACGTACGCTACTTTTTATCCCGAAAAAATATCTCCTCTCAGGAAAAAACTTTAAGTAAAATTAGCGCTCGGGGTACAATGCTGCGTCAATGTATGTTGTTAGTCTGGGACGAAAGCACAATGTTACACAAAAAAGCGATAGAGGCCCTAAACCGAACTGTACATGATATACGAAACAATGCAGACATTATGGGAGGAATGGTTCTATTACTGGCTGGTGACTTCCGTCAAACTCTACCGGTGATTCAGAGGGGCACATCTGCAGATGAAATCAAAGCCTGTCTCAAGTCGTCAAGCTTATGGGCAAATGTCAAGAAATTCACCTTGACGACAAATATGAGAGTGCACCTCTACAATGATGTTGATACAGGAAATTATCCTGATACACTATTAAAAATTGGAGATGGGCGGTTAGAAACAGACGCCGAGGGCTGTGTGTCACTAACGGGAGATTTTAGTAATTTGGTGCAGAGTGATACGGAATTGATTGCTAGCATTTACCCAGATGCAGAAAAAAAGTAAAATAGCGGTTCTAGCTCCAAAAAATGACATCGTTAGTCCTCTGTTCTGTGTTAATGATCAGTGTCTGTCTACTAACAAATGCCGTTATTTCTCCCTATACGTTTGTTACTATAACCACGCGAACAACATTCAATGACGAAGTTTTTTACCTTGCACTCATTGAAATTGAAAAGCATTGTCAGGAAAAAGTATAAAAAGAATGGACTTTATTTAAAAAAAAAACGTAAACAATAATTCTGTAGTCCACGCGAGCGGAGCTGCGGGCGCAGCTAGTATTATTATATTCTAAATAAACCCATATATAATTACTTTTATTTGCTTAATGGTAACGTTTTTTAGCACAGAAATCCTTTAAAATTAAATCGCTATCTTTGGTTGTGTATTTATAATTTGGAGTATATATAATATATATACATATATATTCTTGCAACTGGTAGGTTTAAATTCAGTTTCAGCGTAGTGAAAACTGACTTAAATACNAATATATATACATATATATTCTTGCAACTGGTAGGTTTAAATTCAGTTTCAGCGTAGTGAAAACTGACTTAAATACATAAAAAATACAACACAATATATCGAACTGGAATATAATGATATGTATCTGTTTCTTCATCAACGACAGGTAGTTATAGTAGAATAGTTAATAACACGTCAGGTTGCTTATCGAAATGGCGCGAGTTCGAATCCGATAACTACCAGTGGAATTTTAAGACCGTTATGTAAAGTGGGATGCGAAGAAAAATAGAAGGTTTAATACATCTTGTAAATTTTTTTGTTAATGGGTAAAATTTATTTAAGATGCTGGAAACTTAATTTAGCCGAACATTGTTTTTTTGGTTGGCATTATGTATGCAATAACACATCGTAGGAAAACATTGCCAACTGTAGGTAAATGACTGTGTGAATGTATTTTTGAAAGAGAAAAGACACTTCTCTTAACAGTTTGCACACAACCATAAAATTATGTTACGCCAAAGTATTTCAGTTGGCAACCAACATAAAAGTCATTTTGGGCCAACATAAGCCCGTGGGACATTTCGGTGTTGGGCCAACGTAATATGCCAACATTGGCCCAATGGTAGATCCAAACGTTGGGCCAATGTTGGCCCAACCAAATTTTGCTGCTGGGGACAAAATTAAGATTATCAGTTGGCATCGCTTATGTAACACAATAACTCCCAAATTATATCCAGTTGGGAAAGTGGTAAAAAAAAATATTGGTGTTTGGTTGGAAATAAATTATATTTTGGTTGGCATCCAACTGAAATCATAATGTTGGACCAATGTAGAAAATACAATGTTGGTGTTTCGTTGGAAACATGTTCTATTTTGGTTGGCGTCTAACTGAAAACATAGTGTTGGGCCAACGCAGGTCCGAGTGTAATTTTGATGTCAGGCCACCGTAATTTTTCCAACGTTGGCCCTACCTTGGAGCGAATGTTGGGCTTACTTTGGCCCAACCAAAAATTGCTACTGGGGTTATCGTCCCATTTCAGGCCTAGACTGACACAAAATGTTTCACTGATGAAAACAAGCTGCCTTATTCCCTCGCACATCACATGAAAGGTGTCTACTGTGAATGAGTAATGGCACTGTCAAAGAGCAGTTAAGAATAAAGAGGTTAAACAGCCACTTATTCCGCAAACTCAAGCTACGCGAGCCAGAAATATGGCGTCACTGGCCAGAAACATGTCGGACCACCATTCGCAAATCAGCGCGTGGTAACCTACTCGCCAACCGGCAGTGCGCCGCTTGGGAACGTTTCGCAGCACGTGGTAGCCAGTCAGACGCAAGAACTGTTCCCGAAGTCTCGCGCAGCCAATCAGAGAATGGGTTAGCCCACATCAAAGGAACCGTTACGCCATTTCGTCTCGGTGTACGCATCTACTCTGTGGCACTGTGTTACCTAGACGAATACTTGTTCGACGTGAAACTCGGCATGCCTTATAAAGTTCGTGTTCTGACTGCAAACAACAGAACGTATCGGCACATATGTATATGCCTCATAACGTTCTTGTTCAGATTGTAAACAACATAACATATTAGCGACCTCTGAACAGGCCGCACATAGAAAATGGGGTTTTGTTGAATAAAAGTAAGTTTGTTCGACACAACCAAATTGTTTGCATAGGGGCAAATAAATATTTTGTTGTTGAAACAAAATTATTTTGTTGCCCCGAACAAAGATTTCGTTGGTGCAACTAAATATTTGGTTGGCTCCACGTACATTAAACAATTTCAGTTAATNTTGCCCCGAACAAAGATTTCGTTGGTGCAACTAAATATTTGGTTGGCTCCACGTACATTAAACAATTTCAGTTAATTTAAAAATAGTGGAAACCCGTTCGAGATTCAAACCTTGATCATCTTCTCCCGAGCGCTACGCTACGCTTTAGCAACCTCAGGTAAAGTGACTACAGGCGAAATTGTAATGTTTTTAAAAATATGTGTTTCAAATATTGGACAACGTGCGCAAATAAATATTTCAATTTTTACAGCTTTCCTATTAAGTTTCTTGTTGAACTTATTTTATTAGGATATATTTACCATTACTAAACATCAATATATACACTATAATGTATTCACGGTAACTTCAAGATTTTCTGAAGCCCTGCTAAAGATCTACTTTCAGGGACCCGATGATGTATCATTCCGCAGTATTTAAACAAAACATTGCCATGTGACACCTGTCAAACGTTTTGTAAACAAAAACAGTGCCATGTGGGAACTCTCAAATATTTTGTAAACAAACAGTGCCATGTGGGAACTACCAAAATTTANAGTATTTAAACAAAACATTGCCATGTGACACCTGTCAAACGTTTTGTAAACAAAAACAGTGCCATGTGGGAACTCTCAAATATTTTGTAAACAAACAGTGCCATGTGGGAACTACCAAAATTTATTTTTGAAGAGAAACAATGCCATGTAATCTTAACTGTCATATACTTTAATAAAATTCTCCAAATGTC
>NQII01000186.1:668430-749135 GCA_002778355.1 Clitarchus hookeri | reverse complement strand
AACTATTTCTTTTCAGCTATAACCAACATGTCCCTTCAAAATCCGTTGTTAATTCGTACGGACTTTTAACAAATTATTATAATTCATTGAAAAAATATACTTAAAACAACCAATTTATATAGTGCTTCAGTGCTAAAAACAAGACAAAACCTTTTTCCATATATATTTTTTTATAACCAATTGAACATGTAACTCCTAGGGTGATTTTTCAAAGGTTCTTTTCAAAAGTATCGAANTGATTTTTCAAAGGTTCTTTTCAAAAGTATCGAATATACCGTGAATGGATTAAAACATTGCTATAGTTCATTCACGGATTCTTCGGATGTTTTCAAACAAACCTTTGAAAAATCACCCTCGGAGTAACATGACAACCTGTTTTTTAAATAACTTGTATAGTCTATTCGCGGTTTCTTCACACTTTTTTGACCAAATCTTTGAAAAATCACCTCATGTATGAAGTGCTTGGTTGTTTCCTAAATATGTCATGTACCAAAAAAGGTTTAAAACTTTTGTTAACATGAAATTGCCTTTTTTTCAATTGAACTTTTACTTATATTTTACCCGTAAATTGTATTATTTCATTTGTGGTTAGTGTGAATAAAAACAGGGAGAAAATATGAATGTTGGTAATACCTAGTAAGAAATAGTTCTTACGCAAAATGTTATTACACTGGGTGCGCACGAATGCAGTGCGTTGTCTCTTTGCTGTAATGTAGCTAGACGCGGTTTGCGTGAGACGGAGGAATGTTTTGGAAGTAGAACTTTAGCAGGGCTTCATAAAAGTTCGAAGTAACCATGAATCTATATATATTATAAAACTCAACGTCTCTCTGTCTCTCTGTTAGTGCGCTTATCACTCGAGAACCACTTATCCGATTTACGTGTTTTTTTTTATTCATAGCTATGTTCTCTGGCCAAGTTTTAGTATATATATTGTTACATAAAGTAAGATGGAAAAAGCAGTGACGATAACAGTGAATCAAGTCGGAAAAAGTTTGCCTCCAGCGCGCTCTCTTGCAATACGCTGTCTAAACCGTTAAAGATGGAGAAATATCACGAAGTAAAGAATTGTGTAGAATAAAAAGACCTAAAAAAAAAACTCCGTGGTTGCATGTATCTATCTATAACAGAGAAATACTAATAAGCGTTTTTACCACTTAATTTCTCAATTAAAAAATACGTAAAATTCAAGCTGTTGTTTTTCCATGCAGCATATAATTCCCGCATATACTTTAAGAGATATCAAAAATTTGGTGAAAAAGTAATTTTTTGCGAGTCGGTTGACCGTACGTGGACGTGGAGAGCCATAGCGGTGGCGGGTAGAAGCAAGGGGGAAGGGGTGGACTTTATTTTTTAAAATACCTTAACAATAACTCTGTAGTCCACGCGAGCGGAGCCGCGGGCACAGCTAGTGGTCTATATACCACAAATGTAATACTGTGATTAACTTTAAAGTATTGTATTATTCAATAAATGAAACTTTAACTTAATATCTTATATAACTTTTAATATTTATTTCGTATTCAATACGACTTAAAAACAGTGAGAGCAGTGATGTGTTGGCAACGACCGGGAAGAAATAGTTCACAAATANTCGTATTCAATACGACTTAAAAACAGTGAGAGCAGTGATGTGTTGGCAACGACCGGGAAGAAATAGTTCACAAATAAAATATTGTTTCAACTTAGTTTTTTGGTATGTTATTTGTAAATTAAACATTGCCAAATGAAATATTTAAGATTTAGGTAGCACTGGTGGAAATATATTTCATTGTTGGAGTTAAAAATATTAGCAGAAGTTACGGTGCGTAGGCCCTAGTGACATGGTGTATTTTTTCGTCTGAGGAAGAAACTTTAATAGGCGGAGCGGAGCTTGTCGCTCTCTCGCTCTCACTCTCTCTTTCTCTCACTCTCACTCTCTCTTTCTCTCGCTCTCTCTCTCGGGAAGTTTGGCAGCGTTAGTAGCAGCAGGAAAATTTTACATGTTTCCAATGTTAGCATATTTCGTTCTTATTACAGCAAAAATAATGATTTTTGATTATGTAATTTAAAAGTACAACTGAAAAGAGATTAAAATTTTTGAATACGTAATAGGTATAACATATTTAGATGTGATGGTGGGACGCTTACAAATCCGAAATTGGCACAAGTGGCGACTGGCGACTTGGCATGGCGTATTGCTTGTAGCTGAATGAAGTATTAATTTTTCTTCTTGCGAAAAATACTTAATATTACCAGTAGAGGGATTATGGGGACTTTAGCGCATCGGAACCTCGGACCGGAGCGTCGGAACTGTTCGTACTCTGTCATTCCGGTCGGCCGGCAGCCATAATGAATCCAATTGACTTTGGCCTTGACATTTGACTTTGACCCCGGTGACCTTTGACCTTGAAAACTCAGACAATCCAAACAAATCAAAGAATTATAAAACATTATATAAAAATATAAAAAAATATTTAGAAATTATTAACAAATTTATTTTTAAAAAAACAATTTTCGGAGGTCCCCCAAACCCCCTCCAGCCATACACATCTCATCATCTTGGTAGGTGGAGTCCACCATCTTAATAGGTGTCACAGCCACCATCTGCCATTTTGGTCNATACACATCTCATCATCTTGGTAGGTGGAGTCCACCATCTTAATAGGTGTCACAGCCACCATCTGCCATTTTGGTCTGTGCAGTCCGCAATCTTGGTGGGTGCAGTCCGCCGTCTTGGTAGGCGCCACAGCCACCGTCTGCCATCGTGGTAGGTGCAGCCTTCCTCTATTTTGGTCAGTGCAGTCCGTGATATTGGTAGGTGCAGACGTCCGCCATCTTGTTCGGAGCAGTCACCATCTTGGTAGGTGTTACAGCACCAGTCCGCAATCTAGATTTTTTTTCGTTTGTCATTTGTTTATACGTTGGTCGAGTTTTTCTCTCACCTTCGTCCGACCACCATCTTGGTTTTTTCGTTTTTCATTTTATTTACATTTCTGGGGCTGTTATTAGCACCGGACCCAGCAGACTACTGTCCTCCTCCACTCCCCTTACCAATATATTTAATTGGCAAATTGCTCCATCCCCTTCCAATATATTTAATTGATCCGCCAATATTTATCATTGGCTAATTACTCGGGTGTTTTCGGAAACCTTCGTACGATCACTTAGTCGGTTCCCCTCCACCCCCTAAAAATATGTTTAATTTCTCCTCCTATACTTCTCATTGGCTAATTGTCCCACCCACTTCCAATATATTTCATTTATCCGCCAATGTTTCTCATTGGCTAATTTATCATGCATTTTCGTAAATCTTCGTTCTAGCAATTAGAGACGTTCACTTCATCCTTACCACTGATTCTCATTGGCTAATTGCTCACTCCTTTCCAATATATTTAAGTCCTCCACCAATGTTTCTCATTGGCCAATTAATCGGGTGTTTTCGGAAACCTGCATTCGACCAATTAGTCGGTACCCATCCATCCCCTTCCAATATATTTAATTGCTCCGCCAATGTTTCTCATTGGCCAATTACTACGGTGTTTTCGGAAACCTTCGTTCCGAGCAATCGGTAGCCTACTTTAATCGCGAAGGACTATTTTTTCCCCTTGGCAACTCTTTATAAGATGCACCCTGAGTCCTCTCGGGAAATCAGTTATTTTTCTCGTTCTTAGAAATGTACGCGTGTTGTCCGAGTGGCCATAATATCCTTTCGGCCATTTTAGCATTTAGGAGGATGCGCTCGCTTAGTGCCTTAGACAAACGGGTCAATTTACCGTATATGCCGAAAGAATTTCTCCTGGTCTACGCACCTTACACATTTCGACCGTATTCAAGTATTTTCCAGCCTACCTGCAGCAAGACGAAGACATGCGGGACTGCCTCCCCAGCAAGGAGTGTTTCGAGGGCTGCACCACCTCGGTTCCCGACATGTCGCATCGCAGGGGTTGGTGCAAGGCACGCCGAGCTGCCCTCGCTACGTCGGTGCCCATGGAAGACGACTTCTCCGTTGAAGACGACGTTCTCGTTTGAAGACGCCCTCCCCGTAGAGGGCACTCTCCCCATAGAATAAGACGTCCGCGTGCAAGTTATCTCTACTCGCAAGCCCTACCCATGGAAGATGCTCCCCTTCAAGAAATTTACTGGTAAGCACTACCCGTAATGGAAACCAACCCAGAACACNTCTACCCATGGAAGATGCTCCCCTTCAAGAAATTTACTGGTAAGCACTACCCGTAATGGAAACCAACCCAGAACACGGTGTCCGATGTGTATGGACCCCGGTGAAGTATTAAATTACTTTGTAAAAATACTTTTAACTCGGTGTGTGCATAGGAACCTAATTTTTTTTATATTACAAAAAAATATCTAGTGAAAAAAAAAGGTTTTGCAGCATCCGAGGTTTTCGCTCGTTGGACTCGTACACCATCAATCAGATTGGCATCTCGTACAGTGACGAAGACGAGAAAACCAAAGTTTTCACTTTTTTACCGCCGTGTCTATGACAGCACCCCGCAACTAAGTACCAATTAAATTTAATATGAGCGAAATAAAAATAGTTTCGGTAAGCGTGTTTTTGATCATGTCCACCACTATATTTTAAGTTTGTCACTGCTATGTACAAAAATAAGCGACACGAGCTGCGTGCTTAAATTTACTGTATTTTCGTTGGGTCGGTTATGCCTACTTCTTCATTTTAATATTTATTCCATCTGCGGCCGTCTTTTTATCTAAATAACCCAAAACATATCAATAACAAGTGGTTAAATAATACAGTACTTTCCCCACAGTTATAACAGGGTTAAACACAGTCGCGACCAAATATTAACGTGTATTACGTGTAATGTACAATGTCGTGTATAACAAATATGTTAACAATGTAAAATAATAACCGGAAGAATTATGGTCAATACAGACATTATTACAAAGTCATAAAGCTGACCTAAATATGGTTATAGGCCTAAATTGTGAACATTCGTACGAACTGGTTTTTGAAATATGACAGAATTCTTCGAACAGCTGGAAAGTGTAAACAAAGCATTTGACAGTTAAAACATAGAAGTCACATGGCTGTGTTTATATTTACATGTAGCGGAAGTATACGTGATCGGTAACCAAAAGAATAACTCAAGAAGGGCGTCAGAAAAGTGTGAAGTAACCGTGAATGGCATATACTACACTAATTGTCACAAAAATGTAAACAAACTATCTAGCTGTATTTTCGAACGATGGCGATGAAATTAGTGGCCAAACAAATATATACAGTTAATTCAATCAAATATCTTTTTGACAGTCCAATTTCTTTTTGCCCAACACAGAGGTTTTGTTTATTCAAAAATGTATTTTGTTAAATGAACCAAATAAATGTTGTAGTTTTTTCAAGTTTAGTTTTCTCAACAAGATATTTTGTTGGCTGTTCTCTCAGTGCATTTAGGCAGTTATTTCTTTGTTTTTCATATAGTATTTACCGTAATGTAATATGACTACAACCAGATGAATACTTTTTGAGCCACTGTATGTTTTAAATGTTCCATTATATGCTCCAAAAAGAGAATAAACACGGTCCTTCGGAAGTATTGTGGAGGGTTTGTTGACTGATGACTGTTTCAGTGGGCAAAAATTTTTACAATAAGAGGAACCTTTAACTTATTTATAAGCTCCTGAGCTACCCCATTGCTTCTTTGAAGAGAATGATGTGCAATCTACTCTTCGCATTTAACAAGTCGTAAACTTACATTGAGGGCAGATATTGTGTCTGCTTGTATACATTGTGTAAGCCAAAGGTTTCGCGAGACAAAAAATAATATCTTAATAATTCTTAAATCTCATTCTCTTAGCAAACATCGACCCGATAAACTAGTGTAAGGACTGTAAGATTGCATAAATGTCGTACTCAGAGACAATTAATTTAGTTATTACATAGTGACCTAAGTCTTCCATTTGTTCCAAATAGCAGAATATTAAAAATAACTATGTGTACGTTTTGATAAATTTAAGGTGCTAATGAAATTACCCAATGTAGTGTAAAACATAGGATTATATAGGCTGTCTCAGAAGGAAATAATTCGTTCCAGGAAGTGAAAGGAGAGGTCATTATAAGCAAAAAATGTCCATGTGCTGTATCCTTTTCCAAATGGCTTCCAACAAAGAGCTATTTTAATGACTACTACCTTTTACAGTAACGAATGGACAACAGTTAAAAGTAAATTTTTTAAAATTTCTCCGTTCAAAGAACTGCATTTTTCCGCTCTCGTGAGAACACTGTGTGCTGCTTGTCGAAGTGGGTTTGCACGTTTCTTTATTTTGGTGAGAGCAAACGTAATGCGATTTAAAAGGTTTACCTAATGTAGCAAACTTTCGTTTGTCCTCTTCACTCATCGTTCAACCCCATAAATAAAACTCTAGTAGAGTTACGCCTGGCGATCGTGGGGGCCAGTTAATGGTACCTCATGACTAATCCACCGATTAGGGAACATACGTTCGAGATGTTGTTTCACAAGTCTTGCAGAATGCGAGAGAGCCCCATCATGCTGAAAGTTTATAGCCATCCGAATGACTAAAGGAACGTCCTATAGTTGTTCCTGTAATGTGCGCTGGAAAAATTGCAAATAACTGTCTTGTCACATTCTAAAATAAACAGAATCCATCAACGTGTCAGTTATTATACCGCACCATAGATTATTGGATAAACGAAATTGGAAATTTGTTTACACTGTAGCATGTGGCTTCTCTTGCGATCGGCGATGACTGTTACGCGTATTGTTGACCACATCATGGGTAATTGTGGCTTCATCAGTAAATAGTAATGTACGAAGCACTTTACGATTGCCTATTATCCAGTGAGAGAATTCGCGGTGAATAACATTGTCCCCTATGTGAAAATATCCTACAGGGCTGTGGGTGAAAAGTGTACAATCCCTTATCGTTCAGTGTTCTCCATACAAGTGTTCGTGAAACACCGATATGTGCAAAATTTTTTTGGGGCTTCACTGAACCATGTCAAGAATACTTTCGTCGTGCTGCACATCGTGTTGACGGCCTCGTGGTGATTCTAAGTTAACACCGAGTAGCTTACCACCTTCACGTTATGTATTCTACACTTAGAAAAAAAACTCTTTACGATCTGGAATTTAACGTGTAAGAAAGCGCCAACGGTATTCTTCAACAGATTAGACGCATTACTATTGCAGAAGCCGTAAACATGCAACGTATCTACGTGTTCCGCTTGCGAATAAATTAATGTAAAGACGGACGACTGTATCACTTCTGCGTGATACAAAACACAACTAAAAACTGACAAGCTCTCCTCAACTGCGCGACGAGTAGAGGGGGCGGGACGTACTTCGCGCCGCATGGCGGAGGAGTGCAGTAATGACGGCTGTGGAAAACCTGAAGTATCGCTCGCCAATTTCAAAACACATCTACGTTAAAGATGCTCTACACTGGAAACCATTTGGGATAAAACACAAATGCATATTATTTTTTTTTTTTTGCTTTAAATGACCATTCCTTTTCAATCCCGGAATAACGACCATTCCTCCTGGGGCGTACTCTATATGTGTAAAACTATCAACGTCAACAGCTCTTTCCATAACCCTGGACGTACAGAGAGGTTCAATTCCTAGCCAGCAAAACAGATTTTTCTACAACCTAGCAGTCCAAAAGTTCTAAGTGGGAATAAGAACTACGATGACGTTTATCAAATAACAAAATCTCATAATATTCAGAACGAGACGACACTGACATAACCGATGAGCGTACTATTTTCAAACAATTTTGGTGAAGTTCTCGGGTGTTAATTTAAAAGAGCATTTTATTTAAAATCAGTTAATAGCAAGGAATTTACTTCAAAATGGTTATCTATTACTAAACATCAGAACATATTTCTGGCAAGCCTTAAATAAAATGTAATATTTTTTGTGCAGTACATTGATTTTTAACAACACATATTTTGAAATTTACCGTTCATAAGTTACGTACAGATAAAAAAAGCAGACATGTTTGTGAATCTATTCTGGCCAAAAATAAAAAAACACATCACTTTACTGGTTAATTTCCAAACATGTTATCTTTTAGAATTTTTGTAAATCAGATGTTCAGTAATTACAACATAGGAAAAAATAACATACATTTATTACAGTTGTATAATTAATTTAGTTATATTCTTTCATATGTAAGGCAATTCAAATGAAGTAATACTAAAGCCCCTCCATTCCTCACAAAACTGTATTCTGAAAACAAAACACAATTAACGTGCCTTGTTCGTTACACTACCAGAATATAATTATTGCATTGAAAGGTCTAGTGGCTCTGATAAGTAGTATAAATATAAGCATAAATTTTAGGTTACTCTACATCTCAAGACGATGTGTGAAAATAATATTAAATACATAAATAATTTTTGTTTTAGGTAATACTATTGTTCTAAGTTATATTTGAATGTGTCTTACATTTCCGAAGATCAGCATATCATGATGAATATATACAAAGCTCACAGTTTTAAAATTATTTGCATTAATTTCAGAACACAACATATCAAATTACTTCTTAGCGCTTATTTAAACCAGTTTGGTTGGAATTAATTAAACAGTTACAAATACGTGTAATACAAAAGGCTAAATATTTATTTTGCAACACTGCCCAAAACTGTGTACGAAGGAGATTACTAACAAAATATTTAATTTCCTCGTTATTTACTGCCAGTATGCCAGGTTTGATATGAATGAGCGTAATTTTCCCGGACAGATAACAGATAAAAATTCCTAAAGCCACTTTTTGGAGAGGACAGATTTGAGCGGCTCTTAGCATTCAGGTCTCGAGAGCCGATAAGAGTGAAGTGAGTATAAAATGGCGCCGGAATACAAGGAGGGGGAAACGGGAGATCCCCGAGAAAACCCACCGACGAACGACATCGTCTGGCATGATTCCCAAATGCAAAAATCTGGGGCGACCCCGCCGGGAATCGAACCCGGTTCGCCTAAGTGGGAGGAGAGTAGTCTGACCACTACACCACCGCGGCCCCTCACTATTTGGAATATCAACATCTACTACATCAGCATACAATCAAGTATGAAGTATATTTCACAGTAATACGATAAATTGAAGAGTTACCGGAATATAATTAATTCATTAACAAGAACATTTCTACACCAAGGAAGAGCCGTTACATCAAACCGAATTTATTAGTTTAGTATAACTGATAAATTATCTAAGTTCTCAAAATGTCAGTGCATGAGGACAATATTCCCCCTATTTACGGCATAGAATAGGGGCACATTTAAGGTTCGTTTTCTATGAAGTGGCTGACGCAGTGCATCTGACGTACATGGCTAACACATATTTTCTGTATTAATTTTACTGAATCATTAGTCATAAACAAATCATAGTAGGCAGAGGACGTTATAAAAGTGTGATTATTCTTTAAAGACAATACATAGCTAATCAGTAGCATTCAATTTTTCTGTCTTCCGGCACTAACGAAAACGAAGGCGATGTTTAGTGTCAATGTTAATGGCAGACAATTAAGTGATCGTAGGGATCGCAGAGATGATTCTGGTAGAGATGTGATACTATGGTGAAGCTACTGCATGTCACTAGATGATGGGCAAGGAAGACGCTGGCTCTGTTCGTGCAATCGTACAATCTTATATTCTTCCCTTCTGGTGGTAAGAACAGGTCCGCCATGTATGGTACCTTTATGTGTCAATTGCTCTCAAACACAATTTAACTGTGAAGCCCGAACGTTTCAAACGATAGCGAATTTGGCATACTTGCTCCTGCAGCTTTATAATGCGACTTCTCTCGAGCTACATTAATCGTTCGCACAGCTGGTCTCGTGCGTATCATGGGTATACCATACATATTGTTCATTAATCACGGCCGAAAAATATCGTGCGTTTCACATACATGCATTGTTCTGATGACTTTTTTATATACTCCACACGACGAGTGATGGCAGGACCATCTTACGACATGTATGCTTGCGCCATAGCACGAAACTTTTAAGGGTTTCGTATAATCTTTATATTTTCCTGTTTACTGTTTTTCAAGAATACTTACTGATTTTTATAGGATGCGCTAATTTCCAGGCATGTGAGTGCACATGCAGTTTATTTTTTCAGATAACATATTCACCACAAAGAGCGGACGAAAAAAGCCACTGATAGGAAATTTTTTTTTTTAAATAACACTTTCGAACACACACTAAGTTTGATTGGACGTGTTATGGCTGCTGCATGCTTTACAAAGCCGCCATTTGAAAATAACCGTCCGAAATATTAAACTGACAAAAATGCAGCTCTCCTGCAATAGCATTTACACTATGGAAAATGTTATGGGAATTTGTTTAGTAATTCCTCATGTTCTATGTAAATGGCCGACGAGAGGCAATTAATCAGTACATTAAATAATGTTCAATGTATGCAAGGCACCAAATATATAGCCATAATAAGTTTGATTCAAAATAATAATTTACTACATCACCCTTAAAATTACAATTACCACCACTTTGAAAGCATGCATCTGTTATGGATGAAAACTTGACAATCTCAAACGTATTCTCTAGATACTATTAAGTATGTCTAGTTTTTGTGAAATTTGTTGCAGATACTCAGGCATTTCTTGGATAAGGCACAAATACACACGGACACGTTAATGAAGGTGTTCATATAAGCATTAAGGCTACTTTCACAGGAAATCAGGCTACAACAAATTTAAAAGAAAATAAAAATTACCAGCAATAATCTGAATGTTGAATTATTTCCCAAAAAAGTATTTTTGAATTCAGACTAAATATTTTGTAGAGAAATGTGGAGTATGAATAGCAGAGAAAATAAGGAGCATGGCTAGCATAGTGTGTTTCTCTACTGTAACATTCAATAGCACAAAATGCATAGAACTTGGTATAAACCCACAGTCGCGCTTTCAGGAAACAGTATCGGTATATCCCAAAAATATCACCTATCTCAAAAAAGATATTCCTATATATCACAGAAATAGAAAATATATTACACACTTGCACAATACTGCAAGTCATTGTGCATATTAATTTTAAATGTGCCAGATGAAAACAACTTATTCCAAAAATAACGTGTGATTTTAGGTAAACTGTAGTTTTTCACAACGAATTTGTACTGTCTGCTAATTACAAATCAAAAATTAACATATAACAGTAATTTATTGTTAAGCTATGTTTAAACAGGATTTATATGATGCGCCTAGTAAGTAATAGGTCATAAACTGTTGGGACGGGAATTTACAATAAATATTATGTGGGTTTATGTAGGCTACAACTGTATTTTACTATAATAAATAAGAACGAGTTATTTACGTCTTTTGTGATGGAAAATGTAGACGTTATGTTGTTAAAGTATTCCAATTTTACTTAACTCTGAACTGATGGTCGTTTTTTTAACAAAAACCTGCACTGTAAAAAGTTTTTGGCAAAATTCCTAAACTGTAATGTAAAATTTTAACGTAAATATCCTATGTAATTTATGCCTACCACATATGGGGCTGCAAATATAGGAATGTTTAACGTCACTACTATACAAAGTTGGGAACTTCCCTATGCATTTCGATCTTTCCTGAGTTACTATATGAACACTACCATGGATATACGGAGAAAAGAGTTACCATTCGCACTTTCCCACTATACATATACACTGTTATGTTAAATTTGCGATAATTTCTTAGAGTGTAGAGCCGGCCTCCATAATAATTCGATAAAAGCCTAGGTGTATCCTTCTTTCCTTGATATTGTTTGTTTATATGCGGTGGTTACCTACACGTACATTTATCATTCACTTTACTATTGCAATACTTCGAAGGAGGGGCAGGAAGGCGGGCGATCGCCTCCATCGCCCTCTGGAAGCCACGCCTGCCCGTGAGTGTCAGCAGCCACTAATCGTTTTGCAATCCATCGAGGTATGCATGCGTGTGTAATCATTTAATCAAGCTCACGAGTTTTTTCTTTTTTTCATTTCTAAACGAGGCCCTAAACAATCAGACCGCAAACCTAATAAACGCCGTCATATTCTTAGCGTAATAATAAAATTGGCATTTTGGATTTGTTATGTGGACGTGGTTCACAAAATAATAAATTGAAACCTCAATAGACCGGGCAACGCGTAGGATACCTCATTCCCACAACTGGATAAACTCTTCCATCCAAAATATTACCGATTTTTTCAGGAATATANTATTGTTTACGTTTTACTGAAATTTTAAAAAAATGTGCAAATGTGTTTGGTTGCTGAGGCTAAGCTCGCCGCCGTGTCACTACAGATACAGCGTTTCCTGTTCACAATAACGTAATTGCGATAACAATTTTCTGAAGCCTTTAACTGAATTGTACCTGAAACATTGCTACCCACCCTTACCAGTTTGTGCTCCTAGTGAAGTTGTTTTCAATTCCTTTTGAGACGTTGACTATACCACTTAGCGTATCGGACTGACTGGCGCAAGGCCCGGGTTTCCTTATCTCACCCTAAGTGTTTTGTTATCGTCGTGCCTGTGTGTTATGAAACTGAATACACGTTGAAACCCATTCCCTGTGTTTTTTGTCACTTGCACCTGGGCTACTTCACGGCATCTTACGTGACTGGTTTCTGCAGCAAGCGTTAGCGTGAACTAAGTGAATATGTGTGACAAATTTCAAATTTAAGTTACTCTACGTAGCACTTCGCGAGTAAGCAGGGAATACTCAGTAGGATGCAACAACGCCGTTCTCTACCATGTACGGACACCGATGACGCAGCATCATAATCAGGCGGCATATGCAAACGAGCGGTCGACCACGACCCCCACATCAAGCTCGCGTCACTTTTGAGGGTATACTGAGAATTTGACGCCGAGCTTATTCATTAGCAGCGTCACCAACAATTCGCATGGCAAAGCGAATGGCGTTGGACGGAAATAAAAAATGAAACTACCAATCCGAACTCCCGCTAAAATTATTAGCTACGTATTTTTAAATCCTCAAATTTTAAGTAATTTTCGCCTACGGTAATAACGTAGGAAACATGTATGGTCTTATGGTGAGACTTACCTGAAACAAGCACTTAAAATGGTAAACTACAAAATGTTTATAAACATATATTATGACCAAATACCGTATTTACCAAACCGNAACAAGCACTTAAAATGGTAAACTACAAAATGTTTATAAACATATATTATGACCAAATACCGTATTTACCAAACCGTATTTTCTCAAAAGAATTAAAAATAATGTTACTTTAATTGTTATCTTAATATATAATATGATACATATAAAATATATGCTAAAATATTTTACAGATGTTGAATATAAATGCAAAATAGGCCTTACACGGAACTTTATCAGAAAGCGTAATTTTGTTTTTTTAAATTTTCNGATGTTGAATATAAATGCAAAATAGGCCTTACACGGAACTTTATCAGAAAGCGTAATTTTGTTTTTTTAAATTTTCTTGGATATTAAATGCACCTATTTGTTACAACCTTTCGTGGTTTTGCTTGATGTGCGATATCCATATCCTTTCATAGCATTACAACATAAGAATTACAATACGAAAGTCTTTTCGACAAGAATAAAATTAATACTAGGTATTGGGAGAAATTATATTTCGTAATTGACAAATCCTACTTCGTCAAAATAACATTTAGGAGTAATACCTGGATGTTGACTATTGGCTAGTATGTTAATCTGAAATAAATAGCGCAGCCGTATGGAGAAAGTCAGTTGAAAGGGCAAATTTGTAAAGCTGAAAAACATGAATGGTGAATAAAATATATAATCAAAGGTTTTGGTCTCTCTCTCTCTCTCTCTCTCTCTCTCTCTCTCTCTCTCTCTCTCTCTCTCTCGCTATCTCTCTGTCTATATATTCACAAACACACACACACATATATATATATATATATATACACTTATTATAGCTCTACATTACTTAAGTAAGTTTGAAACTTCAACAGATTTGCACTTGCTGAAGAAAAACTTTATAAAATCTGTAATAAACAAAATAACGACCTCCGAGTTCATTATGTTTACATCACTATTCGCGAATGATTGCAAAATATGACTGATTCTGCTGAGCGAACAAAATTATTGCTTTAAAGTTATAACACATTAATTCTAAATCTAAATGTCACAGCTTGTATGTTAATATTAACGTTGACAAAATCGCATTTAGGCCCACATTAAGCTACAGAGTATTAAAAGTAATCACCTAGCCTACATTTGAGAAAATTTTACAGGATACGGTAAAATTTGACGTGTTATAATTCTTTCTAAGACTCATCACATGTATCTGTCAAATAAGTACAATGCCACATACTATGAAACCACACGCGAAACAGAATATATGTTTCTAGATCGTTAAATACAAAGAAAAGTTTTACGTTATTGTCTAACTGCTATTCTCCCTTAATATTTGTAAAAAATATTTCCGGCAATGCACGACTTAAAACGGAGACTTCGACATTGAAGTTTTTTTAAGTGCGTTAGCAATTTGTTACTAGATATAATTATTTGTTTAACATGAGTTTAAGTGCGAAAACTATGCTACCGATTTTTTTTCAGCAGTTTAACTCGCGATAAAAGCAGAACAGTATTTAGAATAAAAATAGAATTTTAATTTTTTTTACATTATACGTCTGTAATTACAACATACTGGTGCAATTAAACGTATGCAAATATTTAACTTCANTTTAATTTTTTTTACATTATACGTCTGTAATTACAACATACTGGTGCAATTAAACGTATGCAAATATTTAACTTCAGCTATTTGCTTGAATCAAAGGTATTATGCATTTTAGTTACACGAAATTTCAAATGCCATAATTAAATTACTTGCAANGCTATTTGCTTGAATCAAAGGTATTATGCATTTTAGTTACACGAAATTTCAAATGCCATAATTAAATTACTTGCAATACTGGTAGGTTATTTCAGCGGTTTTAAACGAACGGGTAAATGTTTGCGGTTATAACTTATTAAAAATATGTTTTAAACTTGAGGATTACCGTTACTGAGAAAAATAAGTTTACACTTCAAAATTTTTTCCTCAGTGATTTGGATAAAAATCCTCCTTGCGGTAATATTCTGGTTTCCAGTATCCTCGTTACATAAGCAAATAGCCCCAAAAAGTGCCATGACGAAGTATTATATTTAGAACGCCTAGCGGCGAGTCACATTTCTTATGCTAGTTCCTTGAATATATATTTATACAGCAAAAAAAGTGAACGATATTAAGACTGTGCAAGAAAAGTAATTTGCAGTTACAAAAGGCATACAATTTAACAAGGCATTATCCATAAACGATTATCTTTTGAATCCTTAAAGCATACTTCGAAAAGAAAATGCGGAAAACAGAAATAAACTTAATAATGACCCGAAGATTCAGAAATTTAGAAAAGAAATACCTGTTTATCGGAACCAAATATTTAGGCGTGTTGTAAACGTTTTGCAAATCTGGACAACGAAAAATGGTTTACGTGTAATTTAAGTAAGGGACTATTGTTTCTAATGTATAATCGNTCTTTTGAATCCTTAAAGCATACTTCGAAAAGAAAATGCGGAAAACAGAAATAAACTTAATAATGACCCGAAGATTGAGAAATTTAGAAAAGAAATACCTGTTTATCGGAACCAAATATTTAGGCGTGTTGTAAACATTTTGCAAATCTGGACAACGAAAAATGGTTTACGTGTAATTTAAGTAAGGGACTATTGTTTCTAATGTATAATCGNATTTTGCAAATCTGGACAACGAAAAATGGTTTACGTGTAATTTAAGTAAGGGACTATTGTTTCTAATGTATAATCGTTTTGCATAAAAAAATGTATTTTGTAAGTCAAGCACTGTTGGTGAAATGTATTAATATTTTAATAATCCAATTAAACACAAACACACTTTTTGAAAACGTCCCTCTGACAATAAAGGTTTGTAATCTAGCACATTGTTACGACCGATTGGCCACCTAGGCTGCTACGGCCAATCGCCTACCATGGCGGCAATTTAAAATTCCCGCTGTAATCACGTAGGCACAGAGAGTAAATAAGTGCCGGCCACTGTCTAAAATGATTTTTTCAGCAACCAGCACACAACTCTGAAACCTATTGCCAGTTCACTATTTAATATTATAAATTTTTACCTTTTGAATGACGAGTGGCGTGCCAAAATCTTTGCCTCCTTGCAGCCTAAAACCCCATGGAGACGCGTCAAAGCGAGATAGTTTCGCAGTGATCTGCTTAGCCATTACGGGAGAGAGAAACACGACTTCGAAGCGAGCCGCACTCTTACTCGAGCTCCGTTGGTAACTGAACACCACTCACAGGCCCGCGAATAGAAATGTCGTCTGCTGACTGGAATGTCGAGCAGACTACAGAGTGCGCATGCGCGCGTTCGTTCTGCAAGATGGCGCAGACCTCAACCTCTGCGCATTGCGCACAGCGTTCACACTGTGGCACCGCAGAGCGACGCAGCAGTAACGTCGTTTTCGATTCGTTAGACGGACGGCAGCGTTTTCATTAAACATACGCTGGAAGTTAACCAAAATTTGAGTTAAATGAACGGATTAAGTTAAAATAAAAATGCAGTAAGTTCGTAAACGTTTTGTTTGATTTATTAATCAATATATCTTACTTTTCACGATAACGATGCATAATAATGATTTGAAATTTTCTTAATGGCCTGGAACGGTGTAGGAACACAGTCCAAATATTAGAGACATCTTCGTAGTTAAGATAACTGAGGCGTTCGTTACATTCGGACTACGATGTAACGATTTAGAATCACAGACAAGCCAAAGAACATGTGCGCCGTTTTAAATAAAATATTAGGCAATATTATTTTGCAAAGCTCCTCCTCGCCCCAGTCGGCCTACTGTCACAAAATCGTGTGCGACAATGAGCCCAACAATTCTTATAGTATATANGCTCCTCCTCGCCCCAGTCGGCCTACTGTCACAAAATCGTGTGCGACAATGAGCCCAACAATTCTTATAGTATATAGTGTATTCGAGGATTCTTCAAACTTTTTAATCAAACGTTTGAAATCTCACCCTATCTATAAGGTGTTTGGTTGTNTAGTGTATTCGAGGATTCTTCAAACTTTTTAATCAAACGTTTGAAATCTCACCCTATCTATAAGGTGTTTGGTTGTTTCCTATATATATCACGTGCAAGCGTTTTATTCTGGTGTTAACATAAAATAACATGATTTTTTGTTAATTTGAACTTTAACCTATATTTTATCCATAAATTATATTTCATTTACAATTAAAATTACTACAAAACAGAGAAAATAGGTGTGCTGGTAATGCCTTATGTAAAATATTAAACTGAGTGCGCACGATTGCGGTGCGTTGTCCCTTTGGTGCAATTTTCGAGACTTGGTTGAGCTTTGTTTGCAGAAGGAATATCCTGGAAGTAGAACTTTAGCAGGACTTAAGAAAGTTTGGAAGTAACCGTGAATGAACAATGTTAAGCATTTCAATTTACACTAACATGCCAATAGTCATGGGANGCTCCTCCTCGCCCCAGTCGGCCTACTGTCACAAAATCGTGTGCGACAATGAGCCCAACAATTCTTATAGTATATAATGTATTCGAGGATTCTTCAAACTTTTAAATCAAACGTTTGAAATCTCACCCTATCTATAAGGTGTTTGGTTGTGTCCTATATATATCACGTACAAGCGTTTTATTCTGGTGTTAACATAAAATAACCTGATTTTTTGTTAATTTGAACTTTAACCTATATTTTATCCATAAATTATATTTCATTTACAATTAAAATTACTAACAAAACAGAGAAAATAGGTGTGCTGGTAATGCCTTATGCAAAATATTAAACTGAGTGCGCACGATTGCGGTGCGTTGTCCCTTTGGTGCAATTTTCGAGACTTGGTTGAGCTTTGTTTGCAGAAGGAATATCCTGGAAGTAGAACTTTAACAGGACTTTAGAAAGTTTGGAAGTAACCGTGAATGAACAATGTTAAGCATTTCAATTTACACTAACATGCCAATAGTCATGGGANTAGAAAGTTTGGAAGTAACCGTGAATGAACAATGTTAAGCATTTCAATTTACACTAACATGCCAATAGTCATGGGATACGGGTATAGTATCGTGTAGGTCATCCTCTAGCCAGGTGGAGCTGCGGTGGCTGAGAGGTTAGCTTACTCGCCTCCCACCAAGGCGAACCGGGTTCATCCCCCGGCCGGGTCACTTCCAGAATTTCGCATGTGGGAATCGTGGCGGACGATGCCGCTGGTCGGCGGGTTTTCTCTGGGATCTCGCGTTTCCTCGGGGATCTCAGGTTTCCTCCACCTTTCATTCCGGCGCTGCTCCATACTCACCTCAATCACCCTTATCGGCTCTCAAGACCTCGCTGTTAAGAGCTACCCGAATCTCTTTACTAACTCACATTCTAGCCAGGCGAAGTGCAACAACTCGTCGTAGCATCGATTCAACAAGTGGACGAAGAGAGATGTTGACCCATGCCGGATTGATAGCTACTCACAGTTCCCTGCTTTTTAAAGGTGCAGGAACTTGAGTGCGAATGGACTTCCTCACCACTTCCCATAAATGCACTATGGGGTCTATATCGGGCAAATGAGGTGGCCAAAACAGTCGTTTAAACTCTCCATAATGCTCCTCGAGCCAATTCTGGACAGCTTGGGCCGATGACACGGCGAATTATCCTGGTGGAATATCCCATGTTTTTAGGGGCAAGTGAAGTCCATGAAGGGCTGCAATGCAATGTAATAACCACCTCTCACACATGATGTCAGAGCACATTGGATACATATATGGGTACTTCCAAGACATAACAGTACGATTGAGTCACCGACTATTAGCTTTGATTACTGCTGTCCGATGACTTTTCGCATGTCAGCGTATATAAAGGCCCCTTGTGTCATGGGTTAACAATTCTGTTTGATTTATTTAAAACGAGAATATTCTTAATAGTTTTTCCATTTACGTGCACTCCTGAATGTGTGAACTCCAAATATAATTTAATTGATGAACTTTATTTACTGATTTTTGTACATGTGGGTAGACCTGTTCAAAATTCTAATAAAATTTGTAACTGGTTCACCAAAAATGTTTTTATTTAACTTCTTTAGTATTCTCACAAATCTAATCATAAATGCTGATTTTGACACTATTTTATCTTTCAATCGTTGTGAAAGAACAACATATGTCCTATGTACAATGTCAAAAAGAAAGTCGCAAAATCTACAGTAAACTCGCGGACATTCGAGGATTTTATTCCTCAGTCAACAAGAAATTCGAAGCATGAACATATTTAAATCTTTCGTTAATATTGCCTGCCACATATTTTTTACCAACTGTATCCATTGTCGTAAGAATGTCTGCAATAGTATGTAAATCAGGAGTTCAAGGGCAAACATATTTGTCGTTAACAACCTTAAAAATATCCAAAATTAAACATTAAATTTAAGCTAGAAACATAAATGTTTNCAAACATATTTGTCGTTAACAACCTTAAAAATATCCAAAATTAAACATTAAATTTAAGCTAGAAACATAAATGTTTTCTTCTTTCAGTTCACGGATATTAATTTTTCTGCATATTTTTTCGTGTAATTTTTTAAAATGTTTTTTTTAGTGACACTTACTGAAGTTAAAAAGTATCTAAAACCATTGGTTCACATTTTTGTTTTCCCTCTCCTNCAAACATATTTGTCGTTAACAACCTTAAAAATATCCAAAATTAAACATTAAATTTAAGCTAGAAACATAAATGTTTCCTTCTTTCAGTTCACGGATATTAATTTTTCTGCATATTTTTTCGTGTAATTTTTTTAAATTGTTTTTTTTAGTGACACTTACTGAAGTTAAAAAGTATCTAAAACCATTGGTTCACATTTTTGTTTTCCCTCTCCTCCACTCGCTATAAATAACTTTTAAACTTAAGAACTTCTACCTAACTATCAGCTACTAATACATCTTATCAAATTCTGTCCCGCTTTCGATACATTATTTTTAGTTATTTATTTATATTATTTATTTATTTCACAAATTTAAACAGTCAGCAAAAAAACAATAAGGCCCTAACTAGGTTGGCACAGACAAAAATACACACACTGAATTTTATAGACTACTATACAAACACAGAAATACTATACAAACACAGAATTTTGGATAAATATACGGAAAGACAAAACACATACGGTGGAGTCTCGGTTAACCGTCNATACTATACAAACACAGAATTTTGGATAAATATACGGAAAGACAAAACACATACGGTGGAGTCTCGGTTAACCGTCTCCCTTTTAACCGTTAGTTTCTGTTGACCGTCAGTAAACTGACACGACAAGTAAAATAATAAAATTGGATACAAAAAACAAACTTAATAAACTAAAAACTAAATAAATTTTTTCTCGCTTCATATAAGATCAAATTAAGCACATTATTGAGTTGAACAGTACGTATACTGTACTGTAATACTTTACAGTTACTTATGGGTCATTTTTATGTAAGACACGCCACGCCTTACCGAATGACTCACGTTTGTTGTTTATTACAACCTACATATGTACATACTTCGTAGAATCGTTCCGTCTTCCTCACCACCCTGCCAGAATTCCTAGACACTCATCCGCCCTCCCATTCCTATAGTCAGTTCAGTAGCGGTAGTCACTCAGTCAGCGAGTCATTGTCCCCAGTTTGTTGTCAAGAAGAGGCAGACGCTGCACATATATTACTCCTACGTAAGATACGCAACACGGCAGCAACAGAAGCCCGTGGAGTATTACAACCAAGGAAAATGACAGACTTTTTTTAGGTAGGATTATACTACTGAACATATTCATATTAGTACTGTATTCAATTTTGTTATTTTATCAACATAATAAACATAAGTTTACAATATTTAATATCAAATACATACTGGGCTGTACATACTTCTATTGATTGCTACCTGTTAAAAATATAGTGCTAAATATCGTATACATTATTATCGCTAGTATCTGTCATGTCTTTGTGATAGCCCCCCCCCCCCTTGGGAATTNAAGAGACTGGCGGATAATGGAGACTCCACACTAGCTGTTAACTACTTCGTCCATGTCCCCTGGACTGGTTTGCCTGCCTTCCAGCCACCGTCAATCGGGCACATTCAAATAAAGAGAAAAACAGAAACACACTAAATAAAGCAAACAACAAATTAGAATGATTCGGAGTTAATACAATCAATCAACCATTCATTACAATGAAGTTACATAAGCAGACCATGCATACTTAATTTAACATATTTGATAAAAGGATCTTTATATTCACAATAGTTATTAGTATTAATTACACTTCGTTTTATTAAGTTCAAAGAGGTTTGTGATGTTGTGAAGGTCTCATGATTTCTTTGCCTGTAGAACGTAACTCACAGACTTGTGTTATTAGTAATTTCGCTGCATTCTAAAACAGAGAAAAACTCTTAAGAAAAAAATTGACATCATAAAAAGAGCGTTTATATTTTAAGGTGTGAGTTTTGTAGTGTATTAAAATATATTTATAGTCAAAATTTGTGCCACTTGTGGGATACCTGTTGTAAATAGTTTAAAAAAAATTTATTTCAATATTTTCTAAACGTTTAGAATCAGTCACCGTGAGGGAGTTCCACACTCCAGAACTATATTCTAACTTAGTTATTATTAAACAATAGTACAGATATAATAATAAATCGCTGTAGGCAGAGTATCTAATAATATAAGTAATAACACCTAATTCATGCACGTATGATACACATTTAACCTTATGATTATTCAACCAATAGTTCTTAAGCATGCATCCAGTTTTTATAGTAAATGTAATGCACTCTATTTTTTCATAATTAAGGTCCATGAAATTTTTAACACACACTATTTCCATTGATCGTGTATAATAAAGATGCTTTTATATAATGTAATATCATCAGCGTAAAGCAAAATACTTGAATTCAATATAACAGAAGTTATGTCGTTGAGAAATATATGAAAATTAAAGGAAATAAGGTGCCACATTGTGGAACACCAGAATGTATAAAATTATTATTTTAAAATGTATTCACAATTCTTACCTTGAAATTCCTTCCGTTAAGTTAACTTATATACCAGTTAAGATAAGATGGATGTAGACCATATGCTGACAATTTTTGTCTAATGAGAGATAGTTGTCAAGTATCAAAATCTTTGGTAAAATCAAAATAAATAACATCATTTTGCTTTCTTGTTGTGACATCAAGATGTACTTTACCAATAAAGTTAAATAAATTTGTTGTAGAGGATTTACCAGAAAGAAAGCCGTGTTGTGCAGTGGAAAGAAATCTCATAACATGAAAGAATAGATGACTATGTACAATTTATTAAAAACTTTAAAAAATGAGGATAGAAATGAAGTAGGTCTATAATAAGTAGTTTTTTGTTTATTCCCCCTTTTTATGAATTGGTATAAGTATTGATGCTCTGCAGATATCTGGAAATATACTATTTCGTTGGCTAAAGTTGAAAATATGTGTAAGTTCTGGAGTGAGTATATTTACATATGCTTTAATGACAAAAGTTTGGGATTTCATCTAGCCCCACGGATTTACTTGATTTAAGTATTTTTATGCCCCAAAGAACAGGACTACTTTCGATTGCTGGCATAGTTAAATAATTAGGAACATTAGGAAATTTGTTAACTGATATTATATTATCACTAGATTTAACAAATGCCTTGGAGAAGTAATTTCCGAAATGATTAGCAATCGATATAAGATCAGTAACTTCCTAACTATTTATTTGCAGTGTGATAAACCTTTTATGTTACTCTCACACTGTTACAAATTAAAAAGGATTAGTATATGTAACTACGCAAAATCTTTAATTTCTAATGGCGTAGTTATATACAATTGATTTTATTTACATTTCGAAAATTTTTTAAAAATAAACATAGAAAATCAACCAAAAGCTCATGATTTATTTTATTATATTAAATAATTATATGAGTGTTAATATAGTCATCCTAAACATTCGAAGGTATTGTGTTATTATAAGCTAATTTTCATAAATAACGCAAAAAAAGAAAATATTGCAAAAATGTAAAGGTTTAATTGTTTTTCAAAACTTCCTCCTTTTTAATATAAACATGCAAATATATGTAAACACTGTTCAAATGAATACAAACAAAACTATTATAAAAATATTGAATTGGTTAAAAAATATTTTTGAGTATGGTAGGTAATTTTGTAGCGTATAGCTCTGAGTTCATACACAATAATAATAAAATAAGAAATGGGTATTTATATTAAACAAGTAAATCGTGGAAAACAGCGAGATTTTACTTTATTACAACTACGCAAAAAAGAGATATAGGCCTAAACACATTTTAAAATGTGTAAAACTTACCGTTTAATAATGTTTTTCTCATAAATAAATAAAACATGGAAATCTTCAGAAAGCGACCACGTATTAAAAATATTCTAAACAATTCAGAAAATATTCCATTAGTTCAGTTATGCAACAAATCAGAAAATATTTCATTAGTTCAGTTATGGAACAAAACAAGTCAAAATACTCACCAGACTGTTTTTTAAATCTCAATAAAACTTTATCTACTGTAAAAAGATAAAAAACAATGGTATTAAAAGTAAATCATTTGGGTGTGAATAAACTAATATATAAAGCGAATTTAATAATCCTTAACGTTATTGAAAATTTGTATTTTGCATAATTGTTTTATATAAATGAAATATGTGTCGTTTTCCCTAATCGTTAAGTAACATATATATCCATAATTATGTTCCTTTGCACAATAACCAAATATTGTTTTCATTTCGTATCCATAATTATGTTCCTTTGCAGAATAACCAAATATTGTTTTCATTTCGCATATAATCCAATAGTAATAATTTTTAAGTATTTAAATAGAATTTTAAAAGTGAAAAATGATTCAGTCGAACATTGATGTAAAACACAGTACAGGGTGGAACTTAACTCTACAGACAAACTTCGGCAGAAAATATATGTGTCTATTCCGAAAGGATGTAACCACCCTTGAATGTCTATCTAAATCTGCCGTTTATTGGTAGTAACACAGCTAGAATAAAAGATAAACTTTTAAGTTTCTAGATAAGTGCAGACAAAAAATTTTAAGCTAATATCAATCTTCTTTCATTAAGGAGGACGGGTTGAAACCTCAAATGTGCATTAAAAAAAGTCTCTCTCCTGCATTTTTAGGCAGTTCCCCGCGGAATAGTGCCCTAACGTATTTGGCAAACAAAAAAATTCGCTTTGTGTTTTTCCCTACAAGCAACGTTTTTTTTTGAGAAACTAATGAATTGTAACGTTTGCAGTGTTAGATAATAAAGCATTAATTTCTCTAAAATAGGGGATGTATGGTAAAAAGCAAGGCTACTTTTTTTTCAGTTTATGGTATACACAAATCCACATAGAATTATCTAAAAATGCCAGAAAGTTAAACATTTTTTATGCACAAATGGGTTGAAACCCAAAGGAATGATATAATTTATTTTTACGATTGTTATAAAGATAAAAAATTTTAAATGATAAAATATTTGCTTTTATTTGTTAAATTTTATTTACATATTTACAACTGTTTTTACGTATAAAAATATATGTATTATGTGTAACCATCATTAATCTTGATTTATTCTAGATGATAAAAATATCCCTTGTTTTAAAGGCATGTATGTGAAATTCTAGGACGCTAAGACAGATAATCAAGTATAAATATTGCAAATTATGGTAAAATAAAATATTAATCACTGTAGCTCCATTTTACAGATAGGTCTAACAGAGATTAAACAAGAAGTTACTTAAATAACTTAAAAGCTTCTTTCCACTACATGGGTGCAAATATTTTTTTATGAAGTCCTTAAAAGCTTAAATGGTAGATAGGCATTGACATCTCGTTGACTGGAATATCATTAGATATTTTACCAGAAACATATAAAAGTAGTGAGAAAAACACGCACGTGCCCTGCCAGTGTCTCGAACCCACTAAATATTGTACTATAAGCTAGCATGCAAACTAACTGCTTTACGGAGATGTGATTCGGAGCAACAAATCATGAAATAATCAGTCTAATGTTCTGATGGATAGAGTTTACTAACTGCACGGCCATCATTGTAAAATAAGTGTCTGGGCCACTTAAATAATATATATTTACATGGACTACTGTGGTGCTACATGTGTGAATAATATGGTGAAAATTGGTTAATTGGTTCCCAAAAAAATGGCATAAAAACTTGATTGTCTCATTTTAGCGCTATCGTACAAAAAGGCCAAAAACTAGTATCTGCATACCATTGTTATCACGCATATTATCAGCTTACAAAGTATGGTTGAATTGGGTTAAAATTTTTAATATATATGATAAACTTATTAAATTGATTTATATTGCTGCCATTTTGAAAGTTAGTGTCTGACTCGCTTATGTAAGATTACATAGCCTTGTGTAGCACTACTAACGTGTACAATTTGTTGGCAATGGGTTGATTGGTTCCTGATATATGGCAAAAGCCATCATTTTCTCATGTAGTGCTATATTCATAAATGGCGGACAAAAGGTTATATATTAGCACATTTGATGATTGTTATGGATAGTGTCAGAATATAAAGTACGGCTGAAAGCGTTTGGAATATATGATATTCTAAACAAGTATTGTAAAATGGGAGAGTTTCATGCAGAATTCTAGGAAGAGGAGTTAGGGCCACCAGCCACGATGTCACAGGCGGAGGATGCGGCCGGCGTCCTAGGACGGTCATGTTATCGACAAAATGGCATGTTTCACCCCAAAAATCACTTCATAAATTAATTATTTTACAAAAAATCACTTTTTCACTAAAATATTGTAAGACAATGGGAAAATTACCAAAGTGGATTCGGAACTCCGCGATGTGAGAGCCGCAAAGTCCTCAGAGGAGCAATATGGTTCAAGGCTCTTTGCAGAATGACCCACTTTATCCTCATAGCAGTAAAAGTGGATTCGAGGCTCCAAACCAAATCTAGCAAATCAGGATGGATCAACAGACATGGCCTTCCTCCCAACTAACATACAGCATCCACCACATCCTTACCACCTTACCACCAACCCTCCCCCACACCCCACCCCTAGCCTTGCTCACATCACCCCCTCCCTGTACTAACCACCCACAATCATAAATAATAGAGAAAAATCGCAAAGAATAGTATAAAATTTTAAAAATCAAGGCACATATAATGTTACACCACCCTTCTCATGCTCACCCCAACACCCTGACCCACCCACCACCCTGAGCCACCACCCTCCCAATAATAAAAAATTAAGTTCTAAATACAGCTATTAGTATTTTTAAAGATGTAAATTTAGAGTTTGAGTTCAGGACTCGACTCTCTTACAGCACATCATCATCGTCACCCCTCTCCTTGGCCAAAGTTAATCATTGGCTTTTTGTAACAAATTATCCCTCCACCCATACCAATCAATTGTACCTGCCCATTGGCCACAAAATTGCACCGATAACACATATTTTCCAGTATTGGACACTAGCGTGTGCTTGTGATTTCTTTGTAACATCTACCACCAGTGATCTCCCATGTCATCAATTTCCAAACTGTTTGGGGACGAGACACCCCCCAAATGTGGAGTATAGTGTATAATTGATCTCGCCTTTTTACAAATATTATTTAATTTAAAAAAAAATTATGTCAATCTTATATAAAGTGGTGGGTTTTTAAAATAAAAAACTATATAAATATTTGAGGTTTAATGCCAATGGTAGTTCGTGTTATTATGTTGTTATATATTGACAAGGAAACAGTTTTTCCTAATTATCTGTCTGTGGTGTTGTAAAAGGTTTTTTAGTGTTTCGTTTCTCTGAGTTCTGTAAGTATGCGATTTATATTTTATTTAGACTCCATGCTGATGCGTGGCGTGTACATGGGATAGGCATAGCGCTGTTACCACATCCTGTATAGCTATCCAGGAGAAGGCAGCTAGCCAGGGCAGGTGGTTGACAACGTAACTTTCAATCCGGGGATTCACCCTTGGGGCAGTCCCAATGCGTAAGAACACTCGGAGAAGAACCGAAGCCGAAGAAAACAGGGTAAGTCCCGAGATTATTGATCGAGGATGACCCTTGTGCCACGCAAGAGAAATAGCTGATAGGCAGCCACACGGCGAAGGAACCATGGTAAGTCCAAACAAGAATTAGTGCAGACCCAGCTTCATAGGAATCCCCGCCACAGTAACAGCACCCTCCCTCGACCCTAGTGGGAGCACACAAGCTGCTGACAAAACACAAAATGCGTGAGTTAAATAGGGGAAGTTCCTAATTTTCTCGCGAGAAACTGCTGACAAATGTAATTTGAAAATAGCGGGACACAGGTTAAATTCAGGAGCCAGCCGAGGCAGAGAGTCAGTTGAATCCTTGCCGTTGAGAGGCGCTGGACCAGAGTGTGAGTGAGAATCAGTCAGGCAGTCTTATCGCACGCAGAGAAGCGGCAGTCGGGTGAGTCAGTCGAGGCTGGGTTTGGATCCCGGCCGGGGCCAGATCAGTTGTTCAGAGTCAGTTGTAACCCGCACCAAGAGGCGACAGACAGGAGCGATGCCGAGAAGCGAGAGTAGTCAGTCGTGTGACGGGAACAGAACTGTGGTATCACCAAGTCGGGATGTGAAGCGCGAGATCGAGTGGGAATCAGTCAGTCAGTCAGTGAATCATTGTGACGTCACCGGGGAGATAACACAGGAACAGCCGAAACTTCATGTGTAAATTTCCGAGACAAACCAAGTAGAAGCGCCGAGAACTTATGAGTTCATTCCCGAAAAAGTGGTGGCAGTTTCCGAGGCGGAGAATTCGGGAGTGCGAGATGAGTCGTGGCAGACGTCAACGTAGGGGAGAGGATGTGAGGTCTCCAATGAGGAACGCAGGCCGAGATCAAAGAGACATCACAAGTCCCGGAAACCAATCCCGGACTTCCAAGAAGGGAAGCCGAGCTGACCCAGCTACTTCAACCAAAGACGAAGACGAGTGGTGATCTTCAATGAGAAGCACCACATCGAGCGATAGGGAGTAGTCCAGCAGGACGTGGTAGGGAGTCAGTCGAAGCTGAAGGAAGAAGCCAGCTGAGTACAGCACGCCAACGAGAGCCAGTCCAAGGGCCTGTAAAATGGGCCACTCCACTCACCAGACCTCAGCAGCACCAAAAGCCACAGTCACAGTTAAGTAAAAACGCCTCCATTCAAGCAACCTTCCCCCCGACGCATAGAATTCCGTCCACCAGCCCTTCAGGCCTGCGACTTGTAGGGGGGCTCAGTCTCGCCAGTGTGTGTATAAATACCTATGTTACCTTCAGGCAAATAAAAGACTTGTGTGTTAACTAACGGAGAATACGCATATTTGTTTATCCCTTACTTAACAAAGACAGGTCCCCTTAGTCTGCACCAAGTATAGTAACTCAGTACCATACTATCCATCGCCCTGTATAACTCAGGTGGCCTAGTAGCGACAATGCCATCATAATAACATGTGATATTTAATTTATATTAATTTTTTATTTACAAAATTGTACATACATACAAACATTTCTTTGGGATGATTTTCGAAGGCAAGAAGACATCATACTATTTCGTGTTTGCTATACATTTTTCCTTAGCTGTAAATAATCAATCGAATCTAGTGTCCAGCCAGAACCCTTCATCACCATTTGTTATTCCTTGCGACATATCTTGTTAATTATATCGTCAACACTCTCTTCAATGCTGTTTACATTATATATATATATAGGTACATTCGAGGTCTTGAATGCCCTACTACAATGTTCTTCCTTGTTTGGTTCTGGTTTCGAGTAGTTAAGTTCCANGGTACATTCGAGGTCTTGAATGCCCTACTACAATGTTCTTCCTTGTTTGGTTCTGGTTTCGAGTAGTTAAGTTCCAACCATATTAGCTATTATATTTTAGATAACCGCAGTTTTCCAGCTCTTCTGTAAGTTGGTATATTTAATTATTTTTCATAGCCAATAGAAACATGCAAACATATTTTGGCATTCTAGGAGAATTCTTTCTGAAATAAGTTTTCAGTTTATCATAGAAAGCAGATCCCTTCAGGACTAATCCATTAGCATGAGGTTTGCCTAGAATGGACAGGTTTTTAAGCAGGAGGTATACACATACTGTTCTGCATGATGGCGATATGCCTCACGACACTATTTTTCTTCATTGTTTGAATTATTATATCTCTTGAATTTACAACCAGACTAAGACAGCCAAGAGTCAAATAAACCCATCCTGTTTTTTTCGCACATTTTCCACTCTTCTCGTGCCTATATGCATTCTATCTACTGAAGGTATCAGCACAGTAGCGACATGGTCGACACAATATCACCAAGGAATTGTTCATACCATAAACATACGCATACTCACTTACTGATGGTGCCATCATTGCATTATTACATACTGTGATAGGTAGCAATGACATTTTTGCATCATTATTACACACTGCACTACTTACAAGTCCATCGCAGTTTCGTGGTGATGACAATACACTTTTTTTGCTTCGTGGGTTGAGAAACAAGTTCTTTACATATTTTGAATGTCTGTATAGATTGTCAGTACAAGCAAAAAGACAAAGACATGTATCATACATATATTGCGTGAGGGGCGGCTTCATCTAATATTTATTATTTGCATGTAGTTTACCATTGCTGCTATTAGCAAAGGCTTCACCACAGTACATGCATCGAAGTCTTGATACTGTTGGCCTGGGTTGCGATGTCAATGGAGCTGCTGTAGGTGGCCCATGCTAAGTTGATGGGCCTTGTGGCACCACGCCCGAACAAGGCAATGGTGATGCTGCTGTAGGTGGTACCATGCTCGAACAAGGCGATGGCGATGCTGCCGTAGGCAATCCACAGGAAATTGGTGGTAAAACACCCGAAGAAAGCAATGGCGACACTGCTGTAGGTGGTCCACCTGAATAAGCTGATGGTACTGCCAAAGACACCATTGTCCATGGCACATCCAGAGACTTCCGTGGCTCTGGAGCATCGGGAGACACGGTGGATGCCAAATATGACGTCGACTGCATTTGCTAGATGAGATGATCCGATCCATACCTCTGCTATTTCTTCGACTAATTGGCAATCCCCTCAAGGTGCCATATCCTATATTAATACCCATATCCTTCACATCCCCCTTAATTTATTCCCTTTACAACTCCTCCCCCCTTCAACACTGCTATGCTCTTCCCGCCACACTGCTTGTTTCAAGCTGAAGGTATGTGTACATTCCCAAGTCCATCTGTATAAACCCCTGCAGGTTTCGACTTACATCAGTATTACCCCAATACATAAATAGGTTATGTAGTATTTGTTTAAGAAATATGTGTTTTTTCTTTAAGGTTTCTTTTAGAAAAAATTCTAGTCTAATGAGAACTGGAAAAAACAAAAAATAACTGGTTCAATAAACACAATTTATTGTACAGAGAGATAAATAAATACCATAAAACAAAAACAAATATAAAGTCTGAGTTCATATTTTTTTGAANAATTTATTGTACAGAGAGATAAATAAATACCATAAAACAAAAACAAATATAAAGTCTGAGTTCATATTTTTTTGAAAAAAAAAAACATTGTTCTTTGGAACCAACTTTGGGGTGACGTCGTGTCTAGTCACAGGTCATCAATTTGCAGTTCANAAAAAAAAACATTGTTCTTTGGAACCAACTTTGGGGTGACGTCGTGTCTAGTCACAGGTCATCAATTTGCAGTTCAATAACGAAGTACACCATTTGCAAAGCAGCTACTCATTTCTCCGCTCATGTGTCCAGTCAGGTTCGGCCTGCCACATATATATCGATGCTGGTCGTCATAAAGTTTCATCAGATTGTGCAGCGAAGGACAGCAATACTCGAACTGTGTGTCGATGATTTCCACTTGATTTTTGTACAAGTCGCCCAGCTACTATTTCTGCACTGGCCCACCATGTAAATCGATCCATGTGGGTACTTCATCTACAAGTCGCGCAGCACATTTCCCACTTGATGTTACAGAATCTTGCCTTCGTCCCACTCCAGTTGTTGGTAGTACTTGGTCACCCAGTCGATCGTCATCTTGCTTCTCTCGTCCAGTAGTTTCCACAAATAATGGGGATGTGTTTTACCATCGTTCATGTAGGACACTGTGATCTCCTTTAGCACGAAGCCACTCTGGTGCTGGAAGCCATGCAGGTTACAGTACATCCTGTTGCCATCTATGCTCGAAAACGAATAAACAGATATAGTGTATGATCCATCGAATTTATATCCTTTGCAACATACAGAATAGTATCTTCACGAATTTGTCTGAACAATTTTATGATCCAAGCTGGTCGTGAAGTATTAGGCAGAAAACATACATGTGTGGAGGAATATTTCCATATGTAGTCAATTCGATCCTGTAATCGATAGCTTCTAAATTATATGCTAGTCCTGTTTACTCACATCGAACATTATGAGCAGGGCCAAAATCTTGAAAGTCTCAGGGCTTAGTATCGCTCGTGGATTGGGAGCACCCACAATATGTATTTTGAAATTGAGCATACATTTCATATGCCAGCAGGATAGCTTTCACTATTGAAAAATATTTTCACATTTCCTATTTGACATGTGTCGAACTGGAATGGCTCACTCTCACATTGTGCTGTCTTCTGGTTTGCAGCCCAATGATGATGTGTCTCGGTTTCTCAGTGGCAAAGAAGGACTTCACCATACAGTTGATGCATTGTCTTGCGAGCAATCCGGGGTAGGTCTCGAGACTCCACGACCTGAAAACCACATCGATGTTTTTGCCATCTGCCACATTCTTCAGCATCTTGATACATTCGGAAGTACTCAGCTGAATGTAAGGGAAGCTTCCATTCGACAGAGTGTAACTTCAGTTCCACTGTCTCTGGGTATTTTCCTGTACCCATGATGACATCTGTGTGCCTATTGGCTAAGAGCAGTACAACTTCCTGCAAAGAATTGATGATAATGTGACTGTAGTCTTAGGTGAATCCTAGCATCGCTATAGCAACACAGAATAAGAATTTCCCTCCCGGGTATATTCATCTTATATCCCTCAGCCTGCCATCACAGACAGCTCGTTCGGGATGCGGGAGAGGTGGTTTTTATCGCGGTCGTTATACCCACATCTCTCGTCTGGTCCACGTCGACACCACTGAGCAAATACATTATGAAATTTTTAATATGGCGAACACAATTGCACATTATTTTCGTCGATGCCAGGTTGGATCTATCTTCTTTCATCAGTTCCCCTTGAATCGCAGGAATGACTAACAAGGGAGAGTGCAGATATGTTGGTACTGGACTGCTATCCGAACTTCCGATAGTAATGTGTATGGCCCAATCAGGGATGGCTGGTGTGTGTGAAGTTCCAATTTCGTCATGACAAAGACGAAAATATAGATTGTATTGTACCATGGTACAATGGATTTTGTGGTGCTGGTAGAAGAATAATTCGAAATGTTGATGAACCTGAACAATCCGAAGATGCTGCTACTGAACATTTCGTCCTCGAAACTGGCAAATGGTATGATCGAGGAATTACGTATTTTGTTGTCCTAACAGAATAAACTATTTCGCACTTGTCTGATATCGGGGCGAAGATGGATTGTGTGAAGAGAGAGGTCGCGATTTGATGTCCATGGACAACATGTAACAAGTAATTACTGACAGATTGAATGTGGCATGGGCAGAAAATGAAGAAAATCTGGAAGTGCTTAAAGATTGCATAGAGCTTATATTCACTACCTCAATTTCCCACCTCGCCACGAAGACATATATTAAAAAACACAGCAAGGACATGTTAGATTCCTGCAGCAAACACTTGGAAAGGATCGAAAATCGCTTGTCGGAGACTCACGACTAAACTTATAAAAGAGAGTAACACTAGCTATTTTTAATCTAGTGCGATGTCGGACATTGTTAGCACCATGCATCGAGCGATACAGTCGTTTTGCTCGAAGTATTTGCTCGCCATGAGAGCCAGACTTTCGTGCGACCTTACAAATGAAGAAATTTTGAATCCCAAGTACGCCCCATCTCGATAAACTCAGGGCAGCAGTGGAACACCCATAGTCGTGAAAACCGAAATCAACGATACTGTTCAACCTACGAAGAAGTGGAAACATGACAATGTACAAATGGATCGGGATGATGAACCAGATGCGGATTTGTTACACAAGGACAAGTTATGGAAGAGGCCACTCAAATCCACTGCTTTGGCTCGTTGGTATCTACAATTGTACACATCTTGTAATAATTATATGACATACGGTATGTACATGTACGATGATAAATGGTTTCTTGGTGCAGATGAAATAGATTTTCTACCAGGTGGGATCATCCAAGTAAGCGATTACAAGACCCAAGGAGCCCCCAGGTTTTATCAATTTTTATTTTGCAAGGAGCCTATAGAGTATACTGATGATGACTTAATGGAATACAAGACATTTCTCGAACTAACGCACATGCTTTACCAAGATAACGATCCCGAGACCAGTGCTTATAAGGACAAAGCTCACCAAAAAATCGACATTCTCGCAGACCTCTTCAAGACTGGCCTAGCACTGAGAAGTGGGGAAAGTCTGAAGAATATAGACGGTGACAAGAACAACGGCTACATGTTTTGGAATGACCCAAATGAATTCGTCAATAAGCTACGACTACTGGTCACTTTGCAAAAGGTTCGAAATTACTCGCGCACCAGCGATATTATATCCATTGTTGAAGAACTGAAGGAGGGAGGCTACGTACAATTAGTAGGTTGGGAATGACCCATGGAAAGTGTGCGGCCACCAGGCGCAACTACAGTCGTCGCAAGGTTATGATTTGTAGTATGAACTGCCTTTTTCAACCCTACCTAGTCGAGATGATGCCATATGATCGGGTCAACAAGGGACACAAATACATGTTGACAGTCATCCATGCCTATAGCAAAATCGCCTGGGCCAGGCTAGTCAAGTCGAAGAATGCCCGCAATGTCACCAAGGCCAAGGTGGATGTATTATGAGAAGGATGCATCCTGGCTAATCTGCAAACCGATCAGGGAAAGGAATTCTACAATGCGAAGTTCAAGGCCCTTATAAATAAACATAACATAAATCATTATTCAATGTACAGCAATCTCAAAGCATGTATCGTCGAGAGATTCAGCAGGATTCTGAAGGGCAAGATGTGGAAGCATTTCGCTTTTAATGGCAGCTACAAGTGACTGAAGCTATTGCCGCAACTCGTTCGCGAGTACAATTCTACCATTCATTCTACCACTCGTATGAAGCCCGAAGAGATCAAGTACAACACCCTGCTTTGGACTGTGCATGCTTTTCCGAAGAGGAGGGACCCACACAAGTCAAAAGCCAATATCGGTGACCTAATGCGCATCTCCAAACAGACAGGCATCTTCCAGAAAGGGTTCACTGCGAATTGGAGCCCAGAACTGTTCCGTGTGTAACTTATACACAACTATGCTCTGAGGACCTACTATCTCGAATATATGAACAACATGCCCATCCATGGTGGTTTCTACGCCAAGGAGATACAGCCAACGAATTTTCCAGATATGTATCTGATCGAGAAGTTGCTGAAACGACAAAATGGAAGGGTGTACACAAAATTATGGGATTTCCCTGCCCACTACAATTCCTGGGACGCTGAAGCGGACATCGAAAGTTTAACTTGCTGTAGAAGAGGACGATTACTATATGTGCATATATTTACATGGAAAATTTCATTCTGTGGCTTATGTGTTTGCTTGTGTCATTGTTAATCAATTGTATGGATTAAAAATTAATTAAAATTAAATATTTAATTTTTTTAATTGTTTAAAAAATTCGTTACTTAATAAAAGATTAATGTAAATAAGTATTTAGTTAAAGGTCAATGGTTGATGTGGTGGAGGAGTGGCAGTGCCATCTGCCTTGTAGGAGAGTGGGGTCCTGAAGTGAAACAATACATGAAAATCTTTAAAGAATTTTTTCTTCTGTTATATAGCATTTGAATATATATATTCTAAAAATCGATGAACATTACACCACCCTCCTCGTGCTGACCCCATCACCCCGACAAACACATCTACACCTCACCCCACTCTCCCAATAAATAATATTGAAGAAAATGACAAAATATTTTAAAAATAAAAAAATATTTTTAGAAATTCACTACATATATATATATGAAAATTACAAAATATTAAAAAATACAAAAATGTTTTTAGAAATTCGTACTGGACAAGGCATGAAAAATCCTGGTTAAAAACTTGTCTTTCACATCCTTCAGCCATCCACCGAAATAAGAGAGTTTGCTTATCGCCTTAGTTAATTTGTGAACTTGACCTTCAAATTTAGCACACAAAGCAGCTGTTCAGATAAGACAGTCATCCCCAGTCATGAGCTTTTTGTTTAAAGCAGGGAGTTTGCCCACACTCTCCATTAAACCTTTTACTTCGGTATCTGTATTTACAACCAATACTTGAAGAAACTTGCAATCAATTCGCTCCCACATATCATTGAGTTTTGACTCTAAAGTGGTGGGCTGGTTCATTCCAGATGTCAATGTGCGAAGATGAGCCTCAGACTTAGCGCTTGTCGCCTGCAGCACCATAGATGGCTGCAAATCCTCCGAAGCGACGGTTGTGGGCAAAGAACATATAAGCCCTATCACTGTCATGTTCCGGCCAGCCGCCATTCTTGACATGTTTTCCTCTGAATCTACAGTTGCCATCGCCAGTAGATGTAACAAAAATATCCGATGCATGCTTCAGACCACTATATCCAAACTTGGATAATGTGTAGCTCATCGTTCACTGATGTACGATTATGAACTTATCAAATCCCCTGCGATACCTACCCTTATGAAGCGGGAAATCCTTAGCTACCACAAGGGAACTGTGAGGTTCTCACCAACAGCATGAGCCCTTATTCTTAAACTTGCCAAATGTCATATCTGTATTAACGTGATTGGAATAAACATAATGTATATTCAGGTCATTCATGTGGAATAGAATGATGACATTAGCATTGTCGCACAGATGCTGTTTAGGCATGCATGAATAACTTTGACACAGGTAAATCGAATCCACCACTACATGTCACCCCTTGCTAAAATGCTGCTGCGTGATCGACTGCTTCTCACATGCCATGTCGTCGAAAACAAAAACAGAGTTTGGCAAAGTATCATTTGGCGACACAACTTCTTCATTATTGTTACATGGAAAATAGCATAGACAGTCTACAGATTGAAGTATTTGCGCTAGTTGTAGGTTATTTGGTTGTTGTAGCGATTTAGAGTATAAGTAAACATTGTCGAACCAAAGACCCTCGGGTTCCTCCAACATGCTCAGAAGTACACATCTTTCCACAGAGGCTTGGCACTGTTATCATACTGTGGATGGAGTTTGGCAGCAGTTTCACATGGTGTGATTCGTGGAAAATAGCTTCGTCATCCTCAGTGATGCGAACAGGAAGCATGGTGGTCTGTGTCATGATCTTCATTGAACTGATATGTGAATAGACAAACCACCAGTACTTATTACATCTGGAAAAGTAAGTGGTTATGTTCTAGGCCTAATGAGGTAGTTGCCATGTCCGAGGTCAGGTGATGTGAATGGCCAAGTTCGAGGTTGGGTGAAATCGACAGCCATACCACGAAACAAACATATAAGTATATGTAGTATAAAAAGTGCAGTAGTGCATCATAATGCACCATAGGAGTAAGATCAAGAGTGGATGTGAACTGGTGAAAATGTTGATAAATATACTTCCCTTCGAGAATCACATTCCCAGCTACAAATACTGTAAGTCTGGCATATTTCAAGCATACCCCTTGACATACTGTGACATTCCTGTTAATTCGTTGGATGAGGCATGCAAGGAATGTGACATCGCCTTCACAACCAGTAGCAAGTTGGAAGATATGCATGCGGCCTACAGTGTTCTCACCGAAAATGCCAAGTCGGTGGTTAGGTCACCCAAGTCCAAAATAGACGAACGCCTAACTGCCTGAGGTGTGTCCAAGATTATGAAAAGTAGAGAGGAATAGGTTGCAGTTTGGAAAGAAGAAAAACCGAGAAGACTCGGAGGATACCTTGCAAAGTAGGGAAGCGAGAAGGCATACTACTGTTTGTTTTGCCAGCACTCGATGCCTTCGGCTGTTTTATCGGAGGCGTAAGTAATATAGAAAGGGTGGTGAACAGGGCTAAGGAACACAATAAGCAGTTGGCCGAAGCGATTCGACACAACAGACAAATAGAGGCACTCGCTAGAGGTAAAAATAACAGCAGTGGACTGTACCTATGCCCGTGCCATGTAGGTGGAGGAGGAAAGAGAAAATGGACGAACAAGCGAAAGAGACAGTCTTAAAGTCACTGTCCAATCGTCCTCTCACAAACATAGACATATGATAGTTTGCTCATAAATTAAAAATGTCCAATTACAGAGGCATGTTCATGCACAACCATCTATCACCAAGTCCCAGATGAGTGGTGGGTGACATAGTAAAGCTATATATTAGTCATGGGCAAGGCATGCATTGAACTACATATAAAAAGTGCAGGGACACTGCAGATTACTTTGACAGCTATGGTAATATAAGAGCACCATGAGAACTGAAAATGTATTTGAGAGGTTTGAGATAACATTATAACTACAAAGCAGAGCAACTGCCAAAGGAATGGAACTGCAGTCACATATGTATGTGCTTCCTTTCGAGGTTTTCATATACACAGCAAACAAAAAAATTATATGTAACAGAGAATGCACTACTTTTAAGCATCAATCATGTCCGTAAACCTGACTGTATCCGAAAATAGTTCGGAATTGCACTTTCCTCCGCTGAACCTGTATGGGGCATGGTCCATCGTGCTCATTGATTTTCAAACCTACTTCTCTGTACCCAACATAGACGAATTCAATCGCATGTTCCGCTATGTCGAGGAGGATGGTAAGACCGGCGAGGTGCATGTATGATATTGAAGACATAGCCGGGTACCTTAAGTGTGTACTGGAGACGGAAGTGGTGTTGGTGCTATGAAGAACTCTGATATGCTGCACAGTGAGATTTTTTGTATTGCTCAGATAGACTTCACGAAAAGTGATACACTTGCTGCAATGCTCGGATTCACGAACAAAAATTAAGAAGTAAAGAAAATACACGAATCCACGCTTCCAATAAACATTTTCCCCTTTAATGTTGTAGGAATAAACTGTTATTTGGTTACCAAATCATACCTCAATAGCAAGCCCAGCCAAACACTACACGAATTATCCGCATTGGTTCGTAAAGGCTTTAAACTGGTGGAGAGTATTTAAAATACTAATGTAATTAGAAAATATTGTCCAGTCATCATCAGACCAATGTATTGTATTCGCGAACATTCAGGGCTGCATGTTACAGCGCGGGTTCATTATTAAGCACATCTGCAAAGCGTATGTAGACAGTAGCGTAGTGTCATGTTTATTTTTACTTCAGTTAATATGGAGGATGCTTGACAGAAAAAGTAAGGTTACAAATATATGGCTGGAAAAACCTTATCACGGTCTAAGTTGGGATGAGGGCAATGTAGAATATGAAAAAGTACATGACATTGACACGTCACAGTCTGCTCTCCACTCTGTGTGTGATCTACAGGATGATGGAGCGCTAAATCGCTTGGTCAACCGTATTGCGTAAGCGAACTGAACACATACTCATGGGTGAAATCAGGCGGCTAATAAACATTTCTACTTTTGATTCGGTTAGCTAAACAGTTATTTTATTGCGTCATTACGTCACTCATTATATTGGTATGGTACACTGCACTCTTGGGTTCTGCTTCTCATCCCCCTTCCCTTACCCGTCAGAGTTTTAGTTCATAAACGTCGGGGGAAAGTGGTTGGATTTGGAGGCGTGGTTACTTAACTGAGCTGCCACTGTGTGCTGGTTTCGTCTCGACTTCGCGACCCGGGCAGTTGTGTTGGGGTGTCTCTCGGCGACCTCGGTGCCCGTCCCGCGATGTCTTTCCGGTGCTTACGTCCTGGCCGTCCAACTGGGTCGTACCCTTGGCGCTGACCCCGCATCTCTTGGGTCCTCGGGATCGACTTATCTCTCCACCTCCCTGCTGGACTATATCCCGTCCCCTAGAGAAATTCCCTAAGTCATTGGCGACCCGATTTACGTCAAAACTTCGGCGTGCATCATTGGAAGGAAATATTCGGGTGACGTCGGTATGAGCATTTGACGCACGTTATGGCAGGTTGTGAAATCGTCGCTCTGTTCTCTGGCTAGACGCGTCATGCGTCAGCATACTCAACGACATGGTGTCCGTGGAGGCAGATGGCGTGGTCTTTGTGGCCGATCCGGAGTAGAAGAGATGATTGAACATTTATTGCGGCAGGAATGTACCACTATGCGATCTGCAGACACAGAACATCTGCCCGTCATTAAAAACCTTGAAAGTGCGGTACACGAAAACCAAACACGACTGTGATGCATGCAGGCTAGGCTGGCCATGCCCACTCTTCAACGCACTGCTGCTAAGTATGTGGGCCACAGAGTGCGATGATGATGATGATGCAAACGACTGTGGTGGTGGAGAAGTAGTAATTGTTTTTCTTTCCTTTATTCTAGTAGCAGATTGTTTAAATACAGGCCCGATACCGAGGTTAAACCGCAGTAATATTCGTGACCTCATGCACACGTGTTGCTTGCTCTCTCGCTTCCTTACATATAAGAACCAGCTGCCATCATGGATGGACTTATAGCTAAGCTGAACGGTAACNTGCTCTCTCGCTTCCTTACATATAAGAACCAGCTCAGTATATTTTAGTGTCGAAATTGGTGATCGGGAAGTGGTATACAGCATCAGATTTCTGGCTGGTGGATACATCCTTCAGTAAGTGCATGACATGTATGTTAAATGCAGAGTCCTGGATACGATAACCCAAATGCTATGTTCAACTGATATTGGAAACAGACTTGAAACTGCTTAACGAAACTACGGTGCAGATAGCATATGGTGGTATCAAATCCATCGGTAATAGTAAGGAAATGCAGGTAATGGAATTATTGTAATGTGTATAGGAACAAATAGCAACTAACCTCAGAAGAACTCTACCTCTCCACACACATGCATCAAGCATGTACACCACATTCAATCCGCTGTACGTGCCCTAGTATGGTTATGTTACGACCGGGTACCAATGTGTTCAGTTCAAACCTCCTGGACTGTCCGAGCAAGTGGAAAGCTCTAATGGCCAAGAACACTGGGTGTTCCAGAACAACAAAGAGAGAAAAGAGGGGTGTTACATCCTATACTCTACACCATGCTGTGTCGTTGCATGCTCTGTGTATTACCTGCACCTGGACACGAATCTGCCCTGCACCATCATCGTTATGCTGGACCATGCAAACAAAGAGTATATATGGTAGGTATGGTTTATGCGGACAATTGCACATGAGATGTACCATCGCAACAATAATGTTATTACCATTAAGATGGAGACCTTTACAGGCGAAGGTCACACGGCCATTATGAAGCGTGGGGCGCTAATGTGGAAGACTATGTTATCTGCTAATATGTGAAGTCTACTTGGCTACAGTCATGTGAGAACGCTGTCACAAACATATAGGAAGCAACGAATGTTACATCTCGCCAGCAGTCAGCAGCAGGGAAGATTTCAGTAGACAACCACCACCATGAACAATATGTTCGACAAAAGCGACTGCGTGCATTTCCGANGCAGCAGGGAAGATTTCAGTAGACAACCACCACCATGAACAATATGTTCGACAAAAGCGACTGCGTGCATTTCCGATCAGACAATGTGAACATGTACGAGTGGTACTTAAACCAATGTTTGAATACGTTCAAGTAAAGAAATGTGATGGTGAAAATCATATGTGGTGATATCATGGCTCATACGATAATATCCACAGCAAGAATTTACCATGCTATAAGTACGACAGGTGTGCTGTTGATAGTCTCCACTCAAACANTACGATAATATCCACAGCAAGAATTTACCATGCTATAAGTACGACAGGTGTGCTGTTGATAGTCTCCACTCAAACAGTTAGTTACCTGCAAGGGGAAAAATTCTTGCAGTGCACGCAGAATTTGAAGACATTACCTACCTAACTGCATCATGAGAACAAAAAGGGAAACTGTGTCCTATGCAACATAGAAAATGGTGCAATCTTTCGGTGGACTGAAAAGTGTAGAGGTCACATACATACTAATATGCTGGAAGACTGTGGAAGCATATAGATCCTACACTACATGGCCAAGGTCTGCTGTGAATGTAAATAAATATGTTATTTAACTTACATGTGTTGCCAGTACATCATGGAAGCCTCGACAGACACGAACAGTGTAAATGTTGAGGGAGAACTAAAATATCACAGCACTCTATCTGTGTCCTTGTTGCAAGTGTAATAGCACTGTTGCCGAGGTTTATAAATAGCTGTAAAGTGATACCCCGACCACACATACGAGAGAGTTATATAAGACTCACCTATCAATCTCGTTGGCATCAATTATCTGATGAAGAAGAGATGGCATAGCAGCATGACATATACCCACGCAGCAAAAATTGTCTAAATGATATCCAGTAGACATCCACACTGAACATCTTGTACTACTCTAAGATAACCAAAATATCGAGCAAATATAAAATAAATATATGTCCCATCTACCTCCATATGTCCGCCTGATATTCAGGATATCGATATCTCTGACAAATATAGTACAACTGCCTAATGGATATTCTGCTGGNCATATGTCCGCCTGATATTCAGGATATCGATATCTCTGACAAATATAGTACAACTGCCTAATGGATATTCTGCTGGATATTCAGGATATGGATATCTCTGACAAATATAGTGCAACTGCCTAATGGATATTCTGCTGGCTATCCATATGCAAGGCAAATATGTAAAAGCAATCCAGCACATTACCATATATGTTACAAATATTAATGGGCTATCCACAGGCAATATGAAAAACTTGCAAATATTTATGGAATATCCATAACATATACAGATTTATTTAAAACATTTATATATCCATAAAGTATTCATTACTACACAGACTGCATTCCAAATAGTGTATGGTCTACTAGATGATTGTGTGATCACTGGACAGTCGTAAATATTTCTTTAAGCATTTTTCTGTTCTGAAAATCAACCTATGCAAAATGGTTATACAGAAGATATGCCTGCAAGAATTCACATAACCATGGGTTATCAAATGGTTATATTCTTTAATTGCAGTAAACCACTGTATATCCAGTAGATGTTGCTTTCTATTTTGTATATGTACACTAGATAGTAATTAGTAATGTTAGTTTGCTCGATACATTCACTGTACATCCATTAGGCATGCTTTATATTCGCATTTACATCCACTTAATAGCGATACTTTATTTGTGGCGGGAGTGTATATCCTCTGGATATCTATCTAAATGCATTTTTTTTTTGTTTTGTTTTCAGAATTTGCAGAAATCCCTTTAAATTTGCAGAACGCTATTTTAAAAATGATATACTATTAATTTAAAACCATTTATCTGATATTTATTTTTCCTTTAATTTTTTGTGTCGAGACTGTGCAGTTTGCATATGCATCGCAAATCAAAATTACATTTTTTGACCTTTGTTTGGTGTCCATAATAAATAGTTATATTATTTCCAATACATTTTGAAAAAAAAGCGAAAGGCAAATTTTTTAACTCTACAAAGAATTTCATAGTGCAGCTATTTTCTAACACTTTACAAATGCAATGTGAGATGTCTACACTGAAAATTTAAGGCTTTAGTGGGGACCCCACATTCATGGGAAACAACATGGCTAATTTTGTGTTTAAAATTTTGCAATTTTGTAAAAAATAATTTTATTTCATCAAATAAATTGTTTATAAAAAACATTATTTTTCATAGAATATGAATTTTTAGTTTTTTTGTAACAATTCCAGTGAAACTAAACAGCATTTAATATTCATTAATTCTAACAACTTCAATTTCCAGTTTAAACATTGAAAAATATTCGAAAGTTATGTAGATTGAAAAAGTGAGTGAAGAGATTTGGGCGGCTCTTGACATCGATGTCTTGAGAGACGATGAGGGTAAAATGAGGTGAGTATGGAGCATCACCGCAATAAAGGGGTGGGGGAAACGGAGATTCCCGAAAAAACCTGCCGACCAGTGGCATTGTCTGGCACGATCCCCACTTGCGAAAATCGGGAATGAACCAGCCAGGGATTTCATTAGTTCGCCTTGGTGGGAGGCGGGTTGTCTAACCGCTCAGCTACCGAAGCCCTGTAGATTAAAAAAAAAACATACTGACCTTACATATTACTTTAGTTAAGTTCACACCACTAAAAGAATATTTGCAAAAACCAAACCATGCACAAATTTCCCAAACCAAGCAATATGGACGAAAGGACGATTACGATAGCCAAAATAATGGAGCCAGAGCACACAATGTAGAGCCAACGTGAATACAGAACCATACAATTTACTGTAATCACAACACACAAGTATTAAAACAGTAATTTAATACTTGAACTGTCAATAAATATAATTGTTCAGAAAGAATATANGTCACAACACACAAGTATTAAAACAGTAATTTAATACTTGAACTGTCAATAAATATAATTGTTCAGAAAGAATATAACTAAATGCATATTAACATTTTTTTCTTAGTTTGGATATTCGTGGATATCCAGGATACCATGCTGCGCTAATGGTTATCCAGAAATTATTACTTTCTGCATATCTTTACAGGACATTCTTTAACCACACAGCGAGGTAACACATACACATGTCGTGTAAGTGCGTTTGCGACCGCTTCTCTCGTTCTGTGGAGAGAGAGAGGGATAGGGAGAGACGAGTCATTCAGAGGTCCTTAATGGAATTCAGTCATACAGCTGGTAATGAGGAGGGAGAGAGATATGCCCTCCCCTCCACACACAATAGAGCACACTATATAAAACGGTTGATATCAAACAGTCGTCACACAGTTTTGTGTGAGATGTCAGACAGTTAAGTTTCACCTTGGTTCACTGCCTCAACACTGACGACGCCAATGCTGTGTAAGCCGTACTTTGCTTTCAATACTCGTGGAAAGTACATATGTATGTCATATCTCAGTACTATGATGTTCATGCACATAACAGCTTTCAGGGTAGAAGATAGAGGTTTATGTTGGCGAATGGGTGAATGGAAGTGAGAGAGGGATGTATGGCTGCACTTTGAGCATGGCATGTAGTCATGGCTGCAGCAGCGCGGGAGGGTGGTAGGGAAGGATGGATGGAGTAGTATGCGCTCCCCTATGGCAGGTAGGCATGGCCCTCGCAGTCAGCTAGCATGGCTGCTNGGAAGGATGGATGGAGTAGTATGCGCTCCCCTATGGCAGGTAGGCATGGCCCTCGCAGTCAGCTAGCATGGCTGCTGTTCGCTGGTGCCTGTGTCAAGCGCGCGGAGGATATAAGGGGTGGTAGCTGTCTGGGGTGGTGTTTGCAAGTGTACTGAGGGAGAGGAGGGGCGATGGCCTGATGTCACGGCCTCTCGAGCCAGCNGGAAGGATGGATGGAGTAGTATGCGCTCCCCTATGGCAGGTAGGCATGGCCCTCGCAGTCAGCTAGCATGGCTGCTATTCGCTGGTGCCTGTGTCAAGCGCGCGGAGGATATAAGGGGTGGTAGCGGTCTGGGGTGGTGTTTGCAAGTGTACTGAGGGAGAGGAGGGGCGATGGCCTGATGTCACGGCCTCTCGAGCCAGCTGCCTAAATTTAATTGTTGCTGTATGTACAATAATACCTTGCGGCACAGTGTCGCATGCTTTTTGAACTGGAAATTATTAAAAGAAACGACCACCTAACTAGTTGGTTGGAGACATACACTTTTAATGTAATGTATGTGCATCTTCCCCCAACGCACTTATAGCTATGTGCATACATTCTAATATGCAATTGCCTCCAGGTTATGTTACGTTTCTTTTACATGCATTTTTTCATCTCTGTTTATTCATTATTGACTGTGAAAGTAGAACATTGTTCCTACAGTCCAAGCTATTTGTTTTTCACTAGGCGAGGCAAGTAAGCCAGCAGGCAGACACTGCCGGGTCCTTACTGGCCTTGACAGAGCAATGTTGACATTTCACACACATACACTTTTCGGTTTACCATGCAGTCTTTGCGCACCTTGTCATGGGCGCGTGCTACTCCAGCACTGTTTTGACCGCTCATAATACTTGGTACATATGGACAGTCTCGGAAGTGATTGAATGTAATGATAAGGCGAGGGAGATTGAAGTACTTTGAGATTACCTATTGATGAATCATTGTCATTTCGCAGGTGCCACCTAACCATGTGACCTGGGTGGCTGAGTAGTATCTGCCACTCATGTTCGCCATATTGTACAGGTGTTAGGTTAGTTTTTTTCAGCATGGCTATGACATGTGCGTATTCAAACGATAAGACACGTCCTTGCAAGGTTTTTCGTGATGTCATGAAGTGTGTTATGATATTATGTTAGGCATGCGAGGCATGGGAACGCATTGATTCGGGCTAACTGAGGGGTTTTGCATATTTTCTCTATGTTTCCTCGTGGTGTCCCTGTGTCGAGTCGTCCATGCATATTCCGCAAGTCCAACCCAGTCGAGTCGAAACATTTCATCGCCATCATTTAGTTTCCTCCGTCACTTATTCATCTTCGATCGAGATGAATTCCAGTCGTTTCTCATTTCCGCCTTCCCCTTCGCAGTCATCAATTTCTTCTTCATCCTCATCGACTAATGCACCTACGATTAGGCCTCCTGTACTGCAATGTGGATTCTGCGATCGTGTGCTTGCTGATCGGAAGAATGGCTTGCATCATGAGTGTAACTGCCACCTCAACCCTTTCAGGGCAGAGCAACTAATGTGAAAAAGTTATGGGAAGACAACTGTCTGCACAGACGACATGACCAGACATCTGAATCTGCAATGAGAATTTAAACCACACTGGAGATGCGTGAAGACATGAGTGCGGCTGCTGGGCGAATCCTGATCGCAAGTCTTTGGAATGCGGTAAGAGTGGGAGGCAGTTTACAAGAGCAGATAAACTGTGAGCCCACAGTGCAAAGTGTAATGGGCCTACCCCACCTCCAGCAAAACAAGCTTTCGTGGGTGTGTCTTCTGCCTCCCAGCCAGGACCATCTAATGCGCCACAGCCTGGTCTATTTGTTCCGGCTCGTCGTATTGCTGCAGAAGGCTGGTCTCTACGTAGATTCGCCGTCGCTGCTGGTGCTAGCAAACCTAACGAAAATGACTTTTTGGAAGTGTAGACAGCATTCCGAGTTGTGATGAAAACCTGCATTGCTGAAAATACATCGGGCCAAGCAAATAACATATGTAGCCACCTGGAGGAAATGAAACTGTGTATCATTGGCCAACAGGAGCAGGAAATCAAAGACCAGAGGGGCTATCAAATTTAAAAAAATGTTTCTGGAATGGTTGTATGGAAACCCAGAGCCACATGAAGATGAGACCGACCACCATTGTCAAGATCTGCCAAGAGGAGGAAGACTACTTGGGGAAGGGAAGTGGCTGGACCCTCACCTCTGTGAAATGACTTCGGCTCTGTGTCAACCAGCTTGAACCGCTGAGAGCTTCCTCCTACATCGCCCGGCCTACACACATTGAAGTAAAGAAGGTGATCGTACATCTGCTGAACCAAGACCAACAATGCTTCAATTGGGCGATCCTGGCACACTATGTAGAAGGTGCGAATACTGAATGCATCAACCAGCAGTATTATAACCTGGAGACTAAATTCAAGGCTGGTGGGCTTGAGTTCCCCACTCATCTGTGTCAACTATCGTTGTTCAAGCGGAATAATCCAGGTGTCAGAATGAACATCTACGCACATAACGACAATAGCAAGGGGGTCCCTATACACGTTTCAAAGAAGAACTGACTCACCACTTTGTCCTCTTTCTCAAGATGTCTGCAAACAGGTGCTCGTATTATTGATACATCTCCGATTTCACCTGCCTGGTACACTCCCAGGTGACATCGCATTGCTGTACAGTACATATGTGCAAGTTATGCCAAAAATGCTGGTCCACCTTACTGTGGCAACTGGGGGAAACAAAAACCCCAAATAAGAACATTAATTCTCACCTTGGAATGGCCACCCACATCCCAACTGCCACTGGTAGGAGGAGGCCCTAGGTGTGAATCCATGATTACCTAGATATGGTTTTAAAATAAGGAAAGTTTAAGCAAAAGTAATTTAAAGAAACATATGTTGAGCCAAATGATTTATGAGTTCCTCACAATATCTTTGTATGCGATAACTCACAAAATGATTGCAACGGGGTATTATAATCTAATTAAGAAAATTAAGAAAATTCTCAGTTGAGGTAAATATATTTTTAATTATCTTAAAATAATAACATTTTCAGCTGTGTACACATAATCTCTTCAGTGAAATATAGCGATTTGAACACAATGATCAAATATCTTTGAACACGATACTCAAATATCTTTGCATCCGTTTTAAAAATATTTTTTCCTTGGAAAATAATAATTTTTGAATATAATTAGAATTTTTTTATGTACTTTCATAATCAGTGGGTTATATTAAATAGGGTACCAGGATCTAAAGAATTGGTTTTGATTATTTGTATTGCATTACATAATCATACATATTATGATATTTTCAAAATTTCTAAACTAACATTAAAAGTCAGAACTTCGCAGCATTCACATGCCAAAATACGCAAATTACGTTACACACTCAAACACAAAAAATTACGCGATACTTAGTATTACTCATCAAAGGTGATGATTCCCAATTTAAAACTATCAGATGTAGAAAAAAAAAGCAAAATGCCAAACAGCAGTAAATTCGAGATGTTACATGGCTGAGAAAATGTCCAAAAAGGACAAAAAAATTGAATCATCTAATTTTAAAAATCGCCTCATCAAAACGCTCATAACAACAAAGATAACCTTGTATATGCTTTCCACTTACATTATTGCAGATATCGACATGACGATCATCGTACAGCACAAAGAATATAAGATATAACAAATAATTTCATAAGCAATATTATTAGTTAATTAAGAAAATATGCACTGTAGATGAAATAACTGAACTTTATATATTATCATTAAAATTAATCATGGCAACGTGCGCAAAAGGAAGTGCCAACTGAAAAGTCATACTTTATGTTTACACGAACAAAAGATAATATTATATTACAACTTACAGAATTTTCTGACACATATTTTACTTAAACAAAACCTGTCCTTTAATTTTATTTTTTATTTTGACACATTTAAACTATTTAATAGTGACTGCCATATTGGAGAGACCAAATATATTTAACTGAATTCAAGATTTTCACGATAGGTGGCAGTGGAAACCAGGAACGAAAAGCTGTGCTTTAAAAGGAAAAATTAAAATATAACAAACAACATAATTATTATGAAACAAAGTGTGCCAACAAAATAAAACGGCACACACTCCTCCCCNATAATTATTATGAAACAAAGTGTGCCAACAAAATAAAACGGCACACACTCCTCCCCCAAGACATAACACTTCTGAAAAAGGACAGCTGTGACAGCAAATGCCTAACAAACTAAAATTCTACAATTCGAAAATACGTTATACCTCCTAAACTACATTACCCAAACAAATACCCAAATAAACCTGCATCGGCAGGGGGTGTGGGCAAGGTAACCACAACAGAATTCTAAGGCAAGGTTGCAGGACAACAATGTTGAGCAGGGAACTTAGCACGATTTGACAGTTTAAACAAAAANCAGAATTCTCAGGCAAGGTTGCAGGACAACAATGTTGAGCAGGGAACTTAGCACGATTTGACAGTTTAAACAAAAAAAAATAATAATTACATTAATAACACCAAGATTCGTAAATGCAGAAACAGCCACAACAGTAACACTACGAACATTGTTAGGTTTTGAGGTTTGGGAAAAGCAGAGGTGATGGAAAACATCATGGAAGTCAGGAGCATGGAGTTGGGAAACAAGAAAGGTGTCCAAATCTTTCACAAGAGAGTAGTTGGCCGAAAGGTCAGGCAATTTCGAGAAATGTGGAGTGGTCAAGTTAGTATTGAACTTAGGAATGTGAATGCTGGGCAAAGATTGATGAAAATTCATAGCAGAATTTACTACGCCAAAGGTTTTGAATGACTGGCTAACTATGTCACAATGAGTGGCATTTGGAATAAAACCTCTACCACTTAGTGGCAAAGTAACAGGCTGGAATGCTTCAGTAATATACCCACAAAGGAATGTAACATCAATGGAAACATTTGCAGCTAACAGCCAAACTGAAATTGTCTTCTGCAAGAAAGGGATACTTAAACTCACAAATGACTTATCACATATGTCAAGAAAAGTTTTACCAANTAAATTGTCTTCTGCAAGAAAGGGATACTTAAACTCACAAATGACTTATCACATATGTCAAGAAAAGTTTTACCAAGAAACTAATTTAATTCACAATTATTTACTCGGCCATCAAAAAATGGGAGAACAATGGGACACAAGGTAACTCCATGTGTTTTAAAACCAGACAAATAATTTGCATTAACAGGTGCAAAATGTTTTTTGTCCAAACTGACAATCAAATTCTCACTCAGAGTAAAGAACAAATACCAATTGAGGTTTGGAACAAAAAATGGAAACGTAATATTATGGTATCGTTCAAAAAAACTATCTTAGTTCGCTAACGGAACATTAACAATAGCGCTAAGAGAAGATTTTCATGCAATTGCTTGTAAAGAACTTAATCCGTAGTACATGTAGATATTTTCCGATGAGACATGGGCAATCATATAAAGAGGTAAACTGATCAGATGTTGAATACTGCTCAGAATAGAAATAAACACACTTGGAGGTGATAAATAGAGTTGAATTTAACTTGCCCTGCAAACAAACTTCAATTGCATTTTTTCAGGTTAAAAAATTCAAGTCTTGGATTTAACAATGGCCTCACTAACACAATAACATGGTATTTAAGTACCACACGAAAACTGATTAGAATCATAATTAACAAAGCATTCTCTAAATTTTCGTTCAATTGTGAGACGAAAAGGTTATATAATGTTATATGTAATTGGAAGCTAATCTTTTGATGTATTTAGTATTGTTCAGAATGCAATATTGAAGATTTTTGATTAGCATAATGTGATTTGCAACATTAATTGAAATAAATCTTGGGATTCAGACGAAGAATTTAGGATTCTTTCTAAATTGTCCAAATCAACACTGCCCAGAGTTCCAAAACAGCCTTGAATATCTTCCCATCAAAAATTAAGATTCCTCTCCTATAGTGTTTACTGTCCAATGGCAACAATGAAGTTAAAGTAGACGCTTCTGTTTATAAAGCTAAAAGGAATTTTTCAAGTTGCAGAATAGACAGATTAAAATTTTGGTCACAGATGTGTTTGCTGGTGAATGATTAAACTCCTTATCATAAACCAAAGGCACTTTTTTCAACAGGTCCTTCAATTCCAAACACTCATCTTGCAATTCCACAAGGTTAAAGACCAGGAAAATGGAGTAATAGTTATCAGAAAACAAAATGTTGTCCTTATTTTGGAAAATGAAACCAGTTCAAAGTTGATTTACCATCACTGAAAAAAAACACAATAGAACGGACACTGCAGCCAGGGAGATATGCACAGCCAACGACATGGCAACCCACATAAGCACTCACTGTCGAAAAGAAGCTAAAACAAACAAAAGGTTCCGCTACAAACTAATAACTGTTGATATCACCCATACTTGTTTTTTTATCTGATAACATCCAATGTAAAACATTTACTCAACAATATATGTCAAAATGCCTAAATTAAATCAATTATCAAGACAAACACGTATAATATACCAGGCCACTGTCAAGCACGGATCAGGGCCTCAAAAATAAGGAAGTTGGTACTGACCAAGTAAATAAACACAAAACAAAATATGTATGCAGTGTGGATTCGCAGCTCCAGCAACCGCAGAAGAAAATAAGTATCCTATTTTGGGCGTGAAATATGAGCTCTCGTAACATACTTTCCTGTACTGGGTTCAGCAAGACTTGCAGTAGCAGGGGTAAGAAAATGTTGTATTTGCAATGTATCAGTCCATCTGTACGAAATATTAGCCATTTTCTTGTTAGCAGCTTTACTAGTGGGATGTGCCTTACACAAAACCAGGTCGCACAATTTGAAATGGTTATCAACTCTATTTCGGTTAAATTTAATACATCTCTTAAATTGAAACCGTTTCATATTCTTCAAGGCTGCTCCCCAGACTACCGTAATATATTTAGGGTCCTCAGGGAGGTCATTTAAACTCCAAAGATTTGAAAAAGGATTATTTTGTGTATACATATACATAAGACTAAAAGGTGTAGTTTTGGGTGATTCATGCCGGGCATAATTAAATACCGATTGTAGACATGCATATTCCTATCCCAGTTGTTATGCTCTTTTGCATGGAACGCAATGAGAATTATCACAGACAATGTATGAAGGAATCCCAAAATTTTGAGATATGTGAGATTATATAGCTTTTATATTCGAAAGTAAGTTCGTTTTTCTAAGTAGGATGGGCCAAACAAATTTTGAAAACACCTCCACACAGACCAACAATATATTGTTACCAGATTTCCTCCTTGGGAATGGTCCTAAAAAATCAATAAACAACCTCTCCAGAATGTTTCTGTGCAACTCCTGAGGCTAGGAGACCCAAATGGGTATTATGCGCTGGTTTACTAAGGGCACAGAGGAAACACAACTTAACTAGCTCAGTTATATCGGCATGCATACATTTCCAAATAAATTTACTTAGTATTGCTTTGTCTTGTAAGTGCCCAGATGACTTCCAACCGGAGAGGAACGGAAATGCTGAAAGACCATTGGTTGTAGATGGGCAGGCAAAAAAAAACATTCTATTATCCTTAGTTTTACAACACAAAACATCTTTTGACAGAAAATAAAGTTTTTACTTAATTTCAGAATGTAAATTTTGAATAATATTTTGCAATTCATTTCCTTGTGCTTATGCTCCTGGATGTCCGTGAATGCCAAAGGGAATTCCGATAAAAGCTTACAATTTATAGGANTTTCCAAATAAATTTACTTAGTATTGCTTTGTCTTGTAAGTGCCCAGATGACTTCCAACCGGAGAGGAACGGAAATACTGAAAGACCATTGGTTGTAGATGGGCAGGCAAAAAAAAAACATTCTATTATCCTTAGTTTTACAACACAAAACATCTTTTGACAGAAAATAAAGTTTTTACTTAATTTCAGAATGTAAATTTTGAATAATATTTTGCAATTAATTTCCTTGTGCTTATGCTCCTGGATGTCCGTGAATGCCAAAGGGAATTCCGATAAAAGCTTACAATTTATAGGANAATTTCCTTGTGCTTATGCTCCTGGATGTCCGTGAATGCCAAAGGGAATTCCGATAAAAGCTTACAATTTATAGGAATATCATCCACTTCAGTGCTTTTGCCTTCAAACATACGCGAAAGTGTATCAGCGACCACATTCTGTGTGCTCTTAATATGTTGCACTTTAAATTTCAATGAGGAAATGCATATCACCCAACGACCAATTTTGCTTAACGGCCATGGGTAAACCAAGAGCTAGGACAAGGCTTAAATGTCTGTCTCAAACAAAAATTTCTAATATTCCAAATATTGCCAAAATTTATCTATCCCGAAAACAACAGCCAAACATTCTAACTCAAAAATAGTGGATTTTATTTTCTGGGAAGTAAATGTTCGGGATGCGAAAGTAATTGGCTGGTGGACACCATCAATTTCTTGGGCCAGGACTGCCCCCACAGCCAAACTGGAGGCATCTATATGAAGGATAAAAGTACTTGAAAAAATCGGAAATCCAAAGAACTGGGAGACTAATAATATCTTTCTTTAAATTTTCAAAAGCATTTTGCTGCTAATCACTCCATTCAAAATTGGCATTCTTTTTACGTAACTTATTTAAAGGGGCAGCTTTCTCTGGCAAATGGGGAATCAATTTAGCAAAGAACTGAACCATGCCAATAAAATGGACTACGTCCTTTACATCGTGGGGTGGTAAAAATTCTATAACACAAATTTCACTTTTTTGGGATTGACAGTCGACCCAGGCTTCTCCAGACACGGCAGTGCCTCTTTCAAATGTTGGAGATGTTAGTCAAAAATTTCGGAATAAATTACCAAATCATCCAAATAATTGTAAACTAATTTTAACTTAACATAGGGAATACTCATATCCAGCAAACGAGTAAGCACCTGTGCACCAGTAGCTAAACCAATACGTACATGGGTAAACTGATATAAATTCCAAGGAATGCAAAATCTAGTGACTGGTTTGGATTCTTGATTCAAAGGAATTTGACGATAGGCAGCATTTAAATCAATGGTAGGAAACAATTTGCCCTTCCAAACNTGGATTCTTGATTCAAAGGAATTTGACGATAGGCAGCATTTAAATCAATGGTAGGAAACAATTTGCCCTTCCAAACGAGTGGAAGGCTGTATGTTAATCTGGTAAGGGGACAGGTTTAATTTCAATTTTTTTATTAATCTTACGGTTGTCAACAATCATTCTTCCTTTAACATTTAGTTTTGGGACCAGGAGAACAGGACTAGAATATTGGGATGTTGATTGTTCGTTAACTCCTTTGTCTAACAGATTCNAAGTTTTGGGACCAGGAGAACAGGACTAGAATATTGGGATGTTGATTGTTCGTTAACTCCTTTGTCTAACAGATTCTGCGTTTGTTGCCTCGGGAACTGCGTTTTTGGGGGTGCCAAACGATAAGGAAAACTTTTAACATAGTTTTTATCAATCAATTCAAATTCATATTCTAAAATATTTGTAAGTCCAAGTTCAGAGGTTAGTATATTTGGGAATTGGGCACATAATCCCTTTAAAGCCAGACTTTGTTCATCACTTAAAAGTCCAAAAGGATAACTAAATGGTTGGGATTCATATTGAGGGTTTATTTCAGAGGAAAGACATTGCTTTGACACACTGTTAACAAAAGGATATTTAACTTTAGGTCTGAACTTAAAGTAGATATACTTATCTTGTATATCCATAATCATTCCTCAATAAGCCATAAAATCAGCTCCAATAACGAAGTCAGAACTTAGGTTCTCAGCTACAAGACATTTACACATCCAGGTAAAACATGATATCTTTGTCATAATAATAACACAACATGAGATTGGCAAGGGCTCACAAGAAGAGTATAGCATCTACACTTGGTAGGTTCAATGGATTTCACAAGTATGTTTTCTTTCAATTCCTCAAAAATTTTGTTAGAAGTTATAGTATGTGCAGATCCTGAATCAACTAATGCATATACAGAAAAACTCCCCAGAACTACTTCAACACGAAGAATATTAATTCTCTGAACACCAACGATATTTGAAAAATGGACCCTAGCTACACAATTTTTGGTTTGGGACTCCTTGGTGTGTGAAGGACTGAAAAGATGTCGAAAGAAATACGACAGTATGATGGACTGTGATATGTGAGCATTGTAATGAGCACTGCCCAAACTTGACTGGCGAGCAAGAGCACTCACATCTCTGCTCGCAGGGTTACTTTGATCGAAACCAGCACCTAGGTGCAATGTGACCTACTTTACCACAACAATGGCACACTGGTAGTTTTCTTTTCACCCCAGAAGATGACTTAGGGTCAGGGTCCTTGTGACTATTCTAATTATAATTAGGTTCTTTGAGTGTGTCTTATTTAGCTTTGGCATTAATTTGGTTAACCTCATATTTGTGTTTCACTTCCNATAATTAGGTTCTTTGAGTGTGTCTTATTTAGCTTTGGCATTAATTTGGTTAACCTCATATTTGTGTTTCACTTCCAGATCTTTATTTTTGAAATATTTTTTTTATGTTTTATGCTGTGTGAAGCCTGAATTTACCATATTTTGTCAGAATATCTAATATTCTGATAATGAATACACATTTGGTTCAACTGGGACAAAGTAGTGGGTTTTCCACAAAAGACTAATTAACCTACCTCTCCCTTGAGGTGTCAGCCCTTCAAGAATGGTGCCCACAATTTCAACCTCAGGTAATCCTTACCTTAAAATAGTAGCTANCCTTGAGGTGTCAGCCCTTCAAGAATGGTGCCCACAATTTCAACCTCAGGTAATCCTTACCTTAAAATAGTAGCTACTTCCTTAATATTTCTGATGTAGACAGATAATGACTCATCAGGAGACTGTAAGCTGTTAAAAAGTTGCAGTTTTAGCTGAGTGAAGAGTCTGGAAGGAACAAAATAGCCTAAAATATCTGCGTGATTTCTGTCAAAGGAGAGACTCTGATTAGTAGCCAAACTGGTTCTCTCACTCAGGGGACCTTGGGTAAAGGGATATGTAAGTTCTAAAAGTTGAGCCTCAGGAACCGCGTTGCTTTGTTTTAATTTAAAATTAATTTTCAAGAAACCAAAGAACTTGGGAATGTATAATACTTCAGTTACAGGAAAATATTTTAATATAAGCTCTAGAGGGTTCGTTAGTTTTCCAAAAACATAAAAATAAAAAAAAATTAAAATATTTTCTAAAAATTGAGGAATATATATCATTATTTCGCGCGGACTAACTCTACTGCACTTATTCCGTATTTAGCATTAACTTTCTCATCATAATCGCCTGTGGAATCAGTGCCCATCGATGCAACAAGAGGTATTGGTTACAACACTTGCTGGCTCCCAGTAGACGAATTCTTGCAGATCTCGGTGTGTTTCTCCAATGTATTGCCTTGCATAAACTCCACAGGACCAATGTTGTAATGCTTCATCACGCAAAAAAGACTCTTAGTAAAGGTGTTTCTCACAAGTCGACAAACATTTTGATCGTAGGTGAAAACTCGATTGCAGAATCGACACCGACAACAATCAGGCAGCGATGATGCAGTTCGCGGCTCCATGTTCGCTGAGGTCAAAGGCAGGCCTTCGTAATCACAATTCATCTTCGTAGTATGACGAGAGAGCGCTTCCAAATCGATGTTCACCTCACAGTGTTAGCATGTCAACTGCCATTTTCTGTATTAAAACGATTCTTTTTGCAGTAAAGAGCCTAGCTTGTGCCCACAGAAGGCCTTATACAATTAATTATTTTAATGTAAAGGATATGGGAGCACTCTGAGAAAACCCACATACTCGTTCATTTAAGAANCTTATACAATTAATTATTTTAATGTAAAGGATATGGGAGCACTCTGAGAAAACCCACATACTCGTTCATTTAAGAAGATAACACGAAAACACGCAGATACTAACATAACAAACCATTACTTTAATATGCTTGTAGGGAAACCTAAATACAGGCATATTCATAGAAATAAAAGATTTTTTTTAATTTATTCTATACATAATTATGTATATTTCTTTCTTATATTTTTATGTTTATATTCATACATATGTGATGGTATNCTTATACAATTAATTATTTTAATGTAAAGGATATGGGAGCACTCTGAGAAAACCCACATACTCGTTCATTTAAGAAAATAACACGAAAACACGCAGATACTAACATAACAAACCATTACTTTAATATGCTTGTAGGGAAACATAAATACAGGCATATTCATAGAAATAAAAGATTTTTTTAAATTTATTCTATACATAATTATGTATATTTCTTTCTTATATTTTTATGTTTATATTCATACATATGTGATGGTATNAAATTTATTCTATACATAATTATGTATATTTCTTTCTTATATTTTTATGTTTATATTCATACATATGTGATGGTATCTCCGTGTTTTTTTCTGGGGCGAAAGAGTATGTGGGTTTTCAATTTATTTCTTATTAATTACATATTTTGGCAACAAAATAAAGAATTTCATTTATTTCGTAATTTTTAATTTAGGCATTTTTATTTTCAGTTGGAAAAGTAATTAATTATTTTTGTTTTATGTGTAAGTTTATCCAAACCAATGAAATTTTGTTTAATTTTTGAATGCTGTTAGCGAAGACACGTTTCTTGTCCATTGCCATGGAGACGAGTGACATGATAAATAATTGTGACATAGCGATCTTGTGTTTGACGCTAATTCTGAATACATTTTAAGTAAGTTTGTTAAACAAAGGATAAAGCGATTTGATGTTTTCACCAGGCAGGATGCCGACAATATGTGTTTGACATGGTAAGCATTGTACTTAAATTTTATTGAATTTCCCGATGTGGACAAAAACGCGGCGTGATTTACAATAAGAATAAAGCTTGTACGGTCAACACACGCATCGTAACACTGGTTTTAATGTGTGGTACTGTGTAGAATAAGTGAAGTGTAAATTTAATTCATGCACATTAGGCCCGAAAGGCTATATAGGGAAGTTTCAATCAGGTATCCACGCATTTAGGAGGAAGCCAGCCGAGCCCCAGCGACTTAAAGATCTTCCAGATTCAACGTTTATTTTGAATTCAGATAAGTCTACTCTAAATAAGCTAGAAGCACAGAGACAAATCCGTTATACTAATTTAGACTTTATCATTTCGCCATTTTATATTTGTGCAGAACTGAATTACCCCTTGTTACACTTATGAACACCCTGACGTAACTAATCAAACACTCTAACAGAAGCCAGATTGAAATAGAATTATTTAATTACNTACACTTATGAACACCCTGACGTAACTAATCAAACACTCTAACAGAAGCCAGATTGAAATAGAATTATTTAATTACCATTGTAATTTTAAGAATACTTTTTTTGCAAAGAAACTGCATTTAAATTAAGGACTGAACAACCATCATGAGAGAGGCTAGTGTTTATATGGGCCGCTTATGTTACAATAGTTTTTGATGTACTCAATTTATATCATTCAATGAAATTAATATTTTATTATTNTACACTTATGAACACCCTGACGTAACTAATCAAACACTCTAACAGAAGCCAGATTGAAATAGAATTATTTAATTACTATTGTAATTTTAAGAATACTTTTTTTTGCAAAGAAACTGCATTTAAATTAAGGACTGAACAACCATCATGAGAGAGGCTAGTGTTTCTATGGGCCGCTTATGTTACAATAGTTTTTGATGTACTCAATTTATATCATTCAATGAAATTAATATTTTATTATTNCTATGGGCCGCTTATGTTACAATAGTTTTTGATGTACTCAATTTATATCATTCAATGAAATTAATATTTTATTATTATCATAAATAATACTTCAGACCAATTTTCTGGTGTCATAGACGGAGTTTAGTAAATTAAATAATCATTGTTTCCTGAAAATCTCTGTGGTCAGATAATTCTGTAATAGTTATGTAGTCATCTTTCCCAGTGCCTATCTCTGTAATTCTGTTTATTGTGATGATTCAAGGTCCATTTTCCTGGCCGCATATACTTCAGGTGGTAAGAAAGGTAAAAATGTTTTTTAGGTTCGTTGTCACTTATCCTATCTCAAGGAGACAGACATATCAAAACTGAGAGACAGCCCCTTGGTGCAAGTAAANAGGTTCGTTGTCACTTATCCTATCTCAAGGAGACAGACATATCAAAACTGAGAGACAGCCCCTTGGTGCAAGTAAACAGCTAACAATATTATTTTTCTGTAATTCAATATTGTTTGCAACTTCAAATCTCTCCTCAACAAACATTTGTATACACACAACTACCAAAGATTTTTCAAAAAGTATAATTTGGCACCTTCAAAGCATGGTGATCTGCACCTCACACATACATCTTTCTCCTTAAAATACTGCACATAACACATAAAGTGGGGCTATTTATCTATCGTATCTTTCACAAACACATATAATTTAAAAAATTGTTTTTTTTAATTAAAAAATATTGGACCACCACTTTGGATCTCTAATAATTGCTTGACGTTTTACCGATTAAGAAATGAGGAGAGAGTCACTGCAGAACATAATTTCTGCAAAATATTATTTTTTTTTTAAATAGAAGCGAGCTTCGTCGCCTCGATTTTTATAACACACAACTTTGGGGTATACCGACTCCCTCCTCCTATAACAAGCCACACTAAAGTGGAAGTTGGTAAAAATTATTTAAATACAATATTTTTACTTTACCTTTATTTTGACGTGTAATGCATATGAGGAGTAGAAGCCTCGCTGACTCCCCCGCGAGCGCCTACCAGTTGACACATGTCAAGGAGACACATGGACAGCCAGAACGGATCGCAGTTACACGTGTCAAGGTTGTGTCGAGTAAGAGCTGGCATATCGCCGAAGCACCCGGGAGGAGCTACGTAAATACGTAGGAAAGCGGGAAAAATTACAGAGCCAAGCAAGAACTACTCTAGCTTTACGCCAGAGAAAACGGCTGACAAATTGAAAGGGGTGCCACGAACACTCCTCACCCCTACCACCCTTTTAGCCAAACCGCGGAACAATAGCTAACAGAGTAAGTTTCAGGGTGCAGGCGACCACCTTCCCCTCCAACCTTCACGAACCATGGCACGTGTTAGAAGTGCTTTGTAGTGCATGCTACCACCTCCCTCTCACCCAACAAGAGAGACATGTGTAGGAACTTAGGGAGGGAATCGAGAAAGGATATAAACCAATTTACGCGAGATGAGAGGGACAGTTCATTATCACCGCGCCGAGAGACTCAGTTGCGTCAAAAAACGCGAGAGGACGTCGGAACGAGAGGAGAGCGTCGAAGTGCGAACCCAGAGCAGCATTCGAGGGGAAACGGCACCAAACGCAGCCCCTTTTCCAAGGCCACCCACATCGCCGGATCTCATCCACAGCCGACAACATACCAAGCACTACAAGCAGAGTTAAGTTTCATCGTCGTCCATAGAAGCCCCCTTCCCCCTCGACATCGCCCACAGTTAATCCAAGTTAGTTAAATAGAGTACCACACCTCGGAAGTGTTTCTGTATGTTCAAACTCGAAACAATATAACCATCCAGTAAAGTGAAACACCGAAAGACTGTCTTATTGATATACCCTCAACCTTCAAGGCACCTTATAGTATGTGCCTGGAGGAATTAACTCTGACCCTATGAACCAACCTGTATACCACAGGTGGGGAATAGCATCAATTTAGTAGTTGAAAAAATTAAATTCATAAGTATGCAGTATCGTATATTACCAGACTTTTCTTGTCAAGGCGAATACCATCATCATTTCATAACCATTAAGTAACCCAATCACAGGACTACCATATTGGATTTAGTAGGTATGGCCCCATGATTCACGACCAACCAACACCCAGTCCCGTCACCTCAACTAACCATAATATCTCCCCTCCTCACCCACTTAGCTCCCCCTCCAAGCCCCAACAATCCCATGTTTTTTTTACTTGACTGAAATTATCAAAAAAGTGATTTATAACATCCCACCATGCATGGTCCACGAGAATCGGAAATGTGTTCAAGGGATAAATATGTACNTGGTTTACTAATGTCACCCGCTGTGAGAGAAAGGTAGGGCGGCGTGCACTACCTATCCCTGGAACTGAAGTGCGACAAAGTGTTTTTATTTTTTTACCTGTGTAACCTTAGAATGTGTGAGAAGCCCGAACAACTGTGCGGCGAGTAATAAGGGCAAAACATCCCAGCCGAAAAAAATGGCCAGATGCCTGTATCTGAGTGTACTAAGTGTATAAGGTAAGAATATCGTGTGTATATTACCAGTGTTTAAAATACGTTTGTTTTCCAACACCGCCTGTAAAAGGAAGAGGTGGCAGAAATAGTCAGATAAGAGTGTTTTTCCTTTCCAAGGCCTGTGAAACCATCGTAACAGTAAAACAATACCATGTGTAAGTTAGCGATATATTAAGTGTGTGTTGCTTCAGCCTGATGGAAAAACATTTGTAAAAACGGAAGTGTGCCAGGCATTAATGAGGACAGAGGTTCCAGCCTAGCAGATAAGAGTGTTGTTTTATTTGTATGGCCTACGCGCCGACATAACAATAAATACATACCTGTCAACACTTACAACGTGGAGAGACCAAGTTCGGGAATGTTGTATAATTATGTAAAAATGTAACAATGTTTGTAACCCTGTAAGANTACAACGTGGAGAGACCAAGTTCGGGAATGTTGTATAATTATGTAAAAATGTAACAATGTTTGTAACCCTGTAAGAGAGTGGGTAAGTACTGTACGGAGTCTGAGGTGTGTGGTACCAGATTTGTTTGTTTGGATAGTTCAAAAAGTAGATCGGCCTGCAAAGTATTTGACACACAATATGTAAATTGTAAAGTAATCTGCCTTTAGCAAAATATGTACGCTGAGCCAGAGTGTTAGTTAGACCCTTCTTGCAGACAGGAGGCTAGCTAGATAGTGGCTGCCGGGTGCAGTTCCTTGGTTATCATGAGGGAGGGGAAGAGAGACAGGGAAGGATGGCCACAGCTGCCTCGCAGCAAGACGAAACAGCACGAACCGTCAGCCACAGAAGGAGAACTACAGACAGAGATGCAACCGAAACCGAAATTTTAGCGCAGTTGGGTCACCTTTGCAGAACCGGGGTGGAGTTGATGTGTAACGCATATTGGGAGTAGAACCCTCGCTGACCCCCCGCGAGCGCCTACCAGTTTACATGTGTCAAGGAGACACATAAACAGCCAGAAATGATCGCAGTTACACGTGTCAAGGTTGTGTCGAGTAAGAGCTGGCATATCGCCGAAGCACCCGGGAGGAGCTACGTAAATACGTAGGAAAGCGGGAAAAATTACAGAGCCAAGCAAGAACAACTCTAGCTTTACGCCAGAGAAAACGGCTGACAAATTGAAAGGGGTGCCACGAACACTCCCCACCCCTACCACCCTTTTAGCCAAACCGCGGAACAATAGCTAACAGAGTAAGTTTCAGGGTGCAGGCGACCACCTTCCCCCCCAACCTTCACGAACCATGGCACGTGTTAGAAGTGCTTTGTAGTGCATGCTACCACCTCCCTCTCACNCCCCAACCTTCACGAACCATGGCACCTGTTAGAAGTGCTTTGTAGTGCAGGCCACCACCTCCCCCTCCCCCAACAAGAGAGACATGTGTAGGAACTTAGGGAGGGAATCGAGAAAGGATATAAACCAATTTACGCGAGAAGAGAGGGACAGTTCATTATCACCGCGCCGAGAGAATCAGTTGCGTCAAAAAACGCGAGAGGACGTCGGAACGAGAGGAGAGCGTCGAAGTGCGAACCCAGAGCAGCATTCGAGGGGAAACGGCACCAAACGCAGCCCCTTTTCCAAGGCCACCCACATCGCCGGATCTCATCCACAGCCGACAACATACCAAGCACTACAAGCAGAGTTAAGTTTCATCGTCGTCCATAGAAGCCCCCTTCCCCCTCGACATCGCCCACAGTTAATCCAAGTTAGTTAAATAGAGTACCACACCTCGGAAGTGTTTCTGTATGTTCAAACTCGAAACAATATAACCATCCAGTAAAGTGAAACACCGAAAGACTGTCTTATTGATATACCCTCAACCTTCAAGGCACCTTATAGTATGTGCCTGGAGGAATTAACTCTGACCCTATGAACCAACCTGTATACCACAGGTGGGGAATAGCATCAAGTTAAATTGGTGCCCAACATGGGGCATTGATAAGTCTGTAGAGACCGAATAAAGAACCAGACTATACCCGAGAACAGGGGTCTCACCCAGTACCAATTGCCGAACTAGTCAGGCTGAACCATACCGAATTACAGAGCTAGTCTGGATGAACCAAAGACTTAAGGGAGTCTCAAACCCTTTGGCACCTAACGACCAATTCGCAATAGAGGAAGCAAGGGTACTAGGCCGGCAAAATAGGTATTTCTATAGGCGGCGGGCAAAAAGTATGGAGGATACGCGTATCAGCAAGACACCGGAGGGAAGGGAGGCGAGAGACGAAGGAACCCTACTAGAGAACCTATGAACGAGGGATGTGGGAAGCGAAAACGAAAGTCCTCAACTAGAGCCATGCAGTGCTCCATTTTGTAGCTGGACAGGACTATACAGGGTTCGGTGCAGCCTCTGTTCCCAGCGCTATTGTAATAAGTGTATTGGTTGGCCCCAGACATTCCGACCTACGGAAGGCACCCAATACAACTGCTGGAAATGCCGAGAGCAAAGAAAGTGCCAAAACCAAGGAGAAGGGGAACACTTTTCACCCCCAGGCCGAACCCCTGGTAGCCACATAGAACAGACACGTAGAATGCCCAAAGATATAGTGCTGTCCGAATTTTCAGGCAGGCCCCTTGAAGAACCAGAGGGTTTTATGCATAATTGTGAACACGAATTCAAGGCTGGCGGGATTCTTAATAAACGGTGGGTGCTGAAGGAACGAGAGCAGTTAAAAGGCGCTGCCCTTATCTGGTGGAACAAATATGGCGAGTTTGTGACGAGCTGGGAGCAGTTCGCTACCCGCCTGAACAATAAGTTCACAGGGGAGGAAGTCCTTACCGCCTTAAGAACAGACTTTTACAAACACAAACAACAAAGGCAAGAAAAAATCAGAAATTTTTATTAGTCGAAAAGTGCAAATGTATTCCCGCATCGCTCCCGAAAGTACCGAGGCAGAGGGAGTGCGTATAGTTACCAAGTTAATGTTACCAGCGTTAAGAAGCGCCCTTCAACATCCACAGGCTACAGGCATAGAGAAATTGGGGGAGAGAGCGATGAGGCGGAGCTCGATTATGAAGAACAAGAGAAAAGAAACGTTCCAACCAGTCTGCCACCCGTCCACGCGGCGCGAACATCAGAGAATAACAGACCNATAAAAGAAACGTTCCGACCAGCCTGCCACCCGTCCACGCGGCGCGAACAGCAGAGAATAACCGACCCGCTAGAAGCGAAGAGGGAAAATACTTGTCGCCGAAGTGTTGGTATTGCCCCGAGCGACACCTGCACCGGGACTGTCCCACAGTAAGAAACCGCCTTGCAGCTGCTAAGGAAAAAGATACCATGGCTGGCCCCCTCGACATAGGGAAGGGGAACCATCAGGGTGGAAAGAGGGAGTCAGGAAATGTCGCCGCCGGGACACAGAGTCGCCCGTCAGCCCCGACATAAGACAAAGGGTGGAAACAATTTTAACATTAAGCGATCTGAGGCCAGGAACACACGACTCTCGGAAAGGAGTCCACATAAATAACCAGAATCTTAAGGCAGTACTGGACACGGCAGCAACCGGCAATTTCATTAAAAGCCAGCTGCTAACTCCCGAACAGAACAGTCAGATAAAGAAAAATTCCATAATAATTCAAATAGCTCAGTCTGAGTTACGACTGATCATAGACGGAGTTATTACATTGCCAGTTACAATGAAAGTAGAAACAGTCCAAAACTGAATTTTTTTGCGCACCATATTTAGTGGAGGAGATTATCCTCGGGCAGAATTGGCTAACAAGCCAAAATTGCATAATCGACTTTGGACAACAGCATCTATATTTGGGCAAACAGGNCTCGGGCAGAATTGGCTAACAAGCCAAAATTGCATAATCGACTTTGGACAACAGCATCTATATTTGGGCAAACAGGATAGAATGGCCATAAACGGGGAAGCACCAATAAACCTGCACAAATTACAAGAAATTTGTAGTGAAGAGGTAAACCACCAACTCGAGGCTGACCAACTGAGTACATTATTGCGGATACTCAACACTCACTTAGCTGTATTCGAACATACCGGCAGATTAAATAAGACCACGGCCATACAACATGAAATCTGGGTAATCGATGCTCGCCCCATGTACTGCCGACCAGGTAACCCGTCCGCCTACAGCAGGCAAATAATTTTAGACCATGTAGCCAAGATGAAATCGCAAGGAATAGTGGAGCAACTGACTCACCATATAATGCCATAGTGGTACTTGTGACAAAAAAAGATGGAGAACTTCATTTTTGTGTCAACTACCAGGCCTTAAACAATATCACATACCCTATAGCACCCCCAACTATAGACCTGGCTAATATGCTCCGCGACCTAGGGGACGCACGTGTATTCTCCACTCTAGACATGTGCAGTGGATACTGGCAAATCCCGGTACACCCAGGATCCAGGAATTATACGGCGTTTACAACCCCAGAAGGTGAAACCCTGCAGTTTCGTGTAATGCCCTTCAAGTTGAAGAATGCACCCGCTACTTTCCAACGACTGATGTCAGCAGTAGTTTTGACAGGCTATAGCGCCCAATTTTGCCTAGTGTACCTGGACGATGTCATTGTATATTCGCGCACATGGGAAGAACACTTGGTGCACTTGCAAAAATTCCTGGAGCGCTTTGAACTCCATGGACTCACATGTCGACTGGAGAAGTGTCACTTCGGGAAGACCAGAGTAGAATATTTAGGGCACATAATTACTCCCGACGGGAATTATCCAAAGCCCGAGAAAGTGAGAGAGATTGAGGAGGCTAGAGTACCAACTAACAGGAGACAGTTGAAACGTTTTCTGGGGTTATGTAATTGTCTCAGAGAGTTTATAGCAGATGTCGCCCCTATTATGGTCCCCTCAATGAACTCCTACTCAAAACAACTTGCTGGAAGTGGACAGACAGACACGAAGAAGCATTCCGAATATTATAGGCATGATATGGCGACATTACCATCCTAAACCAGCCTATGCCAGAATTGCCCCTAATTTTACAGACCGACGCAAGCGGAGCCGAAATGGGCGCTGTCCTATATCAGGAGCAGTCACAGAACCAGCGACGAATTATAATGTACGCTAGTACCATGTTAAACGAGACCCAACGCCACTACCAAAGTAATGAGCAGGAGTGCTTGGCGGTTATTTGGGCAGTCCGCAAATACCGCTATTACCTTGAGGACCGACCATTCATTCTCAGAACGGATATAATGGCCATTATATGGCTGAAAACCAATAGTGACGAGAAAGTGAAATTGGGTAGGTGGGCCTTATTGTTAATGGAATTCTCCTTCACCATCGAGCATTGCCTGGGCTCGAAGAACGAGCTGCCCGATGCCTTATCCCGCCGAACACAGATTGGACATCTGTGAGACAGGAACCGACGACTGGGAGCGAAGGCTGCCCCCTTCACTGCAAAACTCACATGGCAGAATGATGTGTAACTACAGCTAGTAAAGTTCCACGAAAACAAAAATCTGTTACGAGACCAATAGCAGGCCGACCCCAATTTACAGGAGTTAATGAAGAGATATCCAGACCAGTACGAGGGAAGAGATGGCATAATATGGACGAGACTGCACCCACAAACAGATCAATGGAAAATCTGGGTCCGCCACGAGCTACTAGACAGTATCTGTGAAAACCACCATGACCACCCCCACACAGGACATCCGGGCTTTCACGAGACCTTAAGGGTCCTGACCAACATATAAACATGGCAAGGAATTAGTCGAGATGTGAGGGCATACATCGCCAGGTGCCAGACTTGTTATGAAAACAAAGTCTACCCTACACCAAAGATACGATACACACCCCGTCGGCCGAAAACGCCTGGACACGCATCGCCGTCGATATCATGGGCCCCATACCCGCGCACACACTGAGGAAAGAGGTACCTCCTAGTCATGACCGACTTTCTCTCCAGGTGGACAGAGGCGTTCCCGTTACCCAACCAGGAGGCCAACACAATCATCCGGCAAATGGAGCGAGAGGTATTTCTATGGTGGGGGTACCTGAACTGTGTGTTAACCGACAATGCAACCCAGTTTACAGGAGTAAAATGGACGAAGGCCTGCGAGACATGGGGGGCGGAAAACTGGACGACTCCAGCTTACCACCCACAGGCAAACCCTACAGAACGCCGGAATCAGGAATTAAAGAAGAGTATCTGAATAAGAATGGGCACGAATCATACTCAATGGGACAAACAGCTACCTGAGATCCGGTATACACTACGACGCCGACACAGTGACGCCATTGGAACTTCTTCCTGCCACCTACTACTGGGGGACAATCTCAGTAGACCTGGAAAATGGCAGTGGGAAACAGAACCTACAGAACTTCCCGCCCCCGAAGAAATACGAAGAGAGGCGATATGGAGAACAGAAGCAGCTCGGTGAAACCAACAACGGTATATCCAGGGGAAATAACCCGAACAAACGACCGCCGGACACCACTTGCCAGAGGGTAGTCACATATTAATATGCAACCATCCTTTAAGCTGAGGTAGTGAGAAATTCTGTGCGGGATTTGCGCCTAAGTGGTGAGGGCCATATATAGTAGTCGAGAGACAGGGAAATGTATGTTGGGCCAAGGATGAGAGGGGAAATATGCGAAAGGTTCCAAGGAACCAGATACGCCCTATACCCGAACCCTACACCAATGGTCCAACAGGAATAACAAGGGACAGCCCAGAGGAAACCCGCAGTGGGTCACTAGGTCACCGAACGGTGAGACAGGACACGGGGATAGAGGGCCAAAACGATAAGCCAGCCATTGCCCCTCCGCGCTATCTCAGTGTCTCAAGGGCGCACAGGCTACTGCACCTGCCGATAAAGGAGCCCAAAACCACAGCCACTTATCAGGCTGAAAATACGCAGGTGCCAGACGAAACAAGAGAGAGCGAACAGGCGAGTGAAGGAGAAGGTACGCGCGAAGAATAAATGGGCGAACGCGGATGGGTGAGCTAAGGGGAACAGGCGAGCGGAAGAAAGGGGAAGGACAGCCGAAGAAAGGGAGGATGAGGAAACGAATGGAGGCCGAAAGTAAACGAGGAAGAGGTAGAAACCGCGAGTGAAAAAACTGCGAGTATGGCGCAACTAACAGGGAATATGGCGCAACCCCAAGACGAGTCAGCACCAGCAGAGCAACGAACCCGAGAAAAAAAAATCCGAGAGGCGAGGAAGTACCGGGTGNGGAAGGACAGCCGAAGAAAGGGAGGACGAGGAAACGAATGGAGGCCGAAAGTAAACCAGGAAGAGGTAGAAACCGCGAGTGAAAAAACTGCGAGTATGGCGCAACTAACAGGGAATATGGCGCAACCCCAAGACGAGTCAGCACCAGCAGAGCAACGAACCAGAGAAAAAAAAATCCGAGAGGCGAGGAAGTACCGGGTGTCCGCAGCCGAGCCGAAGACGACGAGGTCCGGGGCTCCAGGGCCCTCTGACGAGATGATGGCAATGCAGACTTCATCCCCGCGCGCTGCCAGGGATCCAGTGCGGGAAAACACACCCCCTAGTCCGACGGGGATCGAAGCCAGGTGACAACAACCTTGGCGCATCTGCAGAGCCCGAGAGGAACCCGGTTTCTACCGGGAACGTCGCAAGTACAGAAAGTGTGAACCGAGCCGACTACACACAATAACAGACTCTGTGTGACAAGAGGGAATCCGGTTTACTAATGTCACCCGCTGTGAGAGAAAGGNCCTAGTCCGACGGGGATCGAAGCCAGGTGACAACAACCTTGGCGCATCTGCAGAGCCCGAGAGGAACCCGGTTTCTACCGGGAACGTCGCAAGTACAGAAAGTGTGAACCGAGCCGACTACACACAATAACAGACTCTGTGTGACAAGAGGGAATCCGGTTTACTAATGTCACCCGCTGTGAGAGAAAGGTAGGGCGGCGTGCACTACCTATCCCTGGAACTGAAGTGCGACANGACTTGGGATTTCTGGGCTACCCGAAGGAGCTCAGCGATTATGCCCACTAACCCTTCAAGCATGTGTCTGTTCTGGTAGCCATGGCGGTTTTATAGGCATATGCTATTTCAAATCGAAAACCTGTATTTAGTATCTAATTTTAAAGATTCCTTTTTTTAACTTATTTTTTTTTATTGTACCAAAGTTATACATAGAGTATAACGAAACAACAAAAGCCTGTCATTCAGTTACTACATTTCTGGTCTCCTCTCTTGAAATCTAGTATACTATATTGGAATCTGTGCATTATGCATTGTCTCGAAGGTTTTTTAGGAATAAAATAATGCTACTCATATTTCATTTTTTTAATGTTTGTAAATGTGACCAATCGAAGCCCATCACATTAGTAATGCCTCTCTGCACAAACACTACATAATCATGGTAAAGGCCGGCATCTACCAACATTTTTCTAGGCCATGAGACTTGGAATGCACGGGGGCAGCTTGGGTGATAAAAATGTTAATATTTCATGTTCTTTTCAGATATTAATCCTTCGATCAATACCAATCCTCTTCACCAATCCTCCTCCCCAATCCCGCCCCACAATCCTCCTAATACTGCTCCAAAATACTCTGCAATCTTCCATAATCCTCCGAAATCCGCCTCCACAAACATCCTCTGTAATACTCCTCCAATGCAAACCTCCTCCTCATCAAGCATCCTCTTCCTCAGCAGTCATCCTCCTCCTCAGCAATCAACCTCCTCCTCAGCAATCCTCCACCAAAATCTGCCGCCTCATCTGTAATCCTCCTCCTCCTCAATCCTCAGAAATCCTCCTCCTCCACAATCCTCCTCCACAATCCTCCTCCACAATCCTCTTCCACAATCCTCCTCCAAAATCCTCAATAATCCTCCTCTAGAATCTTCCTCACCAATTCTCAACAAACCTTCGATCAATCATAATACCTCATTCGATCCTTCAATCAATCCTACAGTTTGTCTCCACCTATATGTATAGAATTTACATTCATTCCCCGGTTGACTACACACATATGTACTTGACAACTGCATTAGTGTTTTTGTATGCAGTACATTACAAACACAATTTTATACTTAAGTCTTTATTCATATTCTGTAGGTAGTTCTGTACTTACATAATCTAGTGCTAATAGCACCACTTTAATGTTATGAGCGATGAAAGATAATATTTGCAAAATAAATTAAAACACAATGATTTTATTAAAAAAATTATCCTTATTTTACACATCACATTATGCTATATAATCCCTGACCTTCACTTCAATAATGATAAATAATTTTCTCATTAATGTGCGAAAAATCTACACCTTGTTGCAAAGCAATCAAACGTCTGATTCTAAGTTCGTTCGGGTCTTCGGGAAATATTAGCCAGTGTTCTCAGCATCTTCCGCCTTCTTTGTGTCACTTGTTGCAGCAAATGTGGTGATGGGGTGTGTCAAATCATCGAGAAAAATTGCCATCTTCTTCACCTCCATCATTGTCTTCCTGTTCATTTTCATGAATGCTGTCTTCAAGGTCATCTTAACCTTCTGTTTTGTAGTCTATATTGAATTTACTTTTGTTTGTAGCAGGAGTTGTATGGTCATCAGTATTTAGAGCTGATGGCTGTTTATTTTGAAGTTATTCAATTCCACGCGAAAGTCTTGCAAGTGTGCATTCTGCGCAAACGAACTCTACTGTACGATGCAGGTCACTCATTCCATCATTAACTGTCTCATCATAATCGCCTGTGCAATCAGTACCCACCAATGCAGCAAGAGACATTGATAGTGACACTTCCTGGTCTCTCAAAAGACGAGTCCTTGCAGTTTTTGATTTTGTTCTTCAATGTGTCGTCTTGCACGAACTGCATGTGGCGACTATCGTAATGTTTCCTCGTGCGAAAAGGACTCTTCGTACAGGTGGTTCTCTCATGTTGCCTAGCATTTTCACAAAAGATGAAAACTCTATTGCAGAATCGTCAATGACGACAATCAGGTAGCGATGATGCAGGTCTCAGCTCCATAATCGTTTCGGTCAAAGGCAGGACTTCGTATTCGCAATTCATCTTAGGGTTCAATGACACCAGGCCCAACTGGAACAGGATTGTCACCAGTAGATCTGAAACTCTATCCACTGTGTCCCACGATCAGCTCCCCATTATCTCTCTGGTACACCGACAGCATCTCCTTAACTCATGCGGCCCCACAGACAGTTCCAAGCTGGAAACCAGTTTGCACAGCATAAATTTTCCCAAATAACAGACAGAAGTACAGCATCTGCAATAAAACATTGCTTGAATACAGCCATAAGACACACTTTAATGTTTTTATTGTGATAACAACATAAGATTATAAAGACTACACACTCATTTTCTGTTTTATACTGACATCAGTGACACAAATAACAACGATTTTTTACTTTGAGGGGTTGCTATAGTTCTTGTTTCAAAATTAGCATAGCAAGCAGTAGTTGAGTCAAGACATCTAGATACGATCATTTAAACGAAATAATAATGACAAATACTTCAACTTTTAACAGGGCCCCGCAGTAAACTATAATTTAATTTAGTCTTCAATACTTATTAAGAGAATATAAATAAATAATTTCGAATCATCACAACTTATAACTTAACTAATATCAAAATTTAATTGCACACAAATCCAAACCCACTCGTTACTTTTTAGTTTCTCAAAGAGAAAAGGTATGGGAAGGATGAGGCATAGAGGGACAAACTTCAGGAATATGCTCCTGACAGTTGAGAGTGCAGAAAAACTCATAGTCCAGCAGGTTTCATCTTCAATTTAAAACTCCAGCAACAGGGAAACTGGTGAAATACCAACCATATAGGGAAGTAGGTCTCTTCCTGCGACCTAACTCTCTGTTGAGCATCGTTACACATATTCAATCAAGAAGTAGCCCCCTCTCTGATGTCACCATCACTTGGTAGAAGTATCAGTCCAACTCCAGAATGTCTTGCTAGAGGGAGGCTCAACTCCATGAAGTAAAGGCCCGCCAGGACGGAGGTAGACAAGGTCACACAACGACGAAAGTTTAAAGTTCACCTTATCCACCACACAGTAAAACACAGCTATATCCAATCGATAGTCTNAATAGACCTCATCCTTGTCATCCTCCTCTTCACACTATTATGCTCGTGAGACCTCAAGGTTGCATCGACATGTTCGCGAGACAGGCCTGTGTGAGGTAGGCGACGGAGCTTGACTAAGCAATCATGGAATGATCCTACATCTAGAAATCGGGGCATCCATAAATAATTCCATGTATTTAATTAAATATTTATTTAATGTTTTAAAAAATGTTTCAATATTTAAATATACATTATAACATATATAAATTAAATTTTAAATACAAAATCTAATTATAAATATATAGAAATTGGCACTTTCCCACTAAATCTGGTAACATTTCAAAAAAGAAAAACATCGCATGGATGCAGGTTGATTCGAAACCACAATCTATTTTTAGGGAAGCATACACCTTGCCAACATCGCTACATGTAAAACATGGTAACTAGCAATGCTTAAATGTTGTATATTTACCATTCAAACGAAATCGTCGCATTGCCTTGTATCAATACTAAAACTTTAATGTATTAAACATATTGTTTTACATTATATTTTTCGAAAACAATTTTTTATGTTTAATTTTTTAAATCAATGGAAATATGGCTGATGACCACGATCACTTCTATTCCGGCGATGTTTATAAAAGCAGCATAGCAAATTAAGTTTTTTTAATTCATTGTATTGAACATTTTAAAAACCTTTGAAATGCAAGCGACATATCACAGAACTCATATTTTTCAGTCGGGGTCTGAATATTCAATCACGCTACATGCCTATGCCCACATAAATTTTTTTTATATTGGTTTGAATAATTATGCAGGAAACCACACTTTCGCAAGTCGGGTAATATGCAAGCATATATTTATAGGCATAAGTAAATATAAATTACGATCTATTAGGTCCAAGACTTGTAAAGTTCTGTTTACAAGTATCATTTCTAGCTCCGAGATTGTATGCATCGGTATGCATAGTGGTTAGCTAAATGTTTATAAATAATATTTAGAGCGCAGTATTATTTTCTTTACAAAACCTCTGTATGGCAGTGTGGTAATGGTATAGGGTTAGCCCATTCTGACCCAGTATACACAATTGTACACATTATGCATGAGTAGGTAATTTTTGGTGTATACTGCACAATGCGAAGATGAATGAGCAATGATCCTTCATGTCGGTAAATGACTCGCAAACCGTCTTACTGGTCTAGGTCATAATTGGTTAATATAACTGTAGCCGACCATATAGCCTATAGCTCACTAGCTATGACAACGAAACAAGTGTTGTGTCGACTTAAGTACAGAATGCATCATAAAAAATGTAGTTTGCAACATCTCAAACTGTTAATAATGTGGGGCTGAAAGCGTTAAAATAAGAAATGAAGTAAACAAATTGTTGTGTTGTAAACTTATTGATTATATTGCTACACAAACACTNAAAGCGTTAAAATAAGAAATGAAGTAAACAAATTGTTGTGTTGTAAACTTATTGATTATATTGCTACACAAACACTCAAAAAATATTCATGTTCGCCCATGCACAGTGCACCTACAGCCGATTTTAACACGAATCCATGCATTCAGGCAGCGATGAACTTAAGACCAATGTACGATAAGCTTGTACACAAAGTCTNAAAGCGTTAAAATAAGAAATGAAGTAAACAAATTGTTGTGTTGTAAACTTATTGATTATATTGCTACACAAACACTAAAAATATTCATGTTCGCCCATGCACAGTGCACCTACAGCCAATTTTAACACGAATCCATGCATTCAGGCAGCGATGAACTTAAGACCAATGTACGATAAGCTTGTACACAAAGTCTTTGTCCGCAGCAGAAGCAACACCGATATAGTGCTGGACCCAGGTGGTCCGGACATCGGAAGTAAGCAGGAACCAGTGGTTGAGATACCTTTCTGTCGACGAGTAGGTTGGCGTGCTCGTAATTCAGAAACAGGTATTGGAGTTGGTGGCAGAGGGTCCATAGGATCGAAATAACTGTTCATCAAAGCGCCGAAGGAGGATGCAGGAACTCCCTCTTGCAGAACTGCCAATGGTGCATCGAAGAGGACAGCAGTTTAACTTTGCATGACCTTACATATATGCATAAAGTATCGTTGTGGTAGCAGAGCGACACACACTGTAAGCACATATATTAAATCCGGTTGATATTCTTCATACAGCCATGAATTTCATGCTGTCGTGCTAAGTGTTGGTGCGAAAATACCTTCTCGCAGTAGCTGCAGGGATAAGTTTTCTCTGGTGGATGTGATTTAGCCGACGACCCGAACTCTTGTCATAAATGGGATAACCAAAGAACTGGATGATACAGATGAAGAAACATATGTTTTAGTATAAACAGGTGTTGTCAGTTCGTCCGAATGTACGGACGAAAACGGCGAAGACATCTCGACCGAAGAAGTTGACTGCACCATACCAACCTCAGTCGATAGTGTAATTATTCTGCTGGACCTAAGACCATCTCCAAAGCATTTATGCCAGTTACCATCATCTGCTGCGACAATCTACCTTTCACCTCGACCAGTATAGAACTGAGCTCTCTTATATGAACACAGTAAATTATATATGCACACGAGAGACCAGGAAGTGTCACACAACGACGAAAGTTTAAAGTTCACCTTATCCACCACACAGTAAAACACAGCTATATCCAATCGATAGTCNTGTCACACAACGACGAAAGTTTAAAGTTCACCTTATCCACCACACAGTAAAACACAGCTATATCCAATCGATAGTCTCGCATGTTTGCCAATTGTCCTTCGTTGTAACATCAAAACCATAAATTGATAATGTATAGGAATATTCTAATTCAGTTTATGGTACATTGCATTATGTTTATTTCACTGAAACACTCACAGCTGCCTCCATCTCGTAGGTGAATGGGAACTTAGGCACCAAAGCCGATGACACCCTTTCGAGCTAGTCAGAGGACTAGGAGGGTGGTCAAGGAAGGGTTGGGAAAGCCCTCCCGCTAAACGTCATCGCAAAAACAAAACTCCCAAAAAACAAAAGTTATCCCTCTATTCTTTCATTTTCACCAAAAACTAGGTATCAAGACAAATGAGTATTTTAACAGATTAAACTAACACAACATAGGTGCCTAGAGTTTCCCCCTAACTTGTTTGGTCTCCCTTTTTAAAGTTATGTACTGGTAAATAACACAAACCACAAAGACAAATACAAAACTAGATTACATAACATACACAAATTCAAATATACACACTTATGTCAAAGCAAATAACAAGACCAAAAAAATAAATAGTTCTTATCCAAATCCTCACAAATTGTGAGATACACTGGAATCTCTTCTCCCAGACTACTGGTAAGCCTGGTTTTATGCAGTTGTCATCTGATAGCTTCTGATGGAGAAACTGAGTCCCACTCGACAACCCTTCCTCCACGGTAGTGTTTACCGAAAGCTTGGCCTCATAAGCCTTCCTCCTTTCTGCAAAATACTTTCACAAAGCAGCAAGCAAAACAGAAATCACGATGCTCAGGATAATCATGGTTAAGCTAATTTCGAGATTAAATTGTGTCAAACCATCTACTGCCCGAGCCCTCGCAAAAGTGCTAAACCAATCAGAAAAGGATTCCGAAAAACAATACTCAAAAAGAAAAATACTATTACCGCTAATGTAAATGCCTCATAATCAAACTGNGAAAAGGATTCCGAAAAACAATACTCAAAAAGAAAAATACTATTACCGCTAATGTAAATGCCTCATAATCAAACTGAATAGCTCGAAAGGTGATTCTATTTGAATGGGCTCCACTCGCTCCATCACTCTCGAAAAAAAACAAATTCAAATTATGTATGGCCGAGGGCCAATCCTCTTCTAGGCAATCCTCCAACGATAGAAAACTGNGAAAAGGATTCCGAAAAACAATACTCAAAAAGAAAAATACTATTACCGCTAATGTAAATGCCTCATAATCAAACTGGATAGCTCGAAAGGTGATTCTATTTGAATGGGCTCCACTCGCTCCATCACTCTCGAAAAAAAAACAAATTCAAATTATGTATGGCCGAGGGCCAATCCTCTTCTAGGCAATCCTCCAACGATAGAAAACTGNAAAAAAAAACAAATTCAAATTATGTATGGCCGAGGGCCAATCCTCTTCTAGGCAATCCTCCAACGATAGAAAACTGTTCGTGTAGAGGTAGAGTGTCGAGTAATCTGTAACTTCTTAAGTTCGGACCATGCTGCTGGTATCACATGAATTAACTGAAATATTCGATCTAGAGGCAGATTCACATGGATACATCTCGTTTACTTTCATTTTCTGGTTGAGGAACAGTCAACAATGACATGGTATATCCAAGTCGATGGCTCCAGGTCATCCCCACTTTCGTATCTATAAGCTGAATTATGGCATTGTCTGCACTGCCCCTCCAGAGTACCTATGGGGTTATTTAAAAAGTAACGTTCAGGTACAGCTTGGGTGTTCATCAGTTGCGTCCCCGTCTGACAACGGAAAGCATACATTTCCCCCAACTTCTCTGAAGCCACACCCCAGAACAAAGCCTTGGGACACACAGCACCTACCAAAGTATAACCAGAAAACCTGGGGCAAAAACAGAGATCATATTCATAAGGACTGCACTTGAATATACTTCTCGCCTGGATTGTCGCTAAGTGTTCTCCGTCGACGGCCAAGAAATTTGGTTCATGTTCAAAATGCAAGTGCTATTTTTCCACCTGAATGGCACTGCATTTTTTAATACAATTTCCAATTGGCGTTAATTCTTCCAATTGGTACTTTTAACTTTACGAATAACTGCTCACGAAACACATGACACAAATATTAAGGTGAAAATAAACGTGCACATTGTCAACTCCTGTGGCAAGCCTATACCCATCATGGCTTAAAGTTTGTTCCAAGACTAAAATGTTCCCTTTCAATTCTAAAGGTATTATCAAAACATAGGGTACCTTTAGTGACCGACATTGGTCTAAAATTTCAATACGAGTTCATGTGTGAGCTGGCTTTGCCAACTGGGATGCCAACAACAACTGAAATTGATAAAAATTTCCTATTTCCTGAACCAGGTCTGCAAATTTGCTAGTTACAGCCTCCCTGATATCCTTTAAATAGTAAGTCAAAATTACAAATTTTACCTTAACTATTCCTAATACTCCTGACATGGCCAAATTTACTACATTAATTGAATTACTTTGCTAAGGTATCATGATTATTTCATATCCGATTTCCTATCCTCTGTAAATGTTGGGATATTGGCTTCTCATTTACAAATAAAGTTTCAACTTGGTTTACTATTGCAACACCACAACACCAAGACAGAAAATCCCTTACAAAAGTCAAGCCTCAATTATTTCTACGAAACAGGATCTCCTCGACCAGGTCCTCTCCTGCTTTCTCGTTCAATTTTGTTCCTAGAAGATCTGCAAAGGTTATAAAATGTTTTAATTCCTTGAAGACACCACACCACTCTGAAGTCTCCTCATGTGGACAGGAGCTCAGCAACTTATCGGTTTTCTGGATATTGATTAGCTGTAGAGGCCAAGAAATTTCAAAGTTTAATGTTACTAAGGAAGTGTACACAGTCAACTAATGTAGCGGTTCAAAATGGGTCCCAATAACAATTCCTACAGAGCAGTAGTTCAGTTGTGTATGATTGTCCGCTCCTCCCAGTGGGATGATCCAAAGAAACCAGCAATGTAGACTCATCTTGGGTCCTTAAGTTGTCATCTCCACCATACACATTTACTGTTAACAACCACCAACACTAGTTGCGATACAGTAACTCACTAATGCTCCTTTTCCTGTTTTTTAAAATTCTAAGTTCACACACCAAAAAAAAATTTCAACAGAGAGTGGTTTTAGAGAGTCCTTTTTAAATATAAAATTTTTGAATTCACTAAATTTACCCACAGTCTCCTCCTAACGAGAGTAAAATGGCTTTAGCTGAGCCACATCGTAAATTTCTTGAACAGTCTTACCTCGCTTCATACCTCACTTCAACTTACAGAGATTGTCCGAAATCTTCTCTACCACCTCGTATGGCCCAAACCAATTATGCAGTAGCTTCGCTATAGCTTTTTCTTTCAGATGGGGACGTAGACCATGACCTCCTTCCCCACATCATATGTCACTGCTCTCCTTCGCTGGCCATACCTTCTATTGTCCACGCACTGTTGTCATTGCAGGTTCGCAGCCACCTGCTGCTGCAACTCCTTCCACCAGGCTCGTAACCTGAGGCTTTTGTCTTCCTCCATAGGCTGATTGAGGTGTATCTCCGATGGAAGTACGGGCTCCCTACCATAAACGAGAACAAAAGGTCTATGTTTGGGACATTCTTCTCTAGCAATATTGTAGACGAAGGTAACTAGTTTAAGGTAGGAGTCTCAGTTCCTCCGGGAAGTGGATACATAATGTGATAACATCATCGTCAATGTTACACGGAACCTCTCGACAGCACCATTTGTCTGTGGGTGATACCCTGATACCATGGCTTCTTGTATATTCATGAGGCGCAATAAATCCATACCAACCTTGGAACTGAAGGCTTTACCACTGTCTGTAACTAAAACTCGAGGTACTGAGTGACTACAAATGATTCTTTCCAAAATAAAATTGGCTACCTATGTGGCATTTCCAGAGGAAGTTGCTTTGGTCTCAGCCCAACGAGTGCCATAGTCAATTGCAGTTATTATGTACTTATTCCCAGTCTGCATCTTCGGAAAGGGTCCCAATAAATCTACTCATATATGCTCAAAGAGATCGTAGACTGGTAATGGTTGTAACAAACCCATTTCCTCTGAGTAACACCTTTCCTGGACTGGCAGTCCCTACAAATGTGGACATAAGACTGGATGTCCCTGAGCATGTTATGCCAGAAGTAATGATGGATAATTTTGTCTATAGTACAGGCTATTTCTAAATATCCCCCCACCAATGGGTTGTCATAACACTCTCTGAGGATCTCACCCTTCAAACTATCTGGCACCACCAGCAATTTTTCCCTTCCATCGGGTTTGGAATTATTTCGATACAATACACTGTCTACGATCGAAAAATTCTTAGCCAGTCGGCTAAGTTTACTATCCTGGGCTGAAGGCTGCTCCACTTCCTTTTTCAAGAGTAACAGGCTAGGGTCGGCCCTCTGCAACTTTGATAGATCGACATCCTGTAATACAAAAATTGGAAGTTCCAAGGATTTCTCATCGTCTACCCCAGTACCAGTCGTATTGGGATTGCGACCCACCACATGGGCATGTGTCTTTCCATTCCAGTAACACACAGTGTATTTATACTTCGTGAGCTTGAGCGCCCAACAAGTCAACCTGCCTGCACTACGAGCATTGAACTTTAGCCTATCCATATAGCACAGGCTATAATGGTCTGTCACAATTTTGAAACACGAGATGGATATACAGGCGAAATTTCTCTAAAGCATAAATTAGTGCTAGACACTCCAAACGTGTTATGGGGTACTTTGACTCCACCAACATTAACATATGACTCGCACATGCAATGGAATGCAGTTTTCCATCAATTTACTGTAACAAGTTTGCCCCTACGTCGAGCGAACTGCATTGGTATGTACCTCAACAGATTTACCATCCTGAAAATAGGCCAAAACTGAGNTGGATATACAGGCGAAATTTCTCTAAAGCATAAATTAGTGCTAGACACTCCAAACGTGTTATGGGGTACTTTGACTCCACCAACATTAACATATGACTCGCACATGCAATGGAATGCAGTTTTCCATCAATTTACTGTAACAAGGTTGCCCCTACGTCGAGCGAACTGCATTGGTATGTACCTCAACAGATTTACCATCCTGAAAATAGGCCAAAACTGGTGCACCAATGAGTTTCTACTTCAAGATCTTGAATGTCTCTTCCTGTGTTATTTTTTCAAAAGGTGAGTCAAAGGTTAAACAGTTTACGAAAAATTTAGAATAAACTTAAGATAAAATGATGCTAAGCCCAGAAAACTCATAATACCCCTTTGATCCAGGGGTTGTGGAAACTGTCGGACAGCTATCAATTTGTCAGGGTGTGGTCTTATCCCTGCACTATCAACCAAATGCCTTAACACTTCAGTCTCAAAATACCCAACATTCACTTGGAAGGCCTTAGGGTTAAATTGGTTTCTCACAATCTATTGAATACCTGCTCCAAATGATCTAAATGGTGTTTTAATATGTTTCCTACCACCAAAATACCATCGAGGTACACTAAGCATGAACCCCACTTTAGTACTGCTAAACTCTTATCCATATACACTGGAGAGAAAAAAACTTGTATAGGCGTGTCTATGAAAATAACAGAGGTATGGAACCAATCAGAGTAATGCGATGCGGTCAGCAGTGTCCATATAAGACAACAAGCATCTGACAAAGTTGCTAGATCGGTTACTGCTGCTACATTGGCAGGTTATAGAGAATTAAGTGAGTTTGAACATGGTGTTATAGTCAGTGCACGAGAGATGGGACATAGCATCTCCGAGGTACCGATAACATTTGTATTTTCGCGTACGACCATTTCACGAGTGTACCATGAATATCGCGAATCCGGTAAAACATAAAATCTTCGACATTACTGCTGCCAAAAAAAGATCGTGAATGAACGGGTCAAACGACGACTGACGAGAATCATTAAACGTGACAGACGTGCAACGCTTTCTCAAATTGGCGTAGATTTCAATGCTGGGGTATCAACAAGTGCCAGCGTGCGAAATATTCAATGGACCGTCATTGATATGGACTTTCGGAGCCGAAGTCTCACTCCTGTACCATTGTTAACTGCATGACACAAAGCTTCACGCCTCGCCTGGGCCCGCCAACACTGCCATTGGACTGTTGATGACTGGAAACACGTTGCCTAGTCTGACAAGTATCGTTTCCAATTGTATCGGGCGGATGGACGTGTACGGGTATGGAGACATCCTCATGAATCCATGGACCCTACATGTCAACAGGGGACTGTTCAAGCTGGTTGAGGCTCTGTCATGGTATAGGGCGTGTGCAATTGGCGTGAAATGGGACCCCTGATACGTCTAGATACGACTCTGACAGGTGACAGATACGTAAG